>WPIO01000032.1:1042500-1402500 GCA_009760855.2 Cristatella mucedo | reverse complement strand
CTTGGCTGAGCTGAGCCTATCGGGAATGGCGCTCGTTTGTGACGTGATGCGGCGCCGATGAGCGGAACGCAGATAGATTGAAGTCGGCGATTCCGGTGTGTCTAACGTCTACATGAGCGATCGCTGCCAATAGACCGGATTGATGGAAACTGCGCCAGAGTAGGCCGCCGCCGCCGCCGCCGCCGCCGCCGCCGTCGCCTGCTCCCCCGCTATCTGGGCTCTTAGCACCTCGAACTCCACTCGGACGCAGAGCGCTCGCGCTCGGAGTCGAGACCTTGAGCGGCAGCCTTCTCCATCGTCGTCAACCACCGCCTCCGCAGCCTCCGCGCCGCGCAGCACGGTCGCACAAGCATGACTGCGTCGGGTGACGGCAAACTTCCGCGGCGCTTCGGCGTCTCGCCGACCGCCGGCCACGAGGTGCAGGCCATGGACGAAGCCCAGGAAGCCTACTTCCGCGAAGGGCCGAGCCTCTACCGCGAGTACACTTCCGTGTCGTTCACCAACGAGTTGGCCGGTGGCTGTGACACTCTGGGCTTGCTCAGGGTCGGAGCGGACGGCAAGTCCTCGAGCGAAGACGAGTCGCCCTTCCTGCAGTGAGTCCCGGCGGCGGTGCTCTTTCGGACGCTTGACACGCTCGCGTCACCGCCGCAGCCGCCGCTTGCGCAGCATGGCTTCCGCGGCAGTCACGGCCGCCGCCGCCGCCGCCGCCGCCGCCGCCGCCGCCGCCGCCGCCACCGCCGCCGCCGCCACGGCTATTCATCGACCTCGCTACGCGGCTGCACCTGCTCCCGAGCTCCGGCTGTACCGTTCGGGGTCTCGCGGCAGCGACGTCGCTCATTCGGCTAGGTTTACCTACAACATCAATGCCGGCTTTGACGCCGGCGAGCCGTCGGTGTGCGAAGGAAGCGACGACCTGGTTCTGTACATGCCCGCTTTCAGGTGCGGCGGACGCGCGCGCCGCGAAACTTTCTCGGTAACCCAGCGCTGCGGCGAAATTCTCCGATGCGCTCCGCGCGCCTTCAAAATCCGACTGGAGGCGCCGGTTTGCCGACAGGCTGTCGGCAAACCGGCGGTGGCGCGGCGCGCTGTGGCACGAGCGAGCGAGCGCTCAGCCGCATCGCAGTGCTAAGGTCTCGTCTAAGCGAGCGATATGTATTTACGATAGCATTTAGTGGGTCCCTGCGATTCGTCCTTCATTTTCTTATGCGTACTGACGCTGTTACCTGCTGCCACTAACCACACTTGCATGCTGGCCCTGTGCATGTCGCTCCTAACCATGCTATTCATGTTGTTTATCAACCATGATACCACTCACCATTCGATCGGGTTTCCTTTGAAGCGAATGTAAAGCGTCTAGAAAGAGATTGAGTTCTCTGAGAGCGCTTTATCAAGTGCATTATTATTATAATTACTAAATGCCGGCGCACCGCCCTAAACCGGTGGGGGCTGGGCCGGCTCGGCCGAGGACTGCTTTGATTTTGCCCCAGCCAGCCAATCATAACTGGAGGTGCATCCCAAATAAGCGTGCCAATCCTGCAGCGCTCACGCCTGACCTCGACCCTTCGTGGTCTTTCCTTCCGTCCCCCGCCGCCTATTTCTTTCCGCTTGGAAATATTACTAATATAATATAATGTAATAACAATACATTGAATATAGCGCCCCAGATAACTCAATCTTTTTAGAGGCATTTTACATTTGCTGCAAAGGAAGCACGATCGAATGGTTAGCGTCAGCACGCATAAGCACATTAAGGACGTACCGCACCGCAGGGACCCACTAAATGATGTTATAAATAGGTGCAATTTTAGTTTCTTTTTTAATAAACAAGTCAAGTTAGGGGATATCCTGACGCAAGTCGGAAGTGAGTTCCAGGCTTTGGGAGCATACGAACTAAAGGCTCGGTCTCCAAAGGATTTGAGGTTTGTACGAGACATAGGTAAACTGTTGGATTCCGAAAAGCAGGTGGAGTGATGCTTACTCTGGTGGGCAGTAGATCTGATAGGTAGGCTGGAGCTAAAGAATGAAGGGGACTGAAATTGAGTGACAAAACAAAGAATTCGATGCTCTGCTTGACTGGTAGCCAGTGCAGGTCGGCGAGAAGAGGTGTGATGAGGCAATTGCGACGCTCACGACAGAGAAGCCTAGCTGCAGAGTTTTGCACCAGCTGTAGTCGCCTGATTGCACATGCCTGCAGACCAGCAAGCAGTAAGCTACAGAAGTCAAGACGGGATGTTCCAAATGTATGGACCAATTTAGATATGGTAACCCTCTCTAAACAAGCCCGAATTTTAGCTATGTTATGCAGCTGCAATTAGGCAGATTCGACAATTGAGCTGGTAATGTCGTCTAATGAAAGGTCACATTGGAACATGACACCTTGATTTTGTGCAGATTCAACAGGAGATATGCTGGCAGAGCCGATTTGTAGCGTTAATCTTTCCAATATCTGAATCACACTTGGTTTAATCATAAGTGGCAAGTTGGTGTTATCATCATTCAATTTAAGAAAGGTCGCTGTTATCTGCCTCGTCGCTGCCGCCGCCACCTAATCCCGCGATCGTCATCGACTAAAGCTTTGCATCACGGCATCGCTCCAGCTGAGGTCTGAATACTGCGGCGGGGTCGTATATTTTCTGGATAATGCAGCGAAATACTTGAGGACGTGTGCGCACGGAGCACGCGAGGCCGCACAGCGAGGCCAGGTTTTTCTTAGTGTACGCGAACTGACGATGTCTACGGAGTGCGCATGAAAATGTACGCATAATTTTGCTGCTGCATAAGCATTTTCCACCAGCTTGAAGCAAGTGCATGCCTGCATCAAGGGAGGCCGAGTGAGACAGTGAGACGGGCCCTCGGTACCGGTCAACACGCTCGCACAGCCACCTCGTCGCAGCGTTCCTATTATCCATTCAAGTATCGTTTCCAGCCTGCTGAGACATTTTCATTTCTAAGAGTTACGGGCTATCGTTAGAAAGTCATTTTCTGTGTAAATATTTCGGAGTACGTCCAAGTCCGCCCACACAGCCAGCAAGCCCCGGTTTGCGAATAGATGCTCAGCAAACGGTCCCTAACTTACCTCGAAAATCCTTTTGCGTGTTAGTGTGCACGTAATATCATGTCCATATAATGCTAAGAACAATTATTATGAAGATAACAGAAATGTTCCTGCAATAGAGGTACGTTCGCAGAACGTAAAGGAAATCTTGTATTGTCTCGGATAATCGGCGAAAAAATACTTTCGCATCAGTGAAATTGCTCATGGATCGCAGTAAACTCTCAAATTGAATGATGATAAAACCATGTTATTAGTTATAGGAAAATCAAGCCCAAATCAGAAATTGGGAAATCTCTCTCTTAAAGTTGTAAATGCAACCCCAATTTTTGAAGATTGACAAAAGACCTTCATATGCTTAAACAAGATTATTTTGCGAGGCACTTTTACACTAGATTGTACATATGTGTGCATACACTGTCCATGTTGCTTGCGGACGTTAACATCAATCATCAGGTAATGCTTTTTATACATCATCTATAAAGTGCCTAGAAAGAGATTCAGTTCTGAAGGCCTACGCAACTGCACTGTTATTATTGTTGTCATTATAGAGCACAGTAATATGAGTTGTTGTGCATACAATGCCCAAGGGGTGGTGTTTTTCTTCGGCAAAGTTAGAAAATTAAAAGTGACTGCCCCAAACGGACGCGAAGACGATCATTCGATCGCCAAGCACTGCTCGAGAGCCTCTCATCTCGCCAGGCCATCGCTGGCACTACTCTTAAGCATTAAATTTTCAAATAACGATATGCCCCCTAAAGGGCAACGCGCCAACTGCTACCAGTAGTTACAACAATCAACGAGCGCACGAGCTTTCACGCGAGCGCGGAAATCTCTCGTGCGTCCGGGCCGCAGTCGTAAGCACGCGCCATGAGAGCTACTTCAGCGGCGCTGGTTGCCTCGGCCGTATTCGGCGGACGCAGCGTGACGAGGCATGAGTGGCAAAGCAATCTCGACGGACCGCAGCCGACTCGGCGTGCGTGGGGAGAGCGCGAAGGGACGGTGCTGGCCGAGCGGTGCGCCGCGGCGGCGACGCGAGCGACTAGGGCGGGATTGTGTACCGCCGCCGCGTGACGTGACAGGGCCGCGGCGCACATTTCGGTGGCGCCGATGACGTCGCGGGACTCGACGTGGAAGATCGGCTGGGTGATGGCCTGCTCGCGCTACCGCGTGCGAATTCACTACGGCTCGCGCATAGGCCCCGACGACTTCCGGCATGGCGGCACGGCTCTGTGGGAGTGCCCGTACATCAACATGAGCTGCTCGGACGAGGTGAGCATGCCCTGGCACGACCTGAGGTCGGTGACGCCAGAGATCAAGGCCGATAGTAGGACGCAGCCCTTCGAGGTCGTCATGGCGTCGCTACGCGAGAACGTCTTCAAGCCCGTGCCGCTTCACTTGAGCAGCGACAACGCCAAGCTGGACGCCTACTACTTGAAGTCCGACGAGGAGTACTTTACCTGGCTCGTCGCGGAGAACACCAAGAGCCGTGCGTGCTAAGCCTTCTCTCTCTCTCTCTCTCTCTCTCTCTCTCTCTCTCTCTCCCTTCCTATCTCACTCCCTCTCTCTTCTTCCTTCTTCTCTCTCTCTCTCTCCCTCTCATTCTCTTCCTCCCTCCCTATCTCACTCCCTCTCTCTCCTTCTCTTCCTTCCTCTCTCACTCCCTCTCTCCTCTTCCTTCTTCTCTCTCTCCCTCCCTCTCTCTCTCTCTCTCTCTCTGTCCCTTTCCATGTTTTCCCTCCTCTCTTTCTCCCTTCCTCTCTCTCTCTCTCTTTCCCTCTTTCTCTCCCCCCCCTCTCTCTCTCTCTCTCTCTCTCTCTCTCTCTCTCTCCCTCCATCTCCCTCTCTCTCTTCCTCTCTCACCTCACTCCCTCTCCCTCTCCCTCTCTCTCTCTCTCTCTCTCCCTTTCTCTCCCACTCTCTCCCTCTCTCTCCCCTTTATCTCTCTTTCCCTTCCTCTCTCTCCCCCTTTCTCTCTCCCTCTCTCCTGAGAGTGCGCTAGCTACGACGCCGGCGCTACTGCTTAGTGGCCGGCTGAGCTCCTGGCAGGCACCCGCGCGAGCCCTTCCTCCTCCGAAACGACCAACGGGCGGCGAACGGGCGTCTCGCGGCTAGGCGCCGCGCGCGCGCGACCAGCTCGCTTGACGCGCCGGTCGAAAATCTGCCGTTCTAGACTCCTACTTCGTGATGAAGACGCTGGTGTGGTCGCGGAAGTACCGGCTGCCCATCGCCACGCTGTACCCAAAAGGGTCCAAGAGCCTTCGCGAGTTTAAGCTCGTCAAGGGCTTGTCGGACAAGAAGAACTGGCCGCTGCCCGAGTGGGCGCTGCGCTACCCGTTCCTCAGTCAGGACGTGAGCTGCAAGTTCTATCCGGCCGCCAGGAGCGGCAAGCCGCCGCGATACCTGAGCGGCTGCCAGTGCAAGATACCCTACTACGTGCCGGTGCGCAACTACGAGCTCGTGTGGAAGGACGAGCGCATCAAGCCGTCGCTGCACGAGAAGGACATTGAACTCGTGCAGTCCTTCTACGGCGTCGCGTCGGTCAAGGGCAGCCTGCCGTCGCACCAGTGAAGCGACGGCGTTGGCGCGGGGGCGGCAGCGGTGGCGGACTTCTTTTTTTTGTGCACAGGCAGTCTAAGAATGAAGCGAGTTCTCCTTGACCTCTGGCCACTATATGCAAGAGGGTCCCGGCGAGCGACGCCTTCGCGCGCTTCCTCGAGAGAGCAGCAGCCGGCCGAGCGGCGGCAACGCGCGCCGCCCCAGGTGCACGAGGGGCCGCGCGGCTGCTCCGGCTGCCTCCTTAGATCCTCCTTAGAGAATGCCGTGGTGCGGCACATGTAAAGTAAGTTCGACTGTCGGACGCTCGCCGAAGTGTGCGGGGTTAAATATGTATTGATACCTTATTAGCGCTACAAGCAACTTGTCTGACTTCGACGTACGGGCAGAGCTAGGTCACAAGTACTGTACTCGTAACGGCAATAGTCCCAGCAGACGTGCTATATATATATATATAGCCCATGCTAAAAGATAAAAATTGCATATCAGTTGAGTATATAAGTCAACTCAACTGCAACGGAGTGTTACAGGCATCCAGAATGGAAGCCATGGCACATAAAAGCTCCCCGACGGCGGACATAGCACCTCTCGAGTACCTGACATGAGGTCCAGAGCCCAATAGCTAAACTGACTCAATATTATATGGCTTTTGCTTTTATGCCGCCTAACCTTAGATTATAACGTGACCACATCTTAGTCTAATAACTCAGGGACGGGAATGGTAAAAGTCTCGTCAGTTGTAGTCTGGCTGATCCAGCACATAGTCGTTTCATTAGCGTCCTTCACGACCCGCTCTATATTGCAAACGTTTAGAAATATATCTGAGTCGCAGGCATTTTCCCTGTACCATACCAACAAGAAATCTATATTCGGTGAATCTGAATAACCCATATTCGAGCATATTGAAAAACATTTTTGCAGTCAGACCGATAAATTTTGCATATGAGTCCACGATTGAATCCGTCAGTCGGTCTCCTAAACACGAATCGCTTTCGTCACGCTTATGCTGCGGTCTTCGTGATAGTTGTGATACTACTACCATACAGCTGTAATAAGCGTCATGTCAAAAATATCAGGAGAATATGATTTAGTAATTTTCATATGTAGCTGCCACATTAATCTAGCAGCTCCAACTGTGTATTGAAGCATTAAATATTGATGGGCAGGCTTTTGACTATAGCTCTATTTCTTTGCACATATAAATGCCTTGGAGGTTATCTGCCTCTCAGTGAGTAATTACGCCGATCCGCTTTGCAGCTATGCATTCGGATATTATCTGCAAATCTTGGGTTTCAACTTTCAAATGGATTCCCCTGCAAAAAACGCGGAAAAAGCATAAACCTGTGCTGTGATCCGTAAAAGCCTTCGAGCACGACGAATTCTCTCAACTCCCTTGCTGCATGTGTCGAAGACATTCGCACATGGATGGCGGAAAATGTTCTTAAATTAAATAATCACAAAACTAACTAGTCATGGGCAAACGAAGGGTGATAAAAAATTGGAAAGGTCAACGCTCAAAATCCAGCATATCACCTGTTGATTCTGCACGAAATCTAGGTGTCATTTTCCAAAGTGACCTTTCGTTAGACGACCACGTCAGCTCCACAGTCAAGACTGCCTACGTTCACCTACGTAACATTGCTAAAATTCGGAATTGTTTAGATAAGGATACCACGTCCAAGTTGGTCCATGCATTTGTGACATCCCGTCTTGACTTCTGTAACTCACTGCTTGCTGGTCTACCGGCATGTGCAATCAGGCGCTTACAGCTGGTGCAAAACATTGCAGCTAGGTTTGTCTATCATGAGCGGCGCAGTTGCCACATCACACCACTTTTCGCCGATCTGCACTGGCTACCAGTCAAGCAACGAATCGACTTTAAGGTTTTGTCACTCACTTTTAGTTCACTTCATTATTCGGCTCCAGCCTATATCTCAGATCTACTCCCCCACCAGGCCAAGCATCGTACCACCCGCTTTTCGGAATCCAACAGTTTACCAAGACCTCTTACAAACCCCAAATCCTTTGGAGACCGTGAATTTAGTTCGTATGCTCCCAAAGCCTGGAACTCCTTCCCGACTTGTGTCAGAACATCCCCTGACTTGACCACATTTAAAAAGAACTTGAAAACACACCTATTTAGGACAGCATTGTGGGTCACTGCGATTCGTCCTTTATGTGCTTATGGGTGCTGACACTGTACATGCTGCCCCTAACCACACTTGAATGCTTACCCTGTACATGTCACCACTAACCATGTTATTCATGTTGTTCACCAAGCATGATATTACTCAATATCCAATTCCGTTTTCCTTTGCATAAAATGTATAGCGCGTAGAGAGAGATTGAGTTCTCTGAGGGCGCTTTATCAAGTGTATTATTGTTATTATTATTATTAAACAGCTTCAAGAAGAGGTCAATTGAAATTAAGTTTCATGTTTTCATTAGTTTTCAGGACTACTTGAAAAAATTTCAAAGAAACAATCTTGAATATCTTATATTTTAATAGATTTGTTCACACAATTTTTGCAGAGAAACACTTGTAGTAATAATGTCTATTATTTTTTATCAAACTCTATCAGAGGCCACGATGATGTAGTCTCACATATTTGGCTACTTTACCGGATCTTGGCTTTAGTTTAATCGATTAAGCAAAACTTAAATTATGCTTGGAATCCATTCAAAAATTAGTCTTGATTTACTTATCCTAGTGGTTCACCTATCATGAATGACTGTCAATTTTTGTAAAATTTGATTGTTAATAATTCGGTAGCAGTTTTTACGAAGACCTTGAGAATTGCAATTTTCCTCTTTGAGTAAATGCAATTTACAATATATCATGTCCAAACACTGGTTCAAAAAGTTCCTATGTGGTTGAAAGACGCTAACACACTCTTTACAACGATTAACTAATGACGGACTAACATATCCGCTTGACTACGCTACCGCTAGGAAAGCACATACAAAACAATCACTGACAACGCAATAACAACCATTAGCAATACTTTTTTAAATAAAGAAGTGAAAATAGATGTGGCGAACCAGCTAGGACCATTTCAGAACATGCACATTAACAACCATTACTAATGAACCACGTATGCACGTGAACAAAATTAACAATGAAAACTTGATGAGCAGACTAGCGATTATTGAATACGAGGCTGCTGTGTAGTAGGACCCACTGGTTAGTGGCATTCACTGAGTCAAGCCCAGTTCACTTGCTTGCAAAGCACGCACGGAAAGATGTCAAGTTCACTGTGGCGCAGGGAAGGCAGAGCGGAACAGATACATCTTTAGCTGGTCCTTAAATGATAAAAATAAAAATAATACGTTTTACATAGCGCCATCAGAGAACTCGATCTTTTTTTAGGAACTTTACATTTGCTGCAAAGGAAGCACGAACGAATGGTTAATGGTATCTTGCTCAATGACAACAAGCATAACATGGATTAGGGTGACATGCACATGGTCAGCATGCAAATATGGATAGTGGCAGCATACACAGTGTCAGCAAGCGTAAGCACGTAAAGAATGAATCGCAGAGATTTACTGAATGCTGTGATAAATAAGTGCGTGTTTGGTTTCTTTTTTAATATGGTCAAGTCAGGGGATGTCGCGACGCAAGTCGGAAGTGAGCTCTAGACTTTAGGAGCGTACGAGCTAAAGGCACGCGCTCAAATGATTCTTAGTGAATGCAGACTGTGACCGAAGCCAGAGGAGTCTAGACTTGTGGTGCATACGAACTGTAGGCTCGATAATTAAAATATTTCAATTTTGCGTGCGAAGAACGGCATAACAACCAGACGTTGATGAGAGGATATTGCAGGAGAACAGTAGAGGAGCAATGATGCCAGCAGATAGGTAGGCTGGCGCGAGTGAGCGGAGCGATCGGAAGTAAGCAAGAGAGGGAGAGAGAGAGAGAGCGAGGGGGAGAGAGAAAGAGAGAGAGAGGGACAGACAGAGCACGCTCAAGTCGACACGATGCTTGGTTCGATAGAGAGATAGCGAAGATCAGATGGAAGCGTTGCCATATGACCGATGCGCCTTTGACTGACAACGAGACGAGCCGCTAAGATTTTCGCAAGTTTTGGAGACGATTGACCACACACTTTAGGAGTCCTTAACGACGGGAATTCAAGCGATCCAAACACAGTATAAATAGGCTAGGCGTCTGCGAAGCTCGTTGCGTCGCAAATTGTGCTCAACGACTTCGTCTTTTAATCTGTTGCTGACTCTTGCACTTGGTTTCCAGCTATTTTATGCTACTACCTCCTACGCCTTCATTGTCCAACCGGCTCAGTAACGCTTTTAACTTTTCTCAACTGAGTGCGCAGAAGACTACAGGTCAGCTGATGTATGCTCAGCGAGAGTCGCCAGGCTATGAGTGAACCATAGAGCTTAAGGCCCGCTTAGTCTTTAATTGGCACTGCGAAGTAGTGGACGGATGTAAGTGCATACACAAGAGAATAATCACGTGCGCGTTCGAATAATCACGTGCGTGTTCGCTCATGCGTGCGCCTGACTGCGCGAGCGCATGCGTGCGAGAGCCCGAACGGTACGCAGTTCGCGAAAGTATGGCTGCAATTCGTATTCTCCCCAGTGCGGCGGCATGGCTGCAATTTGTTCCGGCTTCCACATCATTCTCGACGGACGAGTCTCTAAAGGTACGCCTCGAATTCGCTCGAGCCATTAAGGCCTCTTCGCGCACACTCGAACTGCTTGCAGCGCTTTAGTTTGTCTATCCAATCGAAAAACGTTCTTTCGAAGGAGACCGAACATCGTTACAATTTAGTGCGTTTTACCGACAAGTCGAAAAATAGACCGCTATCGGATACAAAATGACGTTGATAAGAGCGTGCTGATTTTGGCTGACGAAATCACAAGCTGCTGACAGAAATCTCACATTTAAGAATGCTTTAATGTTTACGCTTCACTTCAAATTTCGCTTCGCGCCTCACAGTCTGCTGCTGCCAGGGCGGCGTCGTCGTGTCTTCTAAGCTCGACATGTTCATCGAGCTAAACAAGTGAACCAAAGTGGTCTAGCGGCAACCGCTTTATCAAACGCGTCCATGATATGATGACGGCGGCGGCGGTAGAGCGGCGTCGCGCCACGCCGCCGCCGTAGAAATGCCCGAGACGAAGTCGTGCCTAGCACGGCGGAAACCCGACCTAGTGGCGACCGGCCTGCTGCTGCGAGATGAGCGCGTGCTCCTTCACCTGGAACTCCTCCTCCATGAGCGTGTGCTGAATGCGTATCTTGGCACGCGCTCGGGCGAGCGGCGCCAGCCGTCGCAGGTTCGACGCCACCATGACGCCAAAGTGAAAGTCCTCGTCGCGGTGGAAGTCCTCGTGCGAGCTACCGCCGCCGTACTGAAGCGGTCCGAGGAACCAGGACGCTGCGGCGGCGGCGGCGGCGGCCGACGAGGCGGCGGCCGCAGACGCCGCAGTCGCGGCCGGACCGGCGCTCCTTTTGGTCGGCCTGAAGGACGGCTGCTGCTGCTGCGGCGTCGGAGTCGGCTGCTGCTGATAATGACGGTGATGATGCGGAGGCTGCGCGAGCGGCGGCGCCGAGCTGCTGCCGCAGCCGCCACTCGCTGCACCGCCGCCGTCGCTCTCGTCCCGATAGGACGTCGCGGCCGCCGCCGCCTCCGCCGCCGACTGGCAGTCGTGATGACTGCAGCTCGCGCGGGCCGTCGCCGCCGGCTCGGCGTCCTCCGCAGTGAGTTCCGCGTCGACGTCGGCCTCGTCGCCGTCGTCCACGTTCTCGCAGGATCTGCTGCAGCGCGCCAGCGTGCCCGACGAGGACGTCATCTCGAGCGGAGTGTCAGTGGCCCTGCAGCGAACGCCGTGGCGGCGGCGGCGAGCGGGAGCCGTAAGGCGCTCGCGCGACCCGCCGCCGCGGACGTGCGAGCAGCCGCCGATTGGGACGGGGCTCGTCGGTCTCCGAGCATTCCGAGCGTCACTTTTGTGACGTGCGCGCTACTGCACTAGCGTACGCGCACCGTTGATTCGTTTAGGTGGAGCGGAACGGGACGTCGCGTCCATAGGAAGCTCGCTCTCGAGAATCTATCGGCCTGGCCTGGGGGCGTGGCCACTCTTCGGCGGCGACCCACGCTGCGAAGCAACGAGCCCCGCGCTCTGCGCTCAGCAGCTCAGCGTGCAGACCGCTGGTCGAGTTGAGAGCGAAGAATCTCGATGCCTGATATCAAGTAGAGAACGGCGCATTTGCTCAGGCTACCGGCGACGCTACAACTCTATTGGCTTTGTGTAACGTAAAGTATCTACGTCGGCGACAGTCCACAAAGCCTAAGCGGGTGTTACGCAGGAGAATTTTCTGTAGCTGTCTCAAAGACTAAGCGGCTTTCAGTACGTGTACGATAGCCCACAGACTTCATCTCACGCAACGGTGAAAAAATTAGAAGCATAGCTGAGTCAGAAGAGCAGTTGAAGAAATGAGTAAGTAGCATGGATGCAGCAGGTCAGGAAAGCCGGAAAGGTTTCGCCGTAGCCAGAAACAGGATGTTAGAAATGATGCTTAAGAGCTTTTGAAGTGAGATCGATGGTCTATGGCAGAGGAAAAGCTTCTGTAGCCAACGGTCTTGGAGCGTGTGCTCGGAGTGTGCTTAGTTCCCTCTCCCCAGCATACATTCAGAGGTAAAGCGACTTCGTTTGATCTCGTCGGTGTGTTGCAACCGCGACCTGACGAAATCTGACGTCGCTATGCTGCCGCATAACGAGATGCTTGAATCTCCACCCGCAAGCCAAAGCACGGTGTGTCACTACGCTCGTGCGATACTAACCTGCTTGCGCCGTCAGTGTCCTCGACCTTCATAAACGGAAAGGGGTCGGAGCAAGTCATCGTAGACTTCCTGTTCGGCAAGAAGAAAACTCATGTTAGTGCGCCTTTGAAGAACTAGAAGCCCTTGCATAAAGCTTAGTCAGGAGATTTCTATCTTAAGAATCATACAATGTTTTCAATCAACGCTTCAGAAACTCTGCATGAAAAGCGCCGAGAATCTGCCACTTCTCGCTAGCTGGGTTGACAGTCAATAGATAATGTTGTCCTAGTTAACATTTAGGGCTGATGACTCTATGCTGTTTCCGTCTAGAACTAGGTAGAAGCGAACCATGTTTAGTCCACCATTAGGCTAGGAGAGTGATTGCATCATACCGTCGTAGCGCAAGCACTGAACTAACGGAGCTCCGCGTTCCGATGACCCTCAGATCAAACGCGACTGTCGCCAGAAGTATTCACGATTAAAAGAGACGCATGATTACGTCCTCCGCGGGCTAGAGCAATCGATAATACTGATTATAGATGTTGAAGTCCTAAATGTTACATAAATAAAAGCACTAAGCAATGCATTATAGGTCTGAACAATACTGTCCTCTTTATCAGCCGTGTGCCTGCTGATAGTTTGGCAGCATCTGCAACTAGCGGCTTTGGCTAAAATGGCCTGGATATAAAGAACAAGATAGAAGCCACATTTATGACTAGATGCATATGTTTGACGGCTCAACGTGTCATTTTTCAAAAGCGAGGAGAAGAAGCTGAAGCTATATCCTAACTGGCCATTGCCTTCAGTAGCCTCCAGTTTTGGAAAGAAAGATAGTACGGCGATTTGCCGCGCAAGCTTTCATCTAAATGAGTTTTAAAAAAAAATCACGTGCCTATCAAAGATGACAGTCGGCTTTCCAAAGTATTAAAAGAGAAAAAATTTCTGAAAACTTCAGCCATTTAATTAGGACCTCCTATGACTGTTGTAGGTCTTTCAATGTTTACTCTTGGAAATTTAGCGGTTTCCTTAACCTTAAGTTACGACATCATAAATGTAGTTGTCCCCTTTTCGCAGGATGACTCAAAATATTTGAAACTATTAGAAAAAGCTTACTGCCGTTGACGCAGAATTTTAGTCAGCGCTATTTGACAAATTTTTTTGACCTGATATGCTCTGCATCAGAAAACCACCATATCAAAGAAACACTTATAATACTAATATAATATTCTTTTATATCAAGTTGAGGAAGTCAGAAAGCGAGAGGCCTGCCGGAGGAAATGCCAATTGACTAGTCAAAGCGACATCCTGAGCTTGTTCCTTTCTGAAGTCTGGAATTGCCTGACATTCAGGTATGGCGTCCCGACAGCCCAGTCGGCACGTGACTTCCATCAGGACGGCTTGTTGACGCACTGAGCTCTTGCGACGCGTCTACACGTGTCTTTATCTGTCCTTGAACGGCATCTAGCCTGTGCGTGCATGCAGCTTAGCTAAAAATGTCGCCATCAGGTACATCCATCCAGTGGATTGCTAATTTTGGACACCGCGGCAATTGGGTCTAGACGAAGGCAATCATCGCATTTTCTATTAAAACTAATCTTGAAAATTCGGAACTTTTTTCTTGTACTCCTTTTACGCACGTAATTGCGTGATGCTCTTTGGCTCGTACGCACGTCGACGCTGGCTGGGCGTGAGAACGCCAGAGCGACATTCGAGCGACGTCTAAGCCGAAGGACGTGCCTCTTGAATGAATCGTGCGCCGGTGCCGATGAAGGATCGCCATGCATAGATATATACTCGATCGCCATATCGCCATACATAGATCGCCATCGCCAACTCTTCTTACCTCCGATGCCTTATGACAATGTCTAAAAAGTTCATGCAGTCGTACAGAGGCCACTCCTTGGAGGCGGCTCTATAGCTTGCTGCTGCTCCAAATTTCCCACTCGCTATTCCGTTGGAGTCGCCCTCACGCTGCGTGACTTGCTTCTTCTTAATCCGAACGTAGCGCTCGCGTAGCACCCTCCACCTTGCTTGGCATTCCTGCACTGTGAGATGGACACGCTGCGATAAGCCACTGCGAGATGATAAAACTGGCACTCTGGTGACGCTGCGAGCTGTGTGAGGCAGGCCATCGTTAAAATGGAAACGTCGCCCTTTTTAGATTGGTGATTTAAGGAAAAATAGCAAAAGCAGCATGCGTCGAGGTGTTCAGAATGGTACGAAGCCTGAAAAGTTTTTGTAACTCGCAAAACGTAACGCGTTTCCTAAGATTACAAATCAAAGCCGAATCGATACAGCTGCTTTACGCTTCTTCCACCATTATCTACCGATTTTTAACCCATTGGGTCACAAGCAAGACGACGCCAGCTGACGGCATGCTCGGGCAATTCATCCTCTTTATTTTCCTTAGGGAAAGAACGGGTCTGGGAAATCTCTTCCTCTCAAGGGCCCTGCCTAATGGCAGCCGACAAAATCTCTCTCGCGGCCTGCGGCTGCGAGGCGACTCGGCAGTACCAGAAAAAAACTCAAATAACGGTAGACATCTTGTAAAGCTAGGCTTTAACGATGAAATCTCTTGGACTTACTCTAGTCAGCCTGCGGAAATTTAGAAATGTGAGCCATGGCACCAGCCTGACTAGTATAATACTGACGAATACTTAGTCCCTCGGTTACCTTGGCTGGCGAGCTCGATACCTGCAGAAGCCACTCCCTTATTTCCCGTCGCAGGCTGGTTGATGGCTGCTGATCATAAGGAGATTCCATAGCTAAATATATAAGGCCTCTGAATCAGCCGACCTTTGCTTGACGTTTTACTGCCTAAATGCATCAGATCTGCCGGCTGTAACATTGCGCGCGAGAGCGAGCAAAGCGAATAGCGTTATCGTGGTCTGAAGCAGCAAATGCATTCTTCGAAATAAGCTTCTAAATTCTACGGAAGTAACTTCTTTTCCTTTTTGCGGCAGCGTAGTAGACCTGTCTTGCGTCGATTCCATGAACTTCGCCATCAACCCCGGCTTGCTGTGTTGACCAAGCTAAGCTTCCTCGCTCGGCTCTTTTCTACAGCTTGCGTGAACAACTAGCGAACGGGTAAAATAAAATACCCTGACCTTTCTACTCGATGAATTTAAGAAATCTAAATCAACCCACGGAAAGAGGTGAGCTTTACAAACTTTTAAAGTCGAGAAAATTATGCATACTGCGGCGGAAATGCACATAGTTAATACGGAATTTTCTGCTGGCTTGAAACTCCTTCGTATACGTAAAGGTTAACAGCTTTTTTTTAACGGCAAATAGATACTGATATTGTACTTAAGCGACGAGTCGTAACTCAGAGAAGGACATGGTTTCACTTCAAGGTTTATCAATCTCAAACGCTACGGCCTCAGCCGACGTCCCCCCCCCAGCTCTTGTGCATGACGATGTCCCTTGTAGATATCAAAAACAAAATTTACTTTTCCGGTACACAATTAATACCTCGCCGTCCTCCGATCTTCCAAATTCATAGGAGAATAATTATGTGCATAAGTTACTTGTTTGGTCGTGCTCACGAGCCTACGTTGAGCCACTAACTGCCACGTGGCTTAAGATCGCCCGTTCCTTCCACATTAACCCGTCAAATGAGAACCTAATCGCAATGAGTGCAGGGCCATAATTACTTTCCTGTAACTATTGACATAAAAACTAGGTGCCACTTGCTAAGTAATGTCAAGATGGCACACTGTGACAAGCTACCCGCAATAAGAATCGGCGTTAAACGATTAATCACCAAAGGCCACACGCCTTTGAATAAGTTAATTAGCTCGCGCTATCACAAGTGAGTGGCGAAGAATAGAAATGAATGCTGATAAAAGTGTAGTCACCGGATCTACGCATGTCTGCTGAAACCTGACGCCAGCAGTTCTCCACAGAGCGAGGATCCTTATGCGTCATAATCCGCTTGTCCCAGATGGGCGCATTCTTGCAAACGCTGGCGATAAGCGCAGCATTCTCGGCCTCCATGGAGGATTTCACGATTTGCTTCTACAGAGAAACGGTTACGGTAATGCTGAGTTTAATCCACGGTCTCGGCGAAAGCGGTTGCAACGTCTCGGCCTACCGTTACGTCGGGCAACGCAACTCGCAACGCATGTACATGCTCGTCAAAATTCACAGCCTTGATAGATTCGCTCGTGGCAGACTTGCTCATTTTAAACTTTCTAATCGTAACAGCGGTTAGCATCAAGTTCGTAGTCTGGCACGCGAAGTCAGAATGTTGAAGAGATATGAATTACTTGGTCTGGGTCATCGAAATGCTTAAAGACATAAAGGATTTAAAGTTGCTTAGCGGCATCCTTATAGGATGGATCTTTCAACTGGTTACCTGCTGAACTTCCAGCTGTCTCTTTCATCCAATAATCATTCCGATCTCTGGCGCTACTTTGACGGAGCGCGTTGGGAAGGTCCAAATAGCGTCTGAACAGAACCCTTGATGCCACATCGGCCACAGAAGAATGCAATTTTAAAAATGAGGCCACACTCGCAGTGCCCAAGCTATTAAACACCGGCCGCATTGGTAAGTCGCAGTTTTCGGGACATTACGAATCAGCCTAGTAGTGGTCTGTACACGTCCTTGCAATGCCCTTAATATGCACCCAACAGCCAGCGGTGAAGATGTATACGGCATCGGTAAAGTTTTAAGCAGAAGCGGGAAAGTTGTAAACAGCAGCGGGAAAATTGTACACAGCAGCGGGAAAATTGGGAGCGTGCAAGTTTACCCATGGCGTCGAAATCTATATATAAAAACTTGAAATGGTACCACCATTCTGGAACATATTCCGATTTTGGTTGAATATCTGCACATGTTAATGATTGCAGAAAATGAAGCTCCCAGACGTTTGATGACGTACGCAACAAACTGTATCGCATCGAAATCAGATGTTTTTCTGGAACGTTTGTGTAAAAGCTGAGCTGAGTTCGCATTTTTAGTCTGATATATGCACTATTAGCCGAGTTATGGAATATTTGTTTCAAAGTACAAAGCAACACTGAAAATGAAGCTGCTTAAAAGTCACAAGAATTCACATCAAAAAGCCTCACGCGTGTACTTCGATATACCGAGGTTCAAAATTTTGGAATGCAAGTCGCATGTGATATAGAGGTCGGTAAAGTAGTCATTTATAGATACTTTGCTTCGGTTTAGGTCCGAACAAGACACAGCTTGAATTTTTTATTGTACGTGGAAGTCGTCAGAACTTACGATCTCATTACTAACACGTTTGCCTTTTGAAAGGTAGCCTGATCAAATATTCGATTATCGGACCTGTTTTGTACGTATTTTCTTGACAGTACCACTTAGGGAATTAGATGCAAAATTGTCTCAGCGATTGCGATTGCAGGCAACAATGTAATGCAAAACTCGGCGTCGAGTCACCGCTAGGGTGCCGGAAAACACTCTTATCTCTGCGTCTAGCTTTCCAAGAGGTACCTGAAGTAGCAGTTGGTGCACCAGCGAACGCTGCTTCGAGATCAAATTCACGCGGCGCTGTTGCATTTTCAAGCAAGGTGCGACAACTTAGTCGATGACGAACTAAGAACGGTCGACAGAGCGAGACGTGGTCACACCTAGCTATTAGGAACGGCTTAACGTCTCGATGAATCTACATCTTGTAAGCTGACAGCGTGAACACCGCGCGATTCGCCAATTAAACGCAACTGCGATACGCACAATGAGAACCTTGTGTGAACAAGAGGATAGTCCATACGCTGGGTCAACCTGCTCGGCGGTGAGCTAAAGCGCTGCGTGTTGATAGAGAGAAAAATTTCCGCTGTAGGTGCGATGAGAGCGATACAGAGAAGTTGAGAAGTTCTCGAGCATCCAGCCGATAGGCCACTGCGCGTCGCGCCGTCAATCTTCTGCAGCGCTGCTTTGGCTAATAGTGAAGTTTTCGGGCCGAGCCAAACCTATAGCTTGAGACTCGCCAGGCTCTACAAGAAGGTAAGGCGGAGACTTGCATTATATTCGCCTGATTTTGGGCAAATGCTCTGGGCTGCGCGCACGAAGTTACATGATTCAGCATTCCATTCCTCCACTTAAAGACCTTTGGCGACAGAAGCTTTAGCTCTGCAGGTCTTAGACTGTGGAACTCGCTTCCACAATTCTTACGCAACGACAACTACTCTCCTACTACCGACTGTGGCACATCTTTTTCAGCTGTCCTGAGCTGCTACTTCCATGCTACTCACCACCTCAACTGCTCTCCTGGCTCTGCTATGCTTCCCACTTTCTCTTTGTTGCGTGAGACGAAGTCTGTTGGGTACCGAATGCGTACCGAAAACCGCTTAGGCTGTGAGTGCGCTATACAAAACTCTCCTGCGTAACACCCACATGGTCTTTATGACTTTGTGGAGTCACAGACGGAGATACATTACCTTATATTCTGCAGCCAGTCGCGGACGGTGTGCAGACGCCGTCGGCCGGATCGAGGCCGTCTATAGTTCGACTCTATAAAGTTCCTCAAAGCAGAGAATGCCAAGACGGCTTGGCTTAGTAAAGCCACAGCCCATATGGAAATACGTTCGGGGCGCCGCTTTTTGTGTAGTTATCCAGAGCTGGCAACCCACCGCTTTTCTTTCTCGACAAGGACACAAAAAGCAGTTTGGGATGCATGACTTCAGCGTGAACTTTTAACTGTTGCTTTTGGCGGCGGCGATGGAACTGTCGCGGTTTTTTTGTAGAGCGGTCGTTACATTCTTAAACCTTGTGCTAAGGAATTCATTTTTTAGAAGACGGCGGGGATGACGGACGCCGAGCGGTGCACCATCGGCCCGGCCCGCCGCTCTCCCTAACTAGAGGCGGACATTTCGTTCTAAGCGAGCGAGCCGACAGCGAGCTCTTTTCTGCACCAAAAAGCCGCTTTCGCGCGGAGCTCGGATCTTGCCCAAAACGTGACGTTTTACTTGGTCCAAGAAACCTTTCCCGGGTGGATTTTTCATTGAGAAACCGCTAACTAAGCGGGGCGCCTGGCTGGCTCGTGCCGCAGCCGCAGCTGCCCCCTCCCCAATGCCATAATCCTGACCTCGTCCGGGTCAGCGTGCAGCCGCGCCCCTCGACTACTCAGCTGGCGTTGTGTCCGAGCGGCGAGCGAGCCGGCTTACAGCTCGTTCAGTTCAATCCTGTAAGCAGTCCGTCGATATCCAGAGAGCTTCCGCAGCGATGCTTGTTCGTCTTCAAAAGGCTCATCGTCGCAGTGCCCGCTATCTTGGTATCGCCGAATGCCTTAACTGCTATGTGAACAATATACATGTAGCACTGCATCTGTTGCCTCCGGTGTTTCCGTTGACGAGCTCGCCAACCGCAGCTGGCCTACCATCTTACCGTTCATAGCACGATCTGAGCTTTCTCGGTACGCTTTTTTGGTCGCGTTTTCACTCCGTTCAGTCACTACTACAGACGTTCAGTCATTACTACAGACAGTCAGGCACCACACGATACGGGCAGCGAAGTGGTGAATAAACTGCAATAAAGGGTGAAGGTTATGCGCTAAGGCCAGGCAAAAGTACTGAAGGCTGGTCAGTAAAACTGCAGCTCAGAGGAGACAAATAACAAGAATAACGACTACTAATTCTAATCGGTCGTTTCTATAGCGCCCTAAGAGATCTAAATCTCTAAGCAGGGGCTTTACAACTCGCTGTAAGAGAACCAATAAGAATCTGTTAAAGGCATTCGCGTTGTCATGCTTGAAAAGGCGTACAGAAGCAAACAATTGTCATGCCTAGGCCGGCTTGATAAAACAAACAAGAAGACACTCAAGACCGCTGCCGGTTAGTAGGAGCTCTGGCATCGTAGCATCGTGGACTGAGTGGGGCACAGATATGCACGAAATGCCGCCAGGAAACGAAAACGAGTTTACTTCGCGAAGAGAAAGCTAACTGGCACAAACTTTCTATGCATACTTGCTTCCTGCTGGTTTGACCCACCGGTTAAGGTGCTTGCCCCCACCAAGGTCTGGCCGAGGTCGTGGGCTCGAGCCCCCCCCCCCCCCCGGCATATGTGAAGCACTTGAATAGAGACTAGGCTCTCTTAGGGCGCTATACAAATTATATTTTTAGTTATCTATTTACTCGATCCGCCCACTGAGCACTCATGGGATAGCTACAGCATTTCTGTGCGACCAGGCTTCATTAAAGCAATTACCGGTAGAATTAAATATGTCTGCCATAGCCTTTACTACCTGCTGCCTCCCGAGAGTTTTGCACACCGAGCTCATAGTGTCCCATAAACAGGGACTCGCCTGGAACGCATCGCTGATTTCGCCGGTCAAGACGTCCACCATTCCTATCAAAGCAACGAACAATGCGTGGCCTGACCAGCGCCAAAGATTGGTCGCTTGCTAAGTCTTGCCTGAGTCTTGGCCGAAGTAGAACCGCGTTTGGCTGCTGAGTCTTCGTTGAGACTTCCCTTCGTCTTTGACAGCCCCACCGTATTTCTGACGTACACATCGAAGACTCGATTAGGTAGGAAGCAGGTAGGAAGCAAGACTCGCCACGTAAACCCGGTTTAAGGGAGCCAGTAAAGCAGTGACCGGCAGAAGCTTCACTTTCTCACAGACGTGCTGGCAAGCTGAAAACTTGCTGACTGCTGGAAGGCTGCATTCCTATACTCGGCACAAAGGTGGGTGCACATAACGACCCAGAATCGAGATCGCTGGATCGAGTGATCGTTGGATCGAGTCGTGCGTCTTTATTTCAAACAGAAGTCTGGAGATGATCTGCTGCTGTTGCTAAATTTGAACCAGCTGGTCTTCGTTTATCTAAGAATATAGCGCATCATTGCTGGGTCACTATGCGGCAGGGTGAGACAAGGACTTGGACAATCCGGCCAAGTTCTAACTGATACCGTAGCCTCAAAATTTGAGCATCTACAAAGGGGCAACAAAGATCTGGCAGAAGTCAGCAGTTACGTAATCCCTGCTTTCCGAACATGATCTCGAGCTCTACCATTGACCGCCAATCAAAGAACACAATCCTATTCAGAGGCTTATCGTAGTTTTATTGATAGATGCTGCTAAAGCAGAGCCTTGCTGCAGAATGTTGTGGAGGACACACAATATACAGTCGGCTAAGCTCGAGCAGCGGCAGCAACAACAACGGAGGGAGGATCTTCGTAACGATACAACGTCCTCAGGACAGTGCCCCTATGCACGGGCTAGCTCCCTCCCCGACGGTTCCCTCTGACCGGGCAGTTCAAGGTCCCGACTGCAGTCGGGAGGCTTGAACTGAGTCCATGATCTAGACGACTAGCAATATGCAAGAGGGTCAGCACTACTAACCGAAAACTCTGAATAAAGCCTGCGTGCTCAGCACACGTGCTATCCTGGCCGAACGAGCAGCAGCGCCCGAGAAGCCCTCAGCAGACGCAAAGTCTGGCTGCCGCTGCATGCCACCACACGCATGCATGCACTGCCACTGGCCCCATCTGTAAGGCTTGGAAATAGTCAACAAAGCGTGCTAAGCCGTGAAGTCATCACGAACAGCCAGGTGAGGCTGGGCAGGGCGGGGAGGAACGAGGCACGTGGCGTCAGATTCTGTAACGCCTGCCTGCCCATCCGAGATGTACAGCCAGTCGTGCACAGATCGAACCACAGGGGATGCCAATAGGTTGCTACGCCCATCTCATCGATCGGCTAGGTACGCATTTGAAATCTTCCTGCTTTCGTCACATACTTGACACCTTTGAAGGGCTTGTACTTCTGGAAAACAAATGCGATGCATGAGCAAAGAGGGCCAATGGAATGTGGTACCGCGCTGGAGAGGAGAGAGGCCACGGTGGCTGAGTTGCATACCTCGCCGTAGAAATCCACTCGGTTGACTCGAACGCCGGACACAGCCAAACCGTGTATGACGAAGCTCAGCTAAAGCAGAGCAGTTCGCAGGATGAACGAGAGCTTGGCAAAGTGTCGCACGGACAGGCAACGCTTTAGGCAGTGTCAGCCACGAAGCTGCAGCTGGGCCGAGCTGCTTGCTAGCAGGAAAGACTGAGAACAGCCACCTTCACAGCGGCACTATGCGAACGTCAGCGAAGCTCCCCTACTCGGTGACAGCCATCTGAAGTGTGCACGCCAGCATAGCCATGGCCCGGGTGTCTCCAATCATGCACTTCACAGCATCCCCAAACCCACCACGCCGACGGATACTAGGAAGGCAGGAAGGTCAACAACGTTTGCAATTTCCTGACAACGTTTGCAAAAGCAAAGTAGCAAGAGAAACGTCACCAAGGACTGACGACGATGCAATGGCGAGGGACTGTGGCAAGGGGGGAGTTAGCAAGGAGAAGGTTCATACTCACGTTGAGAGTAGGGTTTGATTCTGGCACGGGCATTCCTGACTGGATGGTCACCTATGAAAGATAACGGCTCAGTAAGCACGCACTGTGACTGGGGCTATCGACACAGCAAGCAAATGAAAATCCTCCGAGCTTTATTTTGGCGTGTCAGCCAGCGAGTGCACCCATTCTGTCTCGGCTTTATTATTGTAATTCCCTTTTGGCTGGGCTGCCAAAGAAAGCTATTAGGCCACTGCAGCGGACTATGAATATGGCTGCAAGGCTAGTCTTCAAGTCCCAGCGGTTTGAGCACGTGTCTCCTTTGCTTAAAGAGCTAGGATGGATGCCGGTTGAGCAACGGATACAGAGCAAAGTTCTTATGCTGACCCACAAGGCCTGCCACGGCTTGGCTCCTTCGTACCTAGCTGAACTGCTGCATCAGTTTCAGCCTGCTCGCACCCTCAGGTCCTGTGTGGACAATAAACTGGCTGTCCCATTCCTCCACTTAAGTTACATGATTCAGCATTCCATTCCTCCACTTACAGACCTTTGGCGACAGAAGCTTTAGCTCTGAAAGTCCTAGACTGTGGAACTCGCTTCCACAATTCTTACGCAACGACAACTACTCTCCTACTGCCGACTATGGCTCATCCTTTTCAACGGTCCTGAGCTGCTACTTCCATGCTACTCACCGCCTCAACTGCTCTCCTGACTCTGCTATGCTTCCCACTTTCTCTTTGTTGAGTGAGATGAAGTCTGTTGGCTACCGAATGCGTACCGAAAGCCGCTTAGGCAGTGAGTGCACTATAAAAAACTCTCCTGCATAACACCCACATGGTCTTTATGACTTTGTGGAGTTACTGACGGAGATACGTGACATTACCCAGCTGGGGGTGAAGCTAACTAACTAAAGGACCAAGGCTACCCACTAGATTCATTGGTACTGTATGACTCAACGGCTGCCTTCATTCCCACTGCATGACAGCTAGCAAATGATAGTTAACTCACCAGGGCAGTTCAATCCTAGCATGCTTGAAACTATCCAGCCGTTAGGCTTGCTGCTAATACCGTCTCAACTACTCGTCCCAATGCCAAGGCCCTATCAGAGCTGCAAGTGTTCTGTCCCTGAGCCACAGATCCACCGCTCTGCCGTCCCAGACTACGATAAGCAGCTGACAATTCCTTGTGTACACGTGCCACCCCCTCCAATAGTTAATGGCGGTTTTCTTTGCAAGCCGTCGGTATCATCAGTTCCATTGTTGATTTATATCATATGCACTATGCTCTTAACTAGCTCTGTTTGTGGACTTGCACTAGCACACCCACACACACGCACGCATGCATGCACACCTGTGCATACGCTGCAAGCCCACTCATGCCCGCAGTGGGGAGATAATCAGCACAGATGCTGGTTAGCCAGCGCAACATGGCAGCGCCGGCAGGCTTCGAGCGAGCATTGTCCAGCGTCGCTCGCAAGCGGCAACGCCACCACTTACCGAACCCTTGAGCGATGGCAGCCGCTGCGGATCTATCGTTCCAACTTCCCATACCATCACCTTCGTGGTAGGTTCGAAGGAGTAACTTCCTTGGCTTGGCGTCAGGGTAGCGTTGAGGACCGATTTTGGAAAGGGCACCTCAAGGACCACGCGCTCCACCTGGAAACCCGAGCTTGGCCTGGTCACGCTAATCACAGCGCGGGCGCAGCTGGACAAGCCCGAAGGCAGCGAGCTAGGATCAAAGGCAAAGCTGCTGGGACCAGGTACAGCGCCGACGCTGGCGCGGGTCAACACATCGCGCACACTACTAGCAGACAGGGCAGAGCGCAGCAATGGCAATCACGAAGGACCGACCTTCGACAGGATTCTGAAGCATCAAATCATGACTTGGTCATTTGGCAGGCCCCACTCGTCAAAGCACTAGACTGCGGAACACATAGACTCCATAATACAGTCAAAATAGCAGGCAAGTAGTGGCAGGCATAGTAGGCAGACGCATGCGCTTTCAGCTCCTGCATGTTCACCTTCAGCTTCTGCCTGTTCGCCTCAGACTCCTTTACAACAGTCCTTCTTTTCTATTATTTGTGACTCGTCTCACACAGTGTAAGGGACCTATTGGAGGGAGGCAGTCGGTCACGTGACTAAACGGAGGCCGGATCCGTCAGTCGCGTGACAGCAGCAGCAGGACAGGCTTTGCTGCCGGGAAACAACAAACTTGATCAGGGCCATTATTATGAACATTATAAAGGAAATTCATAAAAGCATTTAAATTGTTTCTGGGTGTACATTAAACATACTTCGAGAACAGCTATACATACCGCAGTCACAGACCAAGTGCTGGCCATCTCCCAGATTGTACCAAAAACGGACATTTACTCTGTCCAAAAAACTTACAGGGTCATCATGTCTATTCTGGACATTAAGAATTATTTGGCTACAGTAGCAAGCATACGGCAAATTTATAAGCATGTGCCATTTTTGCTGCCCTGCCCAGGCTGAAAAGGGCTGGCTCTGATATGAAGTATTGCTGTAAAGGACGTGTGAGCAAACAGCTGCAACTACCGACCTTCCAAGAAGGGGAAATGCTTCGCATAACTCACATGGCTGGATCGACTTCGCTTTTTAAAAGAAACCCGTGGCAGAGTGTCCGACACTTGCACCCTTCGGCCACAATGCAAAAAAAGGGTATTTTTTCTTGGTTCTACATGTGCACCTGAGGCATCCCACTTCACTAGACCCATTGAATCACCGAGCGCCGGCTGCTAGACAAGCAGCCGCGAGTGTGAGAGCCAATCGCTGCGCAGGCTCTGACCCGGTATCACCTAAGAAGGGAGGTGGCGGCGGGGGCAGGCACGCAATCAATCCATGTCGGCCGCTTGCAAGGCTTGTTCGTTGTCACACAACGAAGAAGTCGACTGCAAACGGCCACATAGGAGCAACAGCGGTACCTTTAAGCCGCACCTGCCCACCTCAACAATGCAGGCACACCGTTTATTATATCTGTCTGCATTCTGGCCACTTACAGCCTTGCCCATGGTAGTTTTGGGGCCAATCGTAACTTCAAAGCGACCGGCTGATCCTTCCCTTAAAACGATGCTGTGACGTATGTAAAGCGGTATGGCAATGTTGCTGCAAAGACAAAGCAGATGTCGCTCTGTGCCATGTCAGTCCCTGAGAAGGCTGGGCGTAAACAAAAGCTACAGCAGACGAAACGAGTGGGCAGCAGCACCAGCAAGCAGCATTTGCAAGCCATACTTTTGGGTTCCAACGAAGTAGGACAACAGCCGGAAATTGCCATCGGGGGGCACAAATGACAAAACCTTTTCAGCCTGAAATAAATGATGAAAAAATGTGTGCACCCCAAAGTTGCGACACGTACATGACAAGCTTTCGTCACCTTGAGACACGTGCACCAAAGTGGGGCGAGGCTGAGGCAAGCAGATGCAAGCACCGGGCAAGCGGCACCGGCTCTGAATTTACCTGGTCCGCCACGCACCGCCAGGAGAGAGCAATAAGAGGCAAATGCAACCGGCAAAGATACCACACCTTTCGGTTTGTCCATGATATGACAAACGAGAGTGTCATTATTCGTAGAGAGATTATCATTCGGCCTGTGAGCACCAGCACACCCAAGACGGCACAGCAACACTGACAATAAGCTATACGATACCTCTACCCCGCCCGAAGCGCCACAACGCTGTGATAGCTGCAGCTAGCAACAGCAGCGGGCGCAACGAGATACGCACCTCCCATCGCTTATAGCGCACACATGGGTGAAAGCTGACGTCGTCCAGCAGGCGCGGATTGATAAAGGACATAGTCAAATCGGGCATGCCGGTGAGCCGGACAGAAGCATCCACCTGTGCGCATGGCGGACACCAATCAGCACAAGCGGATACACTTAGGAAGGACCGACTGAATCGAATGAAGCCCGAGCAAAGCTGGTCTGCACGTACGTAGCCTTGGATTTCACAAGTCACCGTGCCGCCTGATTTATCAATGATGGCATCGATTTCCTCGACGACGTCGAAGTACGCTTCATTGTTTGCATACTTGACTCCGGCTCTCCTCCACGGCACATTGGACAGCTGACCAGTAGGGAGCACAGCACCCATGCTAGAAAAAGTGATTCGGCTGAGGCTAGCGCATGCAAAAACCTTCCTTTCCCAAGTCTTGCCCATAAGACGGCTGCGGGCATACGCGTGCACGCACACACACATATATACACACACAGAGACACACACAGACACACACACACTGACACACACACACACACACACACACACACACACACACACACACACACACACACACACACACTCACACGCACACACGCACACACGCACACACGCACACACACACGCTCACGAAAAAACACAGGCACGACACACAAGCAAACACAACCACGCATGCACACACAAGGATATACAAGCACACACACACACACACAAATACATATACATACTGCTCAAGCAGCCTCGCATCATCAACAGTTGAGATGGTCAATAGAAGCTTTTGCTGCACGCTTAGATCTATCCTCTCTCGAGATGATATGGTGAATTGTTAAATTAAAAACAATGGAATGTCGAGTAAGCACAGCCCAACAGCCCAGCACAAAGCAGCTGACTGGAAATGGAAAAAATCCCAAGCGATGGCAGCTCTGCCCGGCACATCTTGGAGCCACTACGCTGCCATGGCGGCCACTGTGCATGGGTCCTGAAACTAGCAGCCAGCGGTTCTCGAAGTATGCCGATCGATCACTGTTGCCCGTCTGCCGAAAGAACAGGCACTACTTTCTCGCACCTTGCTTTCAGCGGGCAGCTGGCCAGACACTTTTGCTCGGTGGCGAGAGCTAGTGCGACTGGGGGGGTGGACACTCGGCCAGCCCTGCAAGGCCACGTGGAGGGCAGAGGCCTCTGCTCGTGGGCCTGCTCACCAGCTGCCCCAAGGTACCAGGTCACGAATACTTATTGGCCGATAGAGCTGATTTATACACACACAAAACTAGAAGTTCTAGGAATTCCAAAGCATTAGCAAAGATTCTGCACTGACAGCCCTACCGCAAGTGACGGCTCAGAACTAGAGCGCCCTTTAGCCTGGAGCTGTCGTGCTACCCTCCCCAGGTAACCCCCTTCCAATTACAACCTCAGTGTGATGGTGCCTCAAAGGCCCCCAGGGCTAAGTTTCAAGCTCCAAAACTAATCATATTAGGTTAGAGATATTGGCAGCAGTTCTGATGGGAGAACGAGAGGATTGATCAGTAAAATTAGTAGCTATTCTGGCAGAATGAGTGTGTTGCCGTTAGCAACAATGGTACAGGTAAGAGATTAAGCTCTCTGGTGGCACTATTATTATAAGGTGTTAGTTTGGCGCAGGCAGCCCCCTTCGGTACCCTGGAATGTTCTGTAAGTGATACCCGACTCGCGACACTGGGCAGAAACATGCACAAGACATGCAGCAGTACTGCCGTAATGCTCTCGAAACAACAACAAGCAAACACGATCATACTTGATCATCTGGAAACCCGTAGCCAGACATGTAATGACATGGGACTCATGCGTTGAATGCAGAGCAGAAGGTGGTAATGCCATTTTTAGATGTCTATTCAAATCCAATTTTATGGGGATTGGGACAACGGACTCTCAGGATGAGCAAAATAGGTCATATCTCTTATTATTTGCTGCGTACATCGCTCACGTGGCTTAAGTTTCCCTATACCTACAACAGCAGCAGCTAGCAAAACCGATTAGTAGATGCCTATGGTTTTGCTGCTTCGTATGCTGAAGCTGACCCTTGAAAAAGTATCACAGACTAACTGCATTGACCACAACAATCAACCGCACTAGCAAACATAGTTGCTTGCATATAAGTAGCGCCAAGCTTGCTACAGATCGTGCTACGGTGTCGATATGCCAAGTACTATTATTAAGTAAACAATTGAACACAGCATTAAACAGCATTAAACCAAGATGACAACAATATCATAGCTGTGACACTTTTGAAAGAAATGGCAAGATGGGCACAGATTGCTGCAATTCCCTTTCTTCAGGACTCCTGGCCCATGCCCTTAATCGTCTAAAACTTGTATAAAAAACAGCAGCTTGACCGGTCTGTCCCTGAAAGCATGGCTGCAACATCATACTACTACTGTCTGAGATTTGCTGGCTCCTAGTTAAGAATCAAGCCAACTGCCCTCTGGCACACATATCGCTTCACTCCCTTGCACTAGGCTACCTATCCGACCTCCTGTTTACTCCAGTGGATGCCTTACAAAAAACCTATTAATTATATTATTGGCATAGGGAATTACAAAAGCAGCTTTCAGCATAGCGGGTGCATTAAAATTCGGTGCTGCCATAACCAATTTGATATGACCTTCTGAAATAGCAGTTTGGCCCAAAAATACTTTGCTCCACAACTGCTGTACAGTGAACTTGGCATAAAAGATACCAAGTTATTAAACACAATTATTACACCCGAGGTATTAAATGTTTGCTAGAAGTGAGTGGCTGAAAGCTTGGCTGGGAAAACTATGAATACACACGCAAGTACCTGCTAGCTAAAGCCACCTGCTGCATCGTAACTTTTTGAGCAAAGCACACTACAAGCAAGACACGGAGCGAAGTGATCGGCCAACATTAGATTAGGCTGATTTTCTGCTATAGGGAATTCAGCCACGTCATTTGGATTTCTGGCTGGCAGTGGAATGAAAGTATGCAGGGCACCCTAATAGAATCACCGAATTTCAAAGGGTGCCGGTCCTTTCAAGTTTGACAATCGCTCAGTCATCGAAGGATAAGCAACCTGCTACAGTATACCTGATAAGTACACCTGAACTTCAAGAGCAGAGAATTTTTTATTTCAAGCCCGAACTTATAGAGTTTCAAGTCTAAACAGGTAGCAGTACCCGTGGCGCTTAGTGAAAGCTGCAAATAGCATAATACGCTGGCCTGCAATCATCTGACTTTGTTTTCTATGACAAGATCACGCGGCTAGTAAGTCTTCCAGTAAGAGGGGGCTAGCTTAAAATGATCTGCACATAAATTAGGCAAGAGAATGCACAATTGCCAAACTATCCTAGGCAAACCAGGCCTGATAATGACATTCAAAAATTCTTTCTTCCAGCAGAATTGTGTTGGCACGCAAATGAGCTGCGGATATCAAGCGAAACGAGCTTACTTGGATGACTTGCCCAACACGGTGTCCTGAAGAGAGCGCAAGATATTGGGAGGCTTGATAAGCTCCTTTAAAATATTGACCTCTGTGACAAGAGGGAATCCGTTGTCTAGCAGCTCATCTAAAAGCTGAAAGAAGAAAGCCTAGGGTAAAACTGACAATACAATTGCATCAGACGTGTCACCCGAAGACGAAACCAGAGACAAAACAAATACAGCGATGAGAGAGGAATAGGTTTCAAAAACGAGCGGAAGGCAGGGTGCAGCAAGCATACCGCCCAGAGCAGCACACATCGTGGGCAAATAGCAGCCGGTTACACTCCTACCTCGTACACAATCACATATTGCTCCTTGATCATGGTTTCGGTACACTCGCCAAAGTAGTCAGTGAAGACGTCCAGTACGCGATGAAGGAATTCGATGACAAAAGTGGGCGGCACTTCCGACATAACCACAGCCACCAAGTAGATTTTGCTTCGATAAACATTTATCAGGTAGTGGTGTGGGCAGGCTATAACCGGGGGAACGTCTTCTGGACTAGACGCCTGCAGCAGAATGAGCGAGCTCGATCGGCTGACAGAGAGGATAAGCAGTGCAGGCGTTTACCCGAAGCAGGCGCTTGCAGGCATTCTTGCTAAGATAATGCATAACAGCTAGACCGGTAGCAGCTGCGCACGGGCAGCGTGCAGCGCTCTTTGAGAATCCCCACCCCATCCCAGCTACTCGAAGGACAGCCGCATCAATAGCCTTACCTTCCTCTGGGCATCAAAAAAGTAGTCACAAATCGACTTTGGTATGACACTTCGCCAGTGCTTTTCCATAAATATATCCCTGCCAAATCGGATAAGAATTTGTGCATTAAAATCTGGAGATCAATAAGTAAAAGCCAAATTACACTAAACAACAGCTAATGACATGCAAGCGATCACACTTAGACAAGGGTGCAAAAGAACAAAAGAAAATGCACTGGATCATTTACAATTAAGCAAGTGGGCGCACAAGAACAAAAATGACGTTCACTTGGGCACCGGGAAAGTTGAGCAGAACAGATGTGCCTTTAGTCGAGCCTTAAATGAAGCAGCAAAGTCAAAGCTGGTGATGGCAGAAGCTGGGAGCAAGCTCCATATTTGTGGTGAATACGAAATGAAGGCCCGGTCGTCAAGAGATTTCAATTTAGTGCGAGGGACTACTGTGCTTCAAAAATGGCAGGGCTACAAAAAATTCTATCAAGTCTCTACAGCTGCTGATGACTATGGCTGGAAGGTTGGTTAATACGTCCCAAAATGCAGCCAAATGCATCACCTTTACCAAAGGAGCTGCAGTGACATCCTGTCGATCAACATATACAAAGCAAACTTCTTACTTTGACATGCAAGGCCCACATTACATTGTCCTTAATACCTCGATGAACTGCTACACCAGCTTCATCCTCCTGGCGCCCTTATGTGCCCTCAAGACAATGGATTAGCTTCTCTATTCTTTCTACACAAGACTATTGGTGACAGAAACTCTTGCTCTGAGGATCGTAGCCTGGGTAAATCATTTAATTCTAAGGCAATGAAATCTTGCCTCCTGCTTCCAACTCTGGCAAATCCTTTCCGACCGTCATGCACTGTGTCGCATGTCCTCCTGACACAGCTGTGTCTCTCACTTTGTTTTTTGCTAGTGAATGAAGTTTTTTGGCTATCTAATGTGCAGCAAAACCCACTTAGGCTTTAGGTACTATGAAAAATCCCAGCGAAAAGCCGACTTGGCCGAAGTGGCTTTCTGATGGAGTTACAGACTTGGAAACCAAAAACTAGGTAGACCGCATTCAGAACGGTGACTTACCAGCGGGAAGGCTTTCGTGAAAACCAGTTTCGTGAGCAATAAAACACAGCAAGACCTCCAAGATTAAACAGCAGCTCAACAGTTGCAAAAGCATTCAAAATATTTTTAGTTTAAATCGAGAACAGTATCGCCTAGACCGACGAACGGCTGCCGCTCGTGCGCTGCGACAGTGAGAGGCACCACCTGAGGCCACACCCCTCGCACTGGCTAGCAGCTAGCGCTCATTTCCGCGACATGATAATGAGGTGCTTGGATTCAAAAAAAAACTAATTCTTTCCCTGACACGGAAGCGATCTTGCGATCAGCATCCGCACGAGCCGACGTTCGCAGAGGGGTGGAGGGAACCGGGAGGGGGCAAGCGGCCCTCACGTAGTCCAATCGGAGTAGCACACTGGGCAAATGACGACCTTAGCACGCGACCAACTACGAGGCTTCCTATTGAATGCAGCCAATATACGCAGATCAGGTACACATACCCAGACTTATTTACGATAAATAAGCTGTGTATCATCTTCGCCGGAAGCAGCCGACACACCAGACAACGCAGGAAGTCCTCGGTCCCGCAACCGGAAATCGTGTAATTGCCAGTAACCTCCAGGATCTTGGTGCAATCTGTAGCTATCCGATACACATTTAAAATCTCTTTAAATAGTTTTTATTTAAATTAATTACATGCATTCTTTATTTTATCCTCGAGTGAACTTAGTACGACATTCTGCAGTTACCGGTAGTGGTGGCAATGGCGTTCCCCATTCGGACTATCGCCTGCAGGAGGTTCTTAATATCGCTTACTTTGTGCCACTGATTCTAAAGCCCCTTTCCTAATTGGTTGCACACATCACGTGTGAGTAGCCGTTTACGCGGCTAGATTTTTCCTTTCTTTAGCCTAATTTTTTTGTGTTTGTATGCGATTGTCACCTCGCTGCTATGCCATGCGATTATGGCGAGCTTAACCACTGAACCTGGATTACGAACGATGAGCTGGCCGCTGAATTAGAGCCGAGTGCTCATGAAATAGCCGCTATAAGCCGATGCTTATGAGCAGCACGATGTATAATTATGCACAACGCGCTCACTTTCTTAGAGCAATGGTCTGCTAGTCGGTGAGTTCTAGCGCAGAGTGCGAGCTGTTATAAGCCTTAGCGATTCGGCCCTAAGACACCTGTCGTATCATCCGTAATATACAATCTATAATAGTGCTTTATATGTAGTGCAATAGCTTATTTATAGTACAGTATATATAGTGCTTTTCTAAGACGGTGTCGTCGTTGGCGCAATGCATGCGACGGAAAGTCTGATTAGGCATATTATAGAGGCCTGAGCAACAGAATTTAACAGATCTAACAGTGTGCGCCAATCTTGAAGTCGGTACGCTACTTGATAGGGTGCCAATGTAGATCATACCCATTACATTAAATATTCAGTGCATGACACTAGCCAGCGGTCTCGCTAACCGGTGGCCATAAGTAGTCTTCAATGAAATGCCTTTAGTCGAGACCTGCTTATCACCATGAATAAACATGAAGTGAAAAATTAATGTAATCTTGACTACCATTAATGATATTTTACTAAATTCATAATTACACAGATTGTGTCAATATTTGACTTAACTTCTTGAATTTGCTAAGCTTAAATGGTTGAAAACAATAGTTGCTAGTCTGCACGTATGTGTCCTTGATAGAAACAGATCTTTGAATGTTAGTTGATGTAATCGCACTAAAAAGCATCTTGTGTCAATTATTTCATATGATAACATCAGCAAATTTCGTGACATAAGTAAGTACCCATACCTATGAATGCACATTGGAAGGAAATCTTCATGTTTGCATTAGCATGCTGAGCTAGGCATCATACCTAACTCATACCTTGCACGTAACTAATCTTTCATTATTGGTTCTGTAGCAGGAGTTGTAAAGCATCTGGATAGAGATTAACTTCTCTTAGGGTGCTATTCAGAGGACGTATTAATAATAATATTACGAAACTCGCATATAGGCCTTGGGAATTAGCATATACTAGGGGTAAATAGCATTTCGAAAAAATATTTATACTAAAGTAATGGGAGTATTATCCTAGTCCTTGGCGTTGGAATTACCCCCCCCCCCCCCCCCCCGTCCCACCCCCCAGTTGTTCCTATGGCGCAGCCACTCTCGAGCGCAGACAACTTCTCCCACACGGCAGACGACTTCTCCCACGATGCAGCAGCACTGCCCTAAGCTAGTGCTATTGTGAACAGTAAAAACCATTTTGCCTCAGTGGCTTTATATAGTTACTGGAAGACACGTGCTCACACAGTATTTGCCAAAAGACTGGTGGTTACCACTGAAGTCAGTATTGTGGAAATGTGTGTCTGTTGTGTGGTGCGAGGTGTTCATGCTCGTGAGTGTGTGCATATGTAAAACCAAATTCATTTGCATAGCACCCTAAGAGAACTTAATCCTCATTCGGGCTTTTTACTTTACGGCAGCTTGGCTCAAGCCCACTACCGTGATCGGTAAACGCAGGCATCTCACCCCTGAACCAAACAACGCTCCAGACAAGCTGATGCTGTTTTGAATCCCTATAATTCAGTAGTCCGTGTAATTTCTTGGCAGTGGAATTCCCAAACCTCTTGCTTAGTGTATACATTGCCGGAGACTCGATGTGGTCCTGGCTGAACTGATCATGCATGAGCTAGGTCATCTTGTGCTGCCATGACAATATTCGCACACCTCTTGTGGTGTGATCTTTCAGCTATAACCGGCTGCTGTTGCGCGGACCTCTCTCAACTGTGTTCTGTTTGCAGATAAGCATCAAGTTGCTGAGCGTCATGGGGGAAGTAGAGACATGGGTCGGCGATCAGCTGCACGAGATTCTGGGTATGGTATCTCTTGACTCTGTGGCTGCTTTTGGCTCGGATACTGCCACTGCTGCTGAGACTACAGCTGCAGCCATCACGTGAAAGCTGGCTGCCTTTTGTCTCATTAGGTGAAGTGTTCACTGCAGCCTCCACAACGGCAACTTTAAAACCACTTCTCAGTATTACACAGCCCTACACCATTGAAATGTGCTCTTGTTTCACAATGCATGCAATCTCTCTATTGGCTTTGTAGGAACAGCTTAAATTTCGTTCTTTTCTTCTTGCATCTATCCAAATTTGATCCGGCCCCTGGATACTTGGCAACAGTTTCTGAAACCAAATAAACCGTCAGGGACCTCAGCTCCATATCCACATGCCTGCATTGCAAGCTTCAAATGCATGCCCTAAAGCACTCGGTCCCCTTGGTAAAAATAGCCTGCCGCGTCTATTTCCCCACCAGTGGTTAACAAGTAAGACCTACTTGCTTTTGAGATTTGTCTCCTAATTAGATCAATATTGTCCACTAGTGTCTCTCTGTGAACTCTTTCTTCAAGATCTGATATTTTAAAGACCGAAAATTACAAACAACTTCTGCTGATTAGCCTGACTGGTGCAGACAAGGTCTACGACTTCCGACTGTGCATAGGTGGCTTCCCCATAGCTCCACCGAGTTTGTCCTTAACCTTTTGCGTCTTTTACTTCACTCCTAGTTCAGTCCTAAACGTATAATTGAAAGCAGCTTCCGTGGCCCCCATATTGCATAATAGTGCCTCTATGATGGACTCGGTGGGGTGTGCCATGGCAAGATGACTGGTTCACCCCACTGCTTACTTCAAAATTGGATTACTTTAACTTGTTTCCTGTCAGATTGTACCTATACAGGTTGAGGCCTGTACAGATTCTTTTTACTGGACGGCCCTACTCAAAAACAAGTGGCGCTAGTTTGAATCAGTTACCTCTTCATTGAAGGATCTGTGCTGGCTTGCTGTTGAGTAACGAATTTGAACACTTCTTGCGATCTGAAAATATTTGCAAAGGCCGGGTTTTCTCCTGTCTACCCATCTTGGTTCAGAACTGCAAACCAACCTGATCTGAGATCCGTGAAGTTCAACTGGCCATTTCGATCGGCTGCCTTAATATAGTGGAATATAGCAGCTTTTGCTCGATGAGGCGCTCTGAGAGTTATTTTGTTGTGAAAATGGTGGGCTAGCACGTGCAGGCATTATATACTGGCACCTACTTCTTCAGGCATGTGAAGGATTCCAGTGCTTGGGGCCTCACACGGCAGCAATTCGTGGCAGGCAAGCAAGTCAACGAATAGGCATTTCTTGCAGACTTTCCCACAGCAAAGTGAAGAGCACAGGGCCCAAATCCTGAATACAAAGCTGATAATCTGGAAATGAAACAAGAATGTTACAACCAGATGTGAAAAAATTATGCTACACATGACGTGTTGTCGAAGTCTTTTGCTTAAGTATTCTGGTACCTCGATGGCTTGTCAACATTGTGGCACAAGATTGTTGTAAGGCTTACTTTAGCTACAAAAGTTCAAATGGGCAGCCATGTATGATGCTGCCCGGCTAGCTGGTACACCTATCTTTCTTGTAGCACACATTCGGGTTCTCAAACCGTTCCTGAAAAAAGTGTGTCCATTATCTAAATTGTTGGTTTTTGCACTTATGTATTTGCACAATTTGGGTTCCTGCTCATTTTGTCACATTCAGACTATTCGAGAGACTGTACTGAGACAAGCTCTGTGCTTCCTCGCCCCCAAATTAGTTAACCCTGTATACTTGATTTTACTGTCACGTGTTCTTTTGCACGATTTACTCCCTAGCATCGAATAGATGTGGTGGCCAAGGGGCTATATTCACCCTCAAGCCTAGTGCATTATCTTGGTGTCTGTATATAGCACCCTAAGAGAACCAATATCTTTGTAGACACTTCAGTTAGGTTGCAAAGGAAGCAGTGTAACTGAGTCAGTGAGGAGAACCATTTTGGCACACATTATCACATTAAGGACCATTCATGTGGATGAAGCGACTGCTTTGTGGAAGAGCTGGGCTTTTGTCACACATTAAATGGAAAGCTGGATGCCGTAATGTCAACCGGTATGGAGCCAGCCAGGTTGGTGCTTAGTGACTGAAATTAAGATATTCACAAAGAAGTTTATATTTACTACAGTCTTAGCCAAACGACCGGATTCGGGGCAGTGGATGGTGCCAATGTGACTGTTAAGTTCTAGGAAGTTCAAATTGGTAAGCCGAAGTAAGAAACAATGGCATCTAAAAGCAATGACGAGAACTTGATATCAATAATCAAGAGTGCAAGTGCAGGTCACAGAGGACGGTGGGTCACTTGTAGGCCTCGTTGGTTGGCAAATTTCAAACCACCACTAAACAAAAGGCTGGCAACAATGCTGCTAATTATTAATATTAAGCCAAGCTAGGCATCGCTGTACTGTGTGTGAGCTTTACACAGTACAGAGCTTTCCTTTAGATGCTCTTATAACATAATGTGTGTTTGTGGTTTTTAGGCATATCAGACCGGTACATAACCCAGTATTTGATCGCCCTCGCAAAAAAGTCCCAGACCCCCGAGGAGTACATTGCAACATTACGGGATACGGGTACAGTCGACATTAATGATCAAATGGTGCTGTTCGCACGGCAGCTGATGGCTAAGGTAAAGTTGCTGCCCGGTGTGCTATTATTACTTGAAGTTGGCATTTAACGTTTTCATCTTCCCAATGATGTTTACTTCATTCGTGCTGCTGTGTACCACTTTCTGCAATGCTATTCCAAGTTCGAGGTGATGCAGTGGTGAAAAAGGTGATGCGTTTAGTGTGGCAGGAACAGCTACTGTGTAGCTCTTTATTGTGGCAAGTTTCAATCACTCTGGCCTTGTTTGGTTGTTTTATTTCAATTATAATTTTTGTTTTGATTTTTATTTATTTATTTTTTTTAATTATAATTTGTATACGGGCTGTACATTGCTGCGAGCACTGCTTATTTTGCATTCATACAGTACCAAGCAGCCACTCTTAGCAGGCGTCCTAGCTGGTGTCGTGTGGTCTGTCTTCCTTACAATCGGTCCACTATCTATAGCATTTTGATCTTGAGTTACATGGACTCCGGCAGCTAGTCCCTAGACTTAAGCCGGATTATTAAAGTAGTTTATGAACCCGAAGATGGTACACTTTGTGCAAGCTTACATGATGACTATCGTTTCTCTCGATTGAAGTGGTTTGTGGACTGCTGCCATATTTATCCTAGCCTAGTTATATCGCCAGGTATTTTACTCTGTATGTGTTTGTCACAATGTGTCTGTGCGTGCATGCGGCCCGTGAGCGTCTGTCGGTGCGCCCTTGTTTGTGATTGTATGAAAAGTGTCTCATTGCTGCGTTAGCTCGTTTCTATGAAGCCTGGGATTTGATTTTGTTCACTACAGGCAGGCTTGTTCCGGCACAAATTTGTCGTGTGCAGAACGGTTTGTTTTAATGGATATTATTTAGGTTTCAGTCACATTGGTTCCATATTGGCTGTGCTTGCTTTATGCTAGCCTTCTTCAATTCACTACTGTTCACCCATTGTCCCTGTCCCTGTGCATTTAATCCGATTGATCGGTGCCATTACCGTCCCCCATTGTAACTGGGTAAATTCTCTGCATCCAAGCATGCTCCCTGAATCCAGTCATTCGTGTCTCTTGGCTTGTAGCTACCAAAGGTTTCTAAGCCAGAGAAAGTGGCGAGGCTCAATGAGAAAGCTGCAATCGATTTGCAAAAGAAGAACCAGAGCTATAAGCTGCTGCTGTCTGATGACGAGGATGACCGTGCGGCTGAACCTGCCGTGCCAGCAAAGGTATAGTTCTGCCCGCACATGCACACGGGCTCCCCTTTTCTGTTACCTTGTAAGTTGATCTCGAATGCGCAGGCTTGCTACTGCTGGACGAGCTGCTCGGCAGCTGGAACGTATGTGTGGATACTGAGGCCCCTTCCCGGTAAGACGAACTGGTAGTGGGAGCAACTCCAGGAAACCCCCTTTAGCCCTGCCCAGGAAAGCAGGCATCACATAAGCCGGTGATCAGTGGGCTTAGTGAAGGGGCTACCGGACTCAACGAGCAGCCGTAGAGGAAGCATGTCCGCTAATTAATGACAACAGCATGCAAAATTTCTGCAGTATAAGCCCTTGGATGACAGTGAAAAGTAAATGCCAAGACAATACAAGTGAAATGTGTCCAGCAATTGTATATTTGTGTAGGGTACCTTTAAACAGACGAATGTGTTAGAAATGGGATTGGAAGTTGTGCTGCTGGCAAGCCTTTTTTGCAGCCTCAAGCAGGGCGATTGCCACTAAGGCTATTGTGCTGCTAGATAGATGAGGCTGTTGAGTCAGCTACTTTTTTTTTACTTTTTTTTTAGAAGGGCTAGAGAGCCCTTTTCACCGTGCTTCTGTGTCATGCATTTCATGATCTCTTTTCTGGAAAGCTGTTAAAAAATTATAGCCTTCCGAATTAATATGTGGTGGGGGTTAAGAGGCCTGCTTAGCAGCGTACGTGCTGCTGCTTCAGTATATGTCTCCTGGGCCAGGCTTAGGGTAGCTTGAGGCATGCGAGAGTGGGAGAGGCAGTCCTTGAACATATTTATTCAGAAACCCTCTCTTTTGAGTTAAGGCTAAAGCCTTTGGGGACCTCCGGCTTCGGAATTGCCCGAAACATTCCAAAGCTTTTCTATGTCCTGTTAAACATGTGCGACTAACCGGTGCTGATCGGTGCAAGTCGTTTGGAACTTAGCGTTTAGCAGTGTAGGTCCTTCTAGATCTGGCATGGCACACAGTCTGACCAGCCGAGCAAAGTGTTTTCAAGAATAAGTCCCTCATTGACTACCAGCTACCGGGCATTCTCTTGAGGCGCACTTGTTTTCATGCAAATGTATCAAGAAAACTCTAAGTGGTCCCTGTCAATTTCAATAAACTGTTCCTAATCTACAGCATAGCTTTAACAAAACTGCCTCGGGAAGCTCTTTGGTACTCGACTACTGAGATGGTATACATTATTAAGTGGGCACATTAGGAAGGAATTATGTGCATTCTCAGCTTGCACTAAACTGTCGTGACTAGGATCACACCTCGACACCCGCACTAGCCCATCCCTGAAAGAATCCCTGGCAATTGGCCAGGCTCGGCAGGCCATATTCTCCCCTTATGTCTTGCTGTCTGAGTACTGCCCAGCCTAGTTAGAAGCTGGACAGTCTGCTGCCTGCCATTTTACAGCTTTCCGTGTTGCTGTAATGCCACACCCTGCCTCTCCCCAGTGGCTACCACCGGCATGCTGAGCCATATGTGCGGATAAGTGGCTTATCAAGCAGTTTCGGCATCTATAGGAGCTCAAAGGAGCTGTGCTCGGCCCCAGCAATCGTCGCCTGGCGGGGCATGGCTGCTAGATTATCCGCTTCGTCTTTTTTTTCATCCCTCTACCACTTTATCCGATTTATTGTCAAGAATGCATTGAGGTGGGTGGTTGTGTGCACTCCATTGGTTTCGTGATTTCATGCGGACCTCATCATCACCCCGGATTTTTCTGGGTGACTTTGTGCATGAATTGTGAATGGCTACTTGTCTATTGGGTTCTCATTCATTACCGATGGCACTTGTGCTTCCATGATTGTTACATGCATTTCAAGCTTTCCATACTAGCAACAGCCTCTGCCGTTTTGATCTTAGAAATCTAAGAAGGAGGCAAAGGCACATCTCAGAGCCAAAAAAGCAGACAGCGGCTCGGAAAGTGAGGGCAAAGATGACAAGTAAGTAGGCGTATTTGCTTAAGGTCGCACGCATGCTGTGCATTACTGCTGTTTGTAAAGGTATGCAGATCCAACTGCTCCTGTCTGTGGTCACTTACCGTAGATACTTGGCAAAGGCACCTTATGCCGGATCAGCGTCAAGGAAGAAATCGCGTTCTACAAAGGATAAAGATGCTGACCTAACTTACTCCGAGGATGAGTTTGAGACAGCCGAGAAGGAGCGTGCACTTGACATTAAGGAACGTGACGAATTTGCCGAGAGGGTTAAGGATAAAGACAAAGAGAAGACACGCAGCATCATGTCAAAGTCTGAAAAAAAGGTGAGTATATGAGTGCGCCACAGGGAATATCGTATGAAGTCTTCAGAACTCACATGTTGTTCACTCCTTGCATTTCATAGCTAAGGGATTGGTATTTGCTTGTCACCTGACTGAATTGTGTATATTATCATTTAATTTGTCCAGTATGATAATAGCATCTCTGTCGGTGTTAGTAAATGCTTTTAGGTTGTGCAGGAGGCTCAGGGCTGGCGATTAGGAGCTGAGCCTGTTCCCATTGGAATGGGAAACTGAAGGCTATAATCGGTTAGGCCACCGACTTACTAATATGGATTTACAGTGGACCGTTTAAACTTTACTTGTCTGTACTCCAGTGACAAATGTGAAACAGATATTTAGCAAGGCATTTTTGCTTATACTTGTTTGTCAAGTGTTGCAATGCTGTGTTATAGTCTCTGATATGTGTTCGTTAGATGGAAAGCTGGCTGTTCAGAAAATTGTCTTCACTTTAGGCATACGAGGAGGCGACTCGCAGGTTGCAGCTGGAGTCTGAAGACAGGAAAAAGGTGGTTCCTGAGCTTCGTAAGCAGTCACGTAGGGATTATCTGAAGAAGCGACAGGTCGACAAGCTAGAAGACTTGGAATTGGAGGTCACAGATGAGAAATACCTCTTTGGTGATTTGAAGTAAGTGTCTTTTGGATTTATTCTCGTGTACGATGGTCCTATTGCTTTAACTTGCATTCCGGAGAGTCTTTGCTGTGTTCTAGCACATTAATTTCTCCATGCGTAATTCGCAAACCTCTCAGACTAAAAACTTTGATTTGCCAACAGAGTAATTTTGTGGTGCCTGTGGTATGGTGAAATAATGTAGCTTCTCACTTTATTGCATTAGAGACATAAGCTTTTATCCTGCTGGAATGCATCTGGAGAAAAGTAACCACCGTGATAGAGACAACAATTATTGTATATCACCTGGTGAACTGTTGGAAGCCATGCCGTAATCTGTTGACAGTTGGGCAGCTTTTACCTGTTACCATTTATTATTTTGCTGACTTCTTACAAGTCTGCGGGGTCGTCTTGTTGAATGGTTTTTACTTGTGCTTGAGGGTGCTCACACACACACCACAGCATGTGCGCCTTAGTCCAGAGCTCGCGATTGTTTTGTCACATAATAATAAAAATAAATAAATATAATTCATTTGTATAGCACTCCAAGAGAACTTAATCTCTATTCAGGTGCTTCACATATGCCTCGGGGCTTGAGCCCACGACCTCAGACAGACCTTGGTGGGGGGGGGCAGGCACCTTAACCTCTGGACCAAACCAGCTCGGCATAATCGTTGGTGAAAATGACTTTTTACTTCTTGCACAGAAGTTGATGTTGCATATTGAAGCGCCTATAAAGAGATTAAGTTTTCTTACGATGCTATGCAAATGAATAAAATATATATTGTGCTAAGAGGTGCAATGAAACATTGTCGTGAGACACGGTGATGTAGGTTAGATTAACTTAACTCCCCGGTTTTATTACAATGCAAATGCTCAAAACTGCTGAATCCCTGTTGCAATTTGAAGTGAGACCATGGTGCATATTGTCTAGCTGGTTTCAAAGATAAGATTGAATTTAAATCCCCATTATTCTTGTAGTTACTATGCCACATATCCTCATGTGAGAGCAGCTGATCCAAGAGGGCTTGTGTAACATGCAATTAGGTGGGCAGTTGGTGCCTCAGGTTATGGGTCACTTGTATTGGTTATGGGCCACTTGTTTGTCCATGATTTGAGCGTGTAGCGATGGACTGTGGGCTTAAACATAAGCTCACATGGTGCTATAAACCTTCTCGCGACAACTCTGTGCACCCCATACGAACCCAGCTATGGAATTGGATACAGTTCTTGCAGAGTTTAAGCTCAAATGTGAACCTGTCTGCAGAGAAATTCGAGCATAAATGTGTGTAGCACCTCAAAGTTTTTACCATAGCAAGTCCATGCACATAATATGAAATCGAGTCTGAAATCGAGTCTTACCGAACACCCCAGTGACAGCTCATTGACTTATCACCCCATCAGTTCATGCCTTAAGTATTTATATATCAAATGAGTTAGATTTGTAAAGCTCTTACCTCGAGTTTGACGATCTTGTGTTCCACACCTAAATATGTGCCTCATTCTCATTCTGTCTTGTACGACAATATCCTTTAAGGGATTTATAGCAATTGCTAAATCAGTCGCATTCATTCAGCCAGCATGTTTAAATTTGTTTGTTTTTATTTATTTCATCTAACATTTCTTGTTTAAATATGCTCTGTACCATTGAGCTGGCATGTCGTTTGCTGAGAAGTGTTCTGCTTTTGTTCCATGAGCTTCGTCTGCTCTGCCTTTCTATGCAATGATTTTCTCCTGCTCATCTGAGTCATGCTGCATTGTTTGCCATAGCAATGTGATATAGTGGCCATGGCGATGTGCTATTTTTTAAGAAGCCCTTGTGCAACTTCAGTTCTAGCCGATGATGTCCGACTTCGGCCAGACTGGCTCAGACATACGTGGGAATTATGCTGGAGCTTTCTGGGCAGGATCAGTGAAGGCTTTTGTGTGCTATGGACTGCCGTTTGTCGGTATTAGTTACCCGCACTCTTCTCATTTGACCATTCTGTTTTTTAATCAAGACTTACTGCTCGAGAAAAGCAAGAGCTCGAATATAAGGAGCGAGTTCTCTTGCTAGCCAAGGAACATCAAAAGGCCAACGAGCTGCAGAAGGTCGACCGCTACATGATCCCCGAGTCGGATGCTGTACGTTTGTCGGTCACTGCAATCGCTTAGCAGTGACTGCGTTTTTGCTGAAGTTGTTGCTATTGCACAGTTCTTCTCTCTGTCGCATTTGCACACAGAAACCCCAAGAAAAATATGTCGAAGACCCAAAGGAAGCCGGCGGCAATTACGAGCAGAAGCGATGGGAAGAGGAACGGTTGCACGCAGCACGGCTTCATTTTGGCGCTAGGGATGCCAAAGAGAAGTTAAAGGTAAGTAGGGAGCTGGAGCCTATACGATTGGTTTTAAGCTCTGCTTCGCCCGTTTGCAGACCTTTTGCAGCATTTTATTTGCAGCACGGTGAAGAATACGACTTTATACTTGACGAGATCGAATTTGTGCAGACCGTGCAGATGCCGGGTACGATAAAGGATGATAAGGTCAGTCCAGCCGATGTGCACGACAGCGGTTTTCCCTTCAGTCAGTGTGGTGCTGCAGCAATCGATAATATCGAAGGCCTGGCATGTCCTACCTGTATGATGCTTTCTGTCCTGGCTGAGCTTGAGTCATCTGCCAATATCTTTGACAGATGGCCTTTCCCGTGGTCGACATTTCAGATTGGTCAATCACAGCAAGTGCACTTTTGGGAACGATTGGTTTTTATTATTAAAAACATGCTGAGGGGCTGGATTTTGACATCTGGGGCAGTTGCTCTTATCAGCGCTCTAGCCAGCTTCCAATCACTGGATACAAAGTTTGTAGAGTCGGTGCAATAAATTATTGTATTCCTTTGTTTGACCAATAATTGACCGTCCACTCGGTCAGAACGTCAATACCAGCAATGTTCCTAGTACGCCTGTGTCTGCAAGATCACAACTAAGAACTTGCTGGGGCTTTGTATTGCCCCTGTCCAATGCAGTATTGGTATTTGCTCAGAACCACCATTGTTTCCATGCCTCCTACCCAAAGGCTCAATATTTCGTCAGCTGGCATATAGGATATCATATTGAGGATCGTCCTCCTTAATACCTTACTACCATCTAAGTTGGGAAGTAGTGAGTTGCTTCAAGGCTTGTCGTAGGACTCTGCTTTTGCTGTCTTTGGGAAAACCAGCCAAGAATGGAAGGGATGTCCTGGACTGCGCGTTACTTTTTTTAAGGAGTGCCTTTGCGTTGTCAGTTCCGACTGATGCATGTGAGCAGCCCCTTACGAAATTGCGATACCTATACGTTGAAGCCAGCAGTAACGAACAGGCTTTGTGTCTGCCCCACCACCATCGCTGGTTTGGCCCAGTGGTTAACGTGCCCGCCCCGACCAAAGTCTGGCCGAGTTCGTGATCTCGAGCCCCGTGGCATATGTGAAGCGCCTGAATAGAGATGAAGTTCTCTTAGGATGCTATACAAATGAATTTCATTTATATTTATTTGTGTCGAGATGCCACACCTAGTGTGTTGGCTTGGGTTGTAGGGCTATTAGCTGTGCGTGCACACTTAAGGTTGAAGACCATTCAAGCTTTTGTCTAGAAAATCACTTTACGGGTACTTGGAGTGGCCAGTTCTAGCATAAGGTTTCATTTGAACACCGTGAGAGATTAGACTGCTGCCACCCACCAAGCCAGCCACTTTGTGGCTAATTGCTTTCTACTCCTATGGCGACCAATGCTCAGTGTATGCAGTGATCTTTGAAGCCGGATGGATGTAAATATGGCCAAACCTAATGCAGCGGTTATTTTGTGTGGCGTTGTACCAACCCCATCCCAACAGTGTCGAGTTAAGGATAATGATGAAGAATTTGTATGTAGCCCCCTAAGAAAACTAAATATCTCTCTAGTCATTCTACATGAGCTGGTAAAGAAGCATGTCAGTCGGATTATAATAACTCGCACAATTTTGGCATGCATAAATACACTCAAGACCATCTGAATAGGTGAAGCAGTGGCTGTAAGGAACCGGTGGGTTTTAGCTCCTTTTTCTAATGTAAACTGCAAGAATATCAAGATAGCGGTCGATTGTGAGTTCCATGCTTTGAGAGCTTAGAAGCTGAAGGCATGATCTCCGAAGCATTTGAGCAAGCCTTGAAGGCACAGCCAAAGGACCTGAGTCGTGGGAGTGGGTTAGACAATAGGAAGCCTGATTAGGAAGTATGAGCTAGTTATACTGGTTTGAGCAAATGAATGTCATGCTTCTGCTTTCATGACCTTTGCCAAACGAGTGTGCTTTTTTCGTTCGAAGCATTGCTCTGGCTAGGGTGGAGTCTGGATTGGTAAAAGGCCTTAACAAAAGTAGCTTTGTAGAACTCTTCTCCATGACGAGACATGGCTGTCTTCCATGCCTCTGTGGTTAGTTGATCATTGTGCCGGAACCTCCGGTCTTCTCCCATCGTTGCTTAAACTTTTAGTCGTGGTGTCTTTTTGTTTGGCAAAGCAGTAAGTTGCTGGAGGGGATGACGGCTGGAATGCCTCTCTCCTGTTTCACTAGGGCAAAGAGCCTCCACTGACAGAACACGAACGCAAGCGCACGACCATTGCCGAGACCAAGAAAAGCCTGCCTGTGTTTCCATTTCGCGACGACTTACTGAAAGCGATCGAAGAGCACCAAGTGCTCATCATTGAAGGCGAGACAGGCTCCGGCAAGACGACGCAGATACCGCAGTACTTGTATGAGGCAGTAAGTAGCTGCAGGCAAGGCAGTCTGATGCAGCCGAGGTTTACACTCTGCAACTGCAAATGTAGTGAGGTCGATATTTTAATGACAGTACTAACCGGCTTCCGTCACCTAGAAGAAAAGATTACGTCTTTGCCTGCAGACCTGCGCTCCATTTTTAGTACTCGTTGAACTGGTCCTGCTGTTTGCATGTGCTTACGACTCAATCGGTTCTTGGTTACCCTGGCGTATTACATTGCCTACATCAACATCAGATATCTCCATTGCCACCACTCAAAATCTCATCGTTGCCCTGTTTTGTTTTACTATGCCATTTCTTTTTCGGCTTTCTTCTATCGCCGAAATCTGCTGTGACCGTTCGCTCGCTCAACGCAGCTGTTTTGCATGCTGTAAGGTTAGAGTTTGTTATGCTGTTTTGCAGGGCTACTGCAAGGACGGTATGAAGTTGGGATGCACTCAGCCTAGGCGTGTGGCAGCCATGTCGGTTGCAGCCCGTGTTGCTGAAGAAATGGGCTTTAAACTTGGAAATGAAGTATGTTTCTTACTCTACTGCACAGTTGTCAATGCCACGTCTTCCAAAACTATTCCCGTGTGCTACTTACGTGTTTCTGTGCACGCTCTCGTGCGCACGCCATTTGGCAAGTGCCCCCATATTGTAAAGCGAGAGCATCCAGTCTCACATCTAAAGCACCGCCTGCTTTCCCTTCTTGGTGACGGTTTATTTAATTTTCTGCTTAATCTTTTGTTTGCACTCTTGGCGTCGTATTACTCTTACCTATTTTTTAATCAATATTAAGGTTGGTTACAGTATACGATTTGAAGACTGTACATCTGAGCGTACCGTTCTCAAGTACATGACCGATGGCATGTTACTGCGTGAATTCCTCAGTGAGCCTGATCTGGCCGGATACAGGTCGGTAGTGGCGCTGCTCTTGTACTGTTCACTTTGCTCTGCCAGCCCTGTCAACCGTGGCCAACTAGCGCGTACCCTCGGCTAGCCTCTGATTGTGTCCCCCTGCTGTTGCGCGGTTAGCTTGAGTTGCCATCATTCATGTAAGATGACAGAGTAGACTGTGGGGTGGCTTATGACCGAAGATGCTGTGTGTCGGTAGCCATGCCCGGCACCAAGGAGCGTTAAGACTGCAGGCAACGACTTATTTACTTCTTTTCGTGTGGGCCCGCATATGGTGTATGAATGCCGAGTGGTATAGAGTCTGACGGACTGAGCTTAGTGTTTGCCATTCTTTGCACGATTGGCTTTTACATATTGCTGTTCTTTTAGTCTCTCCCTGCTTGGTTCCCCTTGTCCCAATTTAAACTGTGCTTGGACTTGCAGCCGTGCATCTATGCTTTGTAGTACTCTTCATGTCACTTAGTCCAAAAGCTATGAGAAGAAAAGTAGGGCTCCTTAACAACCAGTAAGGATCATGCTGTCGTTCTCAATAACAGACATTAAGTTCTTTGCAGCATATGTAAAGTGCGTAGAAAGAGGTTTAGTTCTCTGAATGCCTAGAAAGAGGTTTAGTTCTCTGAGAGTGCTATATAAATTAAGACAAACAATAAAATGTAATTAATTTGCATCCAACCCTAAAAGAAGTTAATCTCTATCTAAGTGCTTCACATATGCCACAAAATTTTGAGTCCACGACCCTGGTTGTCCAAGGCAAGTACCTTACCCCTGGGCTAATCCCGTGGGGCAATGTCATTATTATTATTATTTATATTAGTATTATTATTAGTTCATGTGATGTACTTTTGCTGAATTTATTCGCCATCATTTTCTAGTGTGAGTCGTAGATTGACATCAGATTGACATCTCAATACCCAGACCTGCTATTTGGGAGGAAATATTGAAATAAAGCATTTATTGCTGATAGGTTTTTTGGGAGATTAGCAATACTGTTTACGGCACGTCAAATTGTTTTGTGTTAGGTTTATTTATGACGGCACGCCATATCGAATCGCTTTTTTATATTTATTGCGCATTAGACTTTGTGGATCACGTTGCAGTGTACTCATCATTGATGAAGCCCACGAGCGCACTCTTCATACAGACGTACTCTTTGGGCTGGTTAAGGACATTGCCCGCTTCCGGCCCGACCTGAAACTGCTCATCTCAAGTGCAACGCTGGATGCCGAAAAGTTCTCTGAGGTTACTATTCGCAAAGCTGGCATTATTTCGTTTGGTGTGTGTGTGTGTGTGTGTGTGTGTGTGTGTGTGTGTGTGTGTGTGTGTGTGTGTGTGTGTGTGTGTGTGTGTGTGTGTGTGTGTGTGTGTGTGTGTGTGTGTGTGTGTGTGTGTGTGTGTGTGTGTGTGTGTGTGTGTGTGTGTGAATATGTGTGTGTGTGTGTGAATATATATATATATGTGTGTGTATATATATATATATATATATGTATATATATATATATATATAATATATATATATATATATATATATTCTGATATATGACTACTGTGTCAGCCACTGTGTTATGGAAGAATTCGGGTGCAAGTTCGGTTCTTCTTATATATTCTTTAGCTTGCTGCATGCCTTCCAGCCATAGGGTGCCCATGTTGGTATTGACTGCATCAGCTGGTGTGCTATGCACTTGCTGACCGTTTAAATGTTGCAGTTCTTTGACGATGCGCCAGTATTTCGCATTCCTGGCAGAAGGTTTCCTGTGGACATCTATTACACCAAGGTGATTGCTGTTGCATTAAATGCTGCAGAATTCCTGTTATGGATGAGTAAGCCGCTTTAGAGCAGAGGTGCTGGTAATGGGTTCGACGATCTGTAATATTGCTGTCGCTTCTTATCAGGCTCCTGAGGCCGACTACATCGAAGCGGCAGTGGTGTCGGTCCTGCAGATACATGTGACACAACCAGAGGGTGATGTACTTGTGTTTTTGACGGGCCAAGAAGAAATAGAAACCGTCAATGAGATGCTAATGGTAGGCAGAGCTGTCCTGCTGTACGTGTCGTCGTTACTTGTTTCGTCCTTTATTTGAGCCGTTTATCAGTTTCAATTTAAAATCCTTTGACCTTTGGTAGCCGATGGGTTAGTTTATAGGATGGCTGTACGATACAACTTACTTTTTTCCTCTTTTATGGTAGAGTCGGTTTGTATCAAGAACCGGCCAATGTATCCCAGATGCCCTGTAGGGTGCTACAGCACTGCTCACGACGAAATGGCTGCCTCTTTGCTGTGCCGAAGCAAACGTTAAAAAATGTATGCTGAGTAAACTAGCCCCACTCGCCCCTTTCACTGTATCATCTTTACTCGAGCCAAGGCACTGCTGGGTTAGCTGACTTGATTCTATGGGAGTCAGCCTGGAGGGCATATCAAATCACTTCGACCTTTGGTGAGCCGTGATGGCACACTAGATAAGGCCGTTGCTTTTCACTACCGAGGTCATGGGTTCGAATCCTACACTACTCCTTTATTGCCGCTGCAAGCGGTGGTAATAGCAGTAAAAGCTCTTCTGTTGCTATACAAGAGGCTGTTAAATCAGGTAGCATTTATTTATTTATTATGCCATTGGGAGCAGGACTGATCAGATTTGAAAAATTGTCTGGTGTAAGCCTCTCCATAATAGAATATGGCTGTCCAGAATTATATATAGTTGTGAAAGTAAAGAATCTGACTACGTAAATACTGCTTAGACAGATGAAGGAAACATGTCTGGTCTCGACCGCGGTCTTTAGTCACCATTCGAATTAATGGTACTGGGCAAGCTGGTGTTAAAAACTAGAGGATAGATCAAATCAGATGAGAAGTCGTACCTGATAGCACTTGTCTTTCCGTTGTTCCCCTTTCCACTGACTTTTAACATAACATTCCCTTAGCGGGTGCTTCATTGTGGGTTTAGATGAATTCCATATTGCAGTCGTGTTTCAAAGAATTATTTTGTCATATTGTATTCCTGCACCTGCTTTATTGCCCAGGCCTCATATAAAGTTCTGTTTTGCAAGCCAGTGCCTTGTTAGTTGCTCAACCGTGGCAGGCTTTTGGCAACAGAACTTATCTGACCTTTTGTATGAATAGATCATGTAAATGTCAATATTATTTTTCTAAACGATTTCATGATTGTCATTACTGTTAAGCTGTAGCCTTCGATTGCTAACTGATTATACCATATGCACCTTAATTGTCGGTTGTTGCAGATCCTCTAACCCGAAACTCACATTGAGAATGTGTTTTATGAAAAATGCTGTGTATGGGCCAGCCGGTTTATGCAACCATGTTGTGGCTCAATACCGATTTGCACTACAGCAATTTGGTTTTTCGCTTGGATGGCTTGTTGAGAGCTAGCAGTAGTGGTTGTACGTGGTCAGTCTGACGACTGGGGATCTTTTCCTTTGACTTACTGCATGCCGGTTGATTCCTGCAGATTCCAGCCGGGACATGACACTGTCTGAGAAATAATGGTACCTACAGATATGTGCTAGGTGCAAAATCATAAATAGCTTTTACGCTGAGTCGCATCTATCAGTACAACTGTGTCTTTTTTGGTAGTATATGTGACACTTAAAATGGTAGTGCCCCTAAGCAATGCTGTTTCTGTATTCCAGGAGCGCACGCGAAAGCTTGGCAAGAAGATTAAAGAGCTCATATTGCTGCCGATCTACTCGAACCTGCCATCGGACATGCAGGCCAAGATCTTTGAACCAACTCCACCTGGAGCACGCAAGGTATCTGCAGCTGCCGCCGCCACACTCGGCAGCTTGCTTGTTGCTTGCAGGCTCGAAGCATGACTGAACCGGTTTCGTCGATAAAACTCGTGACTTCCTGCATTTCTGTTCGGCCTAAGGTCGTTTTAGCAACGAACATCGCCGAGACTTCACTGACTATTGACGGCATCAAGTACGTGATTGATCCGGGTTTCTCGAAGCAGAAGAGCTACAACCCACGCACTGGCATGGAGTCGCTCGTCGTGACGCCCATCTCAAAAGTAAGGTCACTTATTCAGTGTCGCACAGTTTCTTTCCTCCCCGATCTTTCCCTGTCCACGGCTCCTTGTTGGTCTCATGTCGATCACTTTGCCTACGTTTGTTGCATTGCAATGCCAATCGTGCCCTTGCTATGATGCAGAAGTTTTTACTTGCCGTCGTAGTTCACATATCTCTTGCATGTACGCTAGGCCTCGGCTAATCAGAGAGCAGGCCGTGCCGGTAGAGTGTCGGCTGGCAAGTGCTTTCGTCTCTACACGGCCTGGGCATACAAGAACGAGCTCGAGGAGTCAACCGTGCCCGAGGTATGCTTGCCACTAAGCCTGCTGCTGCTGCTGCGCCGCCGCCGCCGCCCCCTGACGTTCTGAATGAGCATGCTGCTCTGTCTAAGCACCATGTATGCCTTTCTTGCCCCCCAAATAACCTGTGATTTACAGCAGACTTTGAAATAACTATTACTGCTAAGTGCAACTTTGAAAAGGCTTGGGCCTTTTCAAGACTCATTGTCTGTCGACTTGCATGTGATTGTAGACTTGATACAAGTCGTCGAGTTCGTATGTTTATTCACACAAAGTGACATATTTTGCTCAGTCCTGAACCGGACAATCCTTAAATTCCTGTCAGGGTATTGTGTATGACGTCAGAGTCATACTGCCTTTGTGTGCTGCTGCCTTTGTCTGATACTGGAGGCTGCTTCCTGGCTCAGATGATGACCCTTGATAGCAGGACTCTCCCAGACAAAGGATGACAAATGACAAGCATGACTCCGAAGGTCTGGAAAAAACAGTCTCAGCTTGGCTTCATGACAAAAGCTTTGTGGCTGTCGAGACTGAGTACTACTTATAGGTCATGCCAATCAATCCTAGCTCAGGGCAAGTCTATTACGACGTAGTGGAGTCGACCTTAGTGGAATCGCAGGTGCACAGTCCAATGCTGGTGTCGATTGACCTTCAACCACCATCCTAAACTGCATCTGTGTCAGCACCTAGTGATTCTTGTGGCAATGTAGGAGATAGTTTTTTCAGCTTCTTCGTCTGTTAGATGAGCAGCATCAGAGAGTCTATAGTCTATTCCTAAGGTTAATGTTTTTTGGATTCTTCAACCTCAATTTCTTGCTCTACCTAAATGTCTGCTCTCAGGCATGCCATGAAATATCCTCCGAGTCTAAGAAATCCACTGGCCCTGTAGACCCCTTGTATATTGGTCTCCTACTACCACCCTACACATAACTAACGAAAAATATTCTTTGCCTTATAGCTTTTGGCCTTGCATCCTTTATCGAAGAGGCTTTCTTCAGGCCACTCTTTAAAAAGAAAGTCTAGATTAGCCAAGAAGAACTCCCGAAACTTCCACCTAGTCGTCCTATTGCTGTGCCTTTGAAAGGCACTGGAACGATTAGTTTCAGCTGTGCTAAGCTCATATGTCAAAACTTTAAACCAAGCAATTAAGTTCCACTCAAGCTTTGGATCTCATCACTCAACTGACTCCACAGTCGGCACTACTACCAGTGTAAAATGACCTCGGTAGTTTCCCTGCTAGTTCTGCTGGATGTCCCGGCATCATTTTTTACGATTGTTCTCCCAGTCCTTTTTGAGTGCACATTTAATGGGCATCATTGGCACTGCACTGCAATGGTATTGGATCGATCGCATTGGGACGTTTGAAGGTCTAAATCCACAGTCAATGGTCGTCAAGTGATGGATGTCAACCGCCAGTGGTTCTTCCCGTGAGCCATGGGTATTGTGTACCCCACGGAGCCTGGATAGCCAGGTGCTATCAAGGCTTTCATTGTTATCCATATGACATAGCTGTACTTGTGCTTGATCCCTCCCTGCCTTCCAGCACTGCAAGCTCTATCAAATCCTTATTTCTGACATTCACGCTTGTATTCTGGCCAACTTTCTCAAATCGAATGACGATAAAACCAACTTGGCAGTCATGTACAATTTTGGTGTTATTCAGTAAGCGGAAACTTTTAAGCTCAAATGGGCGCGTCCAGCTGTTCAAATTATTTCCTCGTTGCAATGGCCATTATTCCTTACAAAAATATGCTTTTGTGACCAGGATGTTGATTAACTTGAAATTGACCCATTTCCTATGTGAAAGCTGCCAAAGGTTTGTCACAACAGCAAAGGAATCTAAATCGACATGTGTTTACTTTGACATTACACAAAAATGATCACTCGAAGCTGTTCAAAAAATAAGTAGATGTCCTCTACTTGTAGCTGTACTGCAAATAACTTCATGAAGAAGTTTCTTGGCCGAGTCTCCTATCGTGTTTTCGTTTTATCGTCCTTGGTAACAAAGTTTTAAGCTCAGCATATCGCTGTAAAAGCTCTCGCCTTGCTCGACCAAGTAAACAAATGTTTTCTTTGAATTTATCAAGGTGAGCTGCAGGATGCGGACTTAGAGGAACATTCTGAATCCATTTTGGCATGGTTCTTTATGAGAGCATGAAGCAGCTGTGCATAGTTTTCAGCCTTGTGATTGCCCAGAAAGCCAAGAGCCTCTGAAAAAAAACTGTTAAAGGCTGCTTTTCCCGTCCTGTTGAACTCCTTGGAGAATTCATCACACTCGATTATCTTCCTTATCTTTAACCGACAGAGATACCAGCTTTGACCTTAGCCTCTGACAGCTGTTGTAAGACATGTTTGAAGCGCTTTAAAGCTGCTGATTCGTTGTCTAGAGCCGTGACAACGTGCCTAGTGGGACCTAGTTTGATGTACTTGTACTTCTCTGCACTTCGTTGCCTTCGTTCCGACGGTATTTGTATAATTATCTTTTTTGCTTAGACTTGGACCCTGCTGGTAATGCTATTGCTCCAACCTCTAGCATTCAGTACTTTCAGGGAGGCATAAATATCACCTCTGTCTTGAGTCGGCAAAGCTCGCCTGCTCGTGAGACACTGCGCATGTGGTTTCACACAGCCATCGCCTGGTGATTGTTCTTGGTTAAGAGCTACTCGTGTCTTCCTAAGCATGCATGCAGCCTCCCTCCTTGGGCGCTGAAGCCGTGTGCCTGTGTCTCATTTGTTTTGACCGTGTCTCGCTTCTTGCACAGATTCAGCGCACGAATTTGGGCAACGTCGTGCTTCTGCTCAAGAGTCTGGGCATAAACGACCTGCTACACTTCGACTTCATGGATGCACCACCGCACGAGACGCTCGTGCTGGCGCTCGAGCAGCTGTATGCGCTCGGCGCGCTCAACCACCGCGGCGAGCTGACCAAGCTCGGCCGACGAATGGCCGAGCTGCCGCTCGACCCAATGCTGGCCAAAGCCATACTCGCCTCCGAGAAGTGAGCCTCTGCCATCTGATCTCCGCCGGCTTCGGCCGAGTATGTGCCCTCTCTCTCTCTCTCTCTCTCTCTCTCTCTCTCTCTCTCTCTCTCTCTCTCTCTCACTCTCTCTTATCTGTGCTTCTGTCGCCGATAACCAAGTCACACCCGTAGCCCACTTGCATGTTATCGCCTGTCGGTTGGCAGTTCGGTACGAGCGTATGTGCCTCTCACTGTATTCTGCCATGAACCAAACTTGACGACACTGCAGACGAGTTAGTCCGGTATTACTCGTGTGCTGCTTAGGTTAAGGGGGAATGTCAAGAAAATACCTATAAAATGTGTACGACAATCAAATATGTGTCTGTGGTACCTTTCGAAAGACAAATATGTTGAAACTGGGATCGGAAAGTCTGACGACTTTCACATGAAAGAAAAATCGGTTATGCCAACCACGTCTAACCCGGATGTAAACTGGAAGCGGCAAATCTACAAATAAAAAATGTACCGATCTCTGCATCACGTGCGACTTGTATCCCAACTTTTCGAATCTTGATAGATTGCTATCGATGCTTGAAGCTTGTTAAGGTGCATACTTGTGACTTGTATACAGCCTCATTTCCAGGCTTGGTTGGTGCCTTGTAAATTAAATAACTAATATATCATGTATGGTAATGAAATACATTTATAGAGGACAATTAGTTTAGTGCATATATTTTGTGCATTCTGATGGTTCAGACCCTGGGAGACTCGAGCCTATGGTGGTCATAGGGCGTTATGTCTAACGCACCTCACATCATTAACACGTTTAGGTAATGTAATGGATCTGCTGTGCTCTGTTTGTACTTTGTTTGCTAAACACCATCTTCAAATTTCATTATGAAGCTATTGGTTCCTTGGCTTAGCGTGTTTGCCAGGTGTCAACATAGCAGAATCTTTGGCTTTCGGAATGCCCTGGAGACCTCACTACTAAGAGCTGAGTGACAGGTGCAGTTTAGTGCTAATGTCTTTTGTATAGCATCCATTAAGAGCTAAATCTCTGTCCAGAAAGTTGACATTCTAGAAAGGAAGTGTGTCAGTTTGTTAGTCCCTACATGCGCAGTTTCTTTTTATGCTTGCAGCAAATGTAAAGCGCCTAGAAAGAGATTAAGTTCTCTGAGGGCGCTTTATCAAGTGCATTATTATTATTATTATAAGCACACAAAGGGACAGTTCGCAAGGACGAAGCAAAGGGTGTGACGAGCAGCTGGGTGTTTCGCTTCTAGTCAGGAGACGTCTAGACATCAGTCGGAAGTGAGTTTTTGGCTTTGAAACCATGTGAACTGAAGGCTCGATTTTCAAAAAGAGTTTCCAGGTCGTCGAGAAATTGTGTAATGTGGCAGCTGCTGCATTAATGGCAGACAAGCCTAGCTGCAGATTTTTGCACCAAGCACCTTATTGCGCAGGAAGGCTTTTTTGTTTCTGATTAAGGCTTGGTTTGCCCATAATAAGTGAGTTAGTTGTATCGTCGTAAATTTGTCAAAGTTTGCCGAGTGTGGATGTCAGCTATAGCTGCTACATTGAGTTAAGTGAGTTCGACACGCTGAAAGGCGTGGAGGAATCAAAGTGCATGTACAGCTGTTGTGTCATCTGCACAAAAATGAAATCCTAGTTTGTGCATGGCAATTACATCGGCAAGAAAGACCTATGTACCTTTATGTGCTTATGCATGCTGCCGCTGTTGCATGCTGCCACTAACCACACTTGCATGCTGATCCTGTGCATGTCACCCCTAACCATGTTATTCACGTTGTTTATCGAGCATGAGAGCATGATGCCACTCGCCATTCGATCGTGTTTCCTTTGCAGCAAATATAAAGCGCCTACACAGAGATTGAGTTCTCTGAGGGAGCTTTATATAAAGTGTTATTTTATTATTAATATTATTATATATTCTGAAAAGAAATGAGCCAAGCGTAGATCGATCCTCGGGGTAACCCGTACTGTTGATGCTCTTCAGGCTGCCTGTTTTACATCACTGCTCGAAAGTCTCCCACTGAGACTGGACCTACTAAACACTGCTGTGCAGTGCTAGTGATGTCCAGGCACGGTTGTGTATGTTAACGAATGATTTGGTGATTGGTGGTGGTCTCGATCGCTGCTTAAGAGATACACCAGAACTTGCAAAGAGACTTTGCCTACCTGGAAGTCAACGTTTCTGATAAAATGTCTTGATGGGAGAAAGCCCACTTGTTTGTGAATCGTCACTATATGCTCCTACACCGCGATCCGTGCTCTGGCATAACAGTCGGCTCGGGCATATTAACAGCCATATTTTTCTGGTTACACTGATTGCTCATTCCGGCAGTGCTCCACCCCTTCATCCAATTCTGCCTGTCTTGCAATTTTCAGGGCTCACCAACCCGAGTGCAGTCCACGACACTTGTTAGACATGTTTTGCATATTTTTTGTAGGTACAAATGCACCGAAGAAATCCTCAGTATTGCTGCCATGTTGTCCGTCAATAACGCCATATTCTACCGACCGAAGGACAAGGTTGTCCATGCAGACACAGCCCGGCAGAACTTTTTTGCTCCAGGTGGTGACCATCTCACCTTGCTTAATGTGTATAATAAGGTTTGTGTTTGTGTGGTGTGTTTATTCTTGGGCTTGCTTTGCAGATGCTGTTCCTCAGCAGTTATAGTGGTAGGCACTGATTGGCCTGCATCATTTGCCTCCTACACAATAGTGTAGTTATGTTCATTTCAATGCTGCTATTAGCACGAGGCTGCTCTTTTATTTCCTCGGCAGTGGGTAGAGACGAGCTACTCCGTGCAGTGGTGCTATGAGAACTTTATCCAGCATAAGTCGATGCGCCGTGCCCGAGACGTCCGTGAGCAGCTGGAAGGACTCATGGATCGTGTGGAAATCAGCATGACTTCGGCTGGAGATGACAATGTAGCTATTCGTAAGGTAAGCAAGTTGACAGGGCATGTTTTGCCGCTGATAAATCACAAGCCACACACATTCTTGTTGCCCGTACTCACTCAGTAGCCAAGCTGGGTTAATGTACCTCTGCGATGCTTTGGTGCACGGTACGTAGAACGATAAAGTAGAAATTAAGATTGTTTGAATTTTAGCAATTTTGTTTCTTTAGCAGCGAAAGAATCCTTGCCCAGCAAGCAGTGAGGTGCTCGCACTTCCCAGCCCAGGTCGTGAGCATGCCTCCTGCAGCAAGCATTCCTTTCATTACCTTCAGCAGTCGAAGCTTGTGGGAGCTGCAAGCTCTTCTGCCTGTGAATGAAGCTATTGGATCTGCCGACTAGTGGGCAGTGAAGAATTTCCCACATTGCTTCGAGACTCAACTCTTGGTTGCTAAGTGGGAATGTCAAACCAAGATCTAGCTGGAGCAATATTGACCAAGCAGGAGTAGATATGCTTGTCTCTAGGAGACTATAAGAAGTGCAGCACTACCAATGCAATGACGTTGCCTGTACAACCTCATAGTCGAACTTTGCTTAGAATATAGCAGCCCTATACATTTAAATGCAAAAGTATTTACAGCGGCCCACTTATCAAGCTGCAATCTCGTCAGCCGATTGGCTTAGTCTTCATTCTAATAGAACTGAAAACATGGGCATGAGGTGTTTTAATATTTTTTTCCATTATGAGAACCGAGGTTTTACATGCAAAAATGAATGCGAACATCGATAAAAGATCGGACCTATCCTCCTCTATATCCTCCTCTATTAGTCGGGGATATTGACTGGATCAGCTTTCTGCGAGCATCCTGAGTTATGCAGTTTCACAGCTGCTTAATCTGACCATAAAGCTGGTCGGGAGCCGATGAGACAGTTATTGATTCCAACTTGTCCCATGCGTCTTGTGGTTAGATCTGCATTTGGTAACTGTAATAAATATGATACATCTGTATAGCAGTCAAGAGAACTTAAACTCTCTCCGGGCGCTTTACATGTGCCGAAGGGCTCGAGGCCACAACCTTGGTCTTTGAAGGTTCCCCCTAGGCCTTCCTTCCCCCTAGGCCAAACCAGTTTAATGACCTCGAGCATACTTTTGAGGGTAACAATGCAAAAGTTGGCAGACTTGGGTGTCGAGTCCTTAGTTAGCCGAGTCAAGGCAACCAAATGGTCTATGAACACATTTCTACCCATTGTCCCACCTATCCACTATTCCGTTAATGGGGTGGAGAGTTCTGATGCCGTAAGTCGAAAAGCGCAACCAAACATGCTCACTTCCACTGCCATTTTTGAACGTAGCTTCTAAGCAGGGCGCAGTGCACTCTTCTTTGCCTTTCCCACGGCTGATGAATGTCCTCCGTTTATCATCTCCAAGGATCGTGAATTTACCTTTGACTTTTCAATAGAAGACGACTCCTGTCATGAGTTGTAAACAGGGTGTGTTGGCATGCCCTATTCAAATGACCCTTTTTGTTGCCGCTCGTAAGTTAACGGCTACCGTTTGCAGACCCTTCTGTAAATGCCATACTCTGAAAGCCTCTTACACAGTGTATCGGCACTAACAGCTTTGCGGTTGGCCTCTTCCACTGACTAGGAGAGAGCTCCAAGTCATTAGCTTTTCGTTGACCCTCTGCAGCCCACTACAGTAGCCGATCATCCGTTTTTGTCAACGCACGTCCAGAGCATGGTAAGATGTACATGTTATCACCCGGAAAGTACCTCTTCAGGTTGTTCCTGCCAGCCCTCTTACTACGACCAAGCTTTCAAGATAATCAGACATGCACATATCCTGCCATTTCTTAAAAAAAACAAGTTTCGTACTGCTGGATTTTTTTATTTCTGACAGTTATCCACTAGCCGGCCATCGGCAGTGATTTCATCTGGCAGGTAAACGATTGGGTTTGGCTAAAAATTTGGCTCATACTGCTTGAAATGGAATATTCGCATGTGTAAGCTATATTGCACAGCAGTGCTGAGAGTGTTTTGGTAATTTGTATGTCCGAGTATTATTGTTGTGAAGCCAGCCAATAAATATCCTTGTATTATTGTCCTTATTAGGGGGCCGGTGTGTATAAATAAATTATAAATATTAGCTGATTTAACAGCCTGATTTGTGTAGCAGTAGAAAAGCCTAAATGGCTATCACCGCCACACACTTGGTTATTAAAGATCGCCCATTACAGGATTTGAACCCCTGACTTTGGTCGTGAAGACCTAGCACCTTAACGCCTTGGCTATCACGACCCTAAATTACTATTTGCTAACCTAGCCAAGAACACGCTAGTGCTCCTCCTGTGTGGTCTCGCTTCATCTGTTTCTCAGCATCTAGTCATTTCCCTATCCTTCGCACTAAATTTAAATCTTTTGCGGGTCAAACCTTTAGCTCGTATGCATTGTAAGTCTGGGATTTGCTTCTGGCTACAGTCTCTACCTGCAATGACCCATCTTTTTAAGTCTCAGCATAAGATGCTTCTATTCCGGCTCGCTTGCATTTTTTTAAGTGAACTTGCCTTATTTTTGTTCAAAGTGCTTTCCTGGCATGAATCTGTGCATATTGCTAGCCAAAGGTCTTACTAACTGGTGGCCCTGTGTGTCTTGTTTGCTTAAGCACGCTAGTTTGAGCTTTTGCATGCTTGATACCGTGCATGTCACTAACCATTGTGTATTCATTGTCTTGCAGTTAGTAGTAAAGCGTCCGAAGAAAGAATTTGAGTTTTCTAGGGCGATGTACAAACAACTTATTATTGTTGTTATTATTATTAGTATTAGTATCATTATATGTAGACCAACCGGAGATGGATTATCTCGTGGGACTATTAGTTTGTATGCTATATTTCGTTTGCAGCCTGTGTGAAGTGCCTCGAAAGAGACTTAGTGTGACTCTTGAGGTGCTGTGCACATGTCTTTTTACTATTATTACTATTATTTACTGTGCCCTTGTCGGGTATATAGCAAAAGGGGAGCCTAATGCTAGTTTAGGCTTTGATCTTGCAGGGAATCTATAATGAGGTTGCATTGTTTTGTGTTGATGCGCTAACATGCCTAGTTGGCAGCAGAGGTTCATCGGGGCAGGCGATCATTCATCCTACAAGACACAATAGTTAGCTCCCTTATTTAGGTTTTTATTTTTTATTAGCTGCTTACTTCCTTGTCATTTTGTGCTTTATCTTAGCCACACACAATGCTGACCGCAAGCAGTGTTAGCCGCAGGTCTCTTTTACTCTAGGCCATTACTGCCGGCTATTTCTACCATACAGTCAGGCTTGGAAAAGGTGGCCAATACAAGACCGTGAAGCACCATCAAACTGTGATGATCCATCCTAATAGCTGCCTCTTCGAAGATCACCCTCGGTGGCTGATTTATCACGAGCTTGTTCTTACAACCAAGGAGTTCATGCGGCAGGTATACATAATTCGCTAGGCTAGCCAGTTAGGATGCCAGCTAGCTTGCTGTGTGTTCTCTGTGCTGATGTGCCCTGCATTCCTACACAACGTCCCTTCTCTCTTGGCTGACTGTTTGGTAAGTTAGCAAGTCCCAGGTGAGCGGCCTGGCTTTGCTGAGGTTCTCGCCTACAATTCTATGCATGCCCTCCCCAGCATTTCTGTCGTTGCTCTATTCTTTTAGTCCTTGTTTCGCGCTCGTACTGTTTTTCTGAGACTGAGTGTGCCGGCTTAGAAAGTTGGCTTACATCGTGTGGTGAACAGGTAATGTCGTGTGATACTAAATCGAAATTCTTACCGAGTCTTGCTGCTGTTTTAATGCAGATAATCGAAATTGAGAACCAGTGGCTGCTTGAAGTGGCACCCCATTATTACAAATCCAAGGACCTTGACGATGGCTCCGGAAGAAAGATGCCAAGGGGTAAGGGAAAGGCGAAGAACGAACTGGAGCGAATTTGTGCATCTGACCCACTCTGACCCATTCGCGTCTTCAGGCATCCAGTCCGGACCTCTGCTGTAATGCCAAGGGGTCGTTTATAGGGAGTGCACCATGTTAGTTTTAGTTAGTAAAATGCTTGTTGTTTCATATTGTAAACAGCCAGTTTTGTATAAAGCACACGTTCCTGAAAATGTGTGTAAATACATTGACACTGCTAATATGTGGGCTCTGAGAGCCTTTAGGCTATACATATGGTAGAGCAAGTTATATTTTGTATACAAATTGTTTCAACCTTTCGTACCTTGCATTGAGCTCGGCTTTGGGTTCCTGACGCTCAAAATAAAGCCAAAATCGTCCGAACCTGCATGCATTGCAGGCTAAAGCGTAAGTGATGGCAGCCTTTCACGTTGTAATGTATATCTCAGTCTGTAACTCCACAAAGACTATGTGGGTGTTTCGCAGGAGAGTTTTTATAGCGAACTCACAGCCTAAGCGGCTTTCGGTACCCATTCGGTAGCCAACAGACTTCGTCTCACGCAACAAAGAGAACGTGGGAAGCACAGCAGAGTCAGGAGAGCAGTTGAGGTAGTGAGTAGCATGGAAGTAGCAGCTCAGGACGGCTGGAAAAAATGTCCCTCAGTCGGCAGCAGGAGACTGGTTGTCGTTGCGAAAATATCTTGGAAGCAAGTTCCAGTCTAGGTAGAACCTGCAGAGCCGAAGCTTCTGTCGCCAATTGTCTTGCAGAGGAGGAATAGAACAGCTAATGTATTGTCCATACAGGACCCGAGTGCACGAGGAGGCTGAAACTGGTGCAGCAGTTTAGCTAGATATGGAGTAGCACAGTCGTGGCAGGCCTTGTGGATCAGCCTAAGAACTGTTAGGCAGCTGTCGAAAACACCTAAATTTCGAGCACGTGGTGATGGTAGCATAACAGCATCACCCATTGGAATACCAAAGCCTACTAATCCAGCCACATGCTGAGTGTGTACTATGAGCAGCAGTTCGGTTTTATCGTCTTTATGTTTCAAGAAATTTTCCGACATCAAGGATCGGATGTCGGCAAGGCAAGCATTCAGTTTATCAGTTGCTGCGGCGGAGTCCGACGGTTTGAATGACAAATACGGCTGCGTATCGCAAGCATAAAAGTGATATACTATTCTATAGACCTGAATCACTTTTCCCAGTCGATCAGTATTAATGTAGAACAGCAAGGGACCGATGACGGACCCTTGAGGGACTCCACAGGTGACCGGTCTCGTGGTTTGAGACCTGACCCCCACCCGACACGGATTGAACACGATCAGACAAGTATGATTTAAACCACGCCAGTGCCTCGTATGCCACACTGACTATTCTCAATCGTTAAAGTAGGACATCGTGATCAATGGTGTCGAAGGCAGCTGGTAGATGTAGCAGAGCTAGGGCAGGGACAGTCCGGTCATCGTTGCCGCATAGAATGTTATTGCTAGCATGAAGGAGAGCAGTTTCAGTCGAGTGCTGTCTCTTGAACCCCGATTCTAATGTTTCTTGGCATTTCTTTCTTTCAATACGTACTACCAGCTGCTTAACGACAAATTTTTCAAGATAAAAAGGAAGCGAAAACTGGACGGTGGTTTGTAAGGATAATAATCACTTTTCCCAGAGGTTGTATATAAATGGAAAACAGCAAGGGACCGAGTACAGACCCTTGAGGGACTCTACAGGTGACCCCTCTCGTGTGTGACGCCTGACCCCCACGCATCACGGATTGAACACGATCAGACAAGTACGATTTAAACCACGCCAGTACCTCGTTGCCAGACCGATCGTTGTTCTCAATCATTCAAGCAGAACATCGTGATCAATGGTGTCGAAGGCAGTAGACAGATCTAGCAGAGCTAGGGCAGTGACGTTCCCGTCGTCGTTGCTACGTAGAATGTCATTGCTTACACGAAGGAGAGCAGTTCCAGTGGAGTGCTGCCTCTTGAACTCTGATTGAAATGTTTCTGACATTTCATTATTTTCAATATGTTCAACCAGCTGCTTAGCAACAATTTTTTCAAGAATCTGACAAGAAGGGAAACTGGGTGATAGTTTACAAGGACCTCTGTATCTAATCCAGGCTTTTTAAGTATGGGTCTAACGATTGCCGATTTGAAGGGCTTGGGTTCGACCCCTTTTTCCAAAGAAGCATTAAAAATATCGGTTACGGCAGGACTAAGTTGATTAGACAGTGAAGACCACAGAAATGATGGTATGGGGTCTTCGGGAGATGGGCTCTTTTTATCAATACAAGACCTTATCAAGGTAACCACGTCGCATGCAGAAACCTCGGAAAATCTTTGGAAGGTCACAGGATGCGACTCCACAATTGCTTTACTCGGTTGGGGCTTTATGGAGGAACGAGTGTGCTCAATTTTTCAGTAAAGGCTGAAAACTTTTCGGCTGAGCCGTTAATATTTGGGGAGTCAGACTTATCACCATTGGCCAGTAAATTGTTTACCGTTTTATAAAGTTTGGGTCTGACTGGCAGGAATTCGATTTTCGAGTGAAAAAAGAAGCCGGCTTTTTAAGCTTCCGGGTGTAAACTCAAAGGAATTCTTTGACAGACTAGATCTGCATCAGACCTCAATTTCTTGAAAAGACGTTCGAACCTGCGCTTAACACGCGCATCTTTTGAAGTGTTGTGTAGATTGAAAGGAATCTCCACGACTGTACACGGATAGAATGAACTGGAGCATGCTTGTCAAGAGCACTCCTGCGTGTCATGTTCACTGCATCAGTGAGGGTATCGAGGCTTCCGGTCGAGTCTGAATGCTGATTAAGAAGACCTGCATCACAAACAGATTTAAAAAACTTGTCCATGTCAATACTTTGTAAGTTACGTCGTTTGGCAAATTCGACATTGCCCTGTACGTACGAGGGAGTAGGAACAGTAAACGAGAACGAACAATGATCCGAGGGGGTCAGCGGCCACACCACAAGGTCAGTGGGGAAGACATCCTTAGTGATCACGAGATCTGGAATATGGCCACCGACGTGGGTGGTATGATTAACGTGTTGGACCAAACCTGAATTCTCTAGACAGTCGAGAAATGAGCGGACCTGGCTGTTGCTAGGGTTGTCAACGTGAATATATTTAAGTCTCCAGCAATCAGTAACGGACTGTCACACAAACATATTTTAGCGAGGAACTCCGAAAACCCCTCCAAACAAGTTTAGACATAAAAGGAGGTCTGTATATCACAACAGGGAGGGGCTTGTCTTTGATGAGGACATAATTGCAACTGATTCAAACGATGGCCCATGTGAAAAACTGCACATCTTATAGCCAAACAATTCACAAATAACAATTGCAACCCCGCCACCAACCTTGTCAGAACGCATGGACTGATAGAATGAGAACCCGGGTAGGGAGGTATCAAGATATACAGCTACTGGAACGAGGCCTCATCCAAGTTTCGGTAAGCAGAAATGCATCTTGGTTCTCCTGGACCACCTGATCGCGGATGAGTAGCCCCTTGGTTTTTAGCGAGCGGACATTTAGTAGGCAGAATTTAAGAGGCTGTCTAAAAACAGCGCGACGCCGATGAAGTGGCTTGTATTGCAGTCGGCGTGTAGCCGGCCCGGCAGACGCGGGCCCTTCTAATTTTAATTGGACCTAAGTAACGGTCGCTGGTCGACGCTTCACAATACGCTAAGGCATGGCAGACGAGCTACTATCGCATCGAGTATTATTCAGCGCTTTAAACTTATGGGTCGTGGTGATATCGGTTTGATAGCCGAGCTGTTAATAGGGCGAAGGCAGGTGATGTGTAGCATAGAAGTAGCTCAGGACGGTGAGAAAGAATGTGCCATAGTCAGCATCGGGAGAGTAGATATTGCATAAGAGTTGTAGAAGTGATTTCCACGGTCTAGAGGACCTGCTGAGCAAAAGATTCTGTTGCCAACGGTCTATAAGCGATGAATGGAAGAGCTATTATTTATAGTGGACCTCAGCTGACTATGAATATGGCTGCAATGCTGGTCTTCAAATCCCAGCGGCTTGAGCACGTGTCACCTCTGCTGAAAGAGCTAGGATGGTTGCCGGTTGAGCAAAGGATACAGAGCAAAGTTCTTACGCTGACCCACAAGGCCCGCCACGGCTTAGCTCCTTCGTACCTAGCTGAACTGCTGCATCAGTTTCAGCCTGTTCGCGCCCTCAGGTCCTGTGTGGACAATAAATTAGCTGTCCCATTCCTCCTCTGCAAGACAGTTGGCGACAGAAGCTTTAGCTCTGCAGGTCCTAGACTGTGGAACTTGCTTCCAAGATTTTTTCGCAACGACAACCAGTCTCCTGCTGCCGACTGAGGGACATTTTTTCCAGCCGTCCTGAGCTGCTACTTCCATGCTACGCACTACCTCAACTGCTCTCCTAACTCTGCTACGCTTCCCACTTTCTCTTTGTTGCGTGAGACGAAGTCTGTTGGGTACCGAATGCGTACCGAAAGCCGCTTAGGCTGTGAGTGCGCTATACAAAACTCTCCTGCGTAACACCCACATGGTCTTTATGACTTTGTGGAGTTACTGACGGAGATACAAAATGTCCATAGCGGCACGAGGTGGCTGAAACTGCTGCAGCTGTTCAGCTAGGTATGGATGAGTCACGTCGTGACTGGCCTTGTGCCGGACTCTGCCGGGGCCTGGTAAGAGGTCCTAAGCCATATTTCAGCTTTTCGTAGGTAATGTTGGTTGTAGTGAAGAAAACCAGGTGAAGTTATCGTCCCAATTGCTTCGGTTTTCCTCTCGAGCAAAGCAGTTGTACACGGTCGCTATCTTCTTGGTTTTTTGTACATACTTCACCAAGACTGTGGAGGCTATCTAAATCGTTAATAATACATTGGTTACAACGCCCTCGGAGAACTCAATCTCTTTCTAGGCATTTTACATTTGCTGCAAAGGAAGAAAGATCAATTTATTAGTGGTAGCATGCTCGATAAACAACAGTAAAGGAATGTGACCAGTGAAATCGTGAATGCGCTTTTCAGTCACTATTTATGTCACCACACTACTGTTAGTCGCTCTAAAAACCAGATTGTAGGCACTGGAGACAGTCACGAAGATGCTTGAATTTACATGTGAGCCGTTGACAAAATCTAACTGTAGGGTTGTGCCGATAGCACCCTGTGTCCATTAGGGCACGTGGATGTAAAAGCAAAGTCAATCGCTGCGATGAATGCAGTACGTGGAGCTTGTGCATATGCAGTCGGTTAGTTTCGCCGAGTATTTTCCGTGACCAGTCTTATGAGCTGGACGAATAAACGCTAGAATGAAGCAGAGCGGAAGGCAAACTGACCATGTAAACTCAAAAGTGTCTACGGAAGCTGAGATAAGAGATGCTACTCTAGCGAATCTCATTAGGCCTGAAAGGGAGGCCTGCTGTCAGGCATTTTTACAACGTACTCAGCTTAAAAAATCAGCAGTAGGCGTGCTGTTTAGATAAGACTCGATGAAAACTTCACTGCACGCAATTTCCGCATACGCGTAATCTCTCTATTCGGAGTAATTAAACAACAACAATTTTCTGCGTAATGGATTAGCCTGGGAGTGATCTTTTCTGTACGATATGTTCATTAAGGGTAAGTTGCTCGAGCATTCGTTTCCATCATGGAATCGCTGAATGGGGTCTCAAGACGTGACGGCGGTAACAAACCGCACGAATTAAATTACGCTTGAAAGAGTAGGGCAATGCAGATTTGCTCAAGTACTCCAGTACAGTTGTCAACTGCGGTGCGCCAATTGCGACGGATGGCACCATTCGCATGACTTCCGCTAATTACTTGGGTCGTCTTCCTGGGAGTAGCCGGCCACTAAAGAAAAATCGCGTTTCGCCAACACCGCGAACGCTTCGCAAAGTCCCTGTACAACACATCCCACTGCATTGTTTTTGTGGACTTGCGTACAACGCAACTGTATTTAAGCAATAAGCCTTTATATAATGCAAAACCCTACACCGTTATTTACGACGCTTTGACTTCCGGTGCTAAAAGTCAGTAGTCATGAGGAGCTGCTGAGATTTGATTTATTTCCTGTTGAGAGTACTCTTCATCAAACAGCGACCGACGAGCTGGGTCTTAACTGGTAATATATGCCAAGAGTCTCGCCGATTTGACAGACATACTGTTCGTTTTGCACAAAGTTTATTTGATAACGGTGTGCTGTTGCAAGATTGAGATCTTGAACCTTGCACCAAAGATTCTGTCCGAGATGAACCAACCATCCAATTAGGTTCGCTCCTGGGAAGGTGGTTGAGCAGGCATTCTGGCTGGCTTTTTCAAAATCCGACGCCTTACTTGCCGGATTCAGAGTTTACACTATTAATGCATTATGAAACTGGACGTACTATTGTTATTTCCACACCAGCCGTTCAGTACAGTTTTTTGGTATAATATAATTTATTTGAAAGACAGAAAGCCAGTTAAAGCAGTTAAACATATACTTAAAAAAAAACATTATTCTAGATGCGTGCCTTTGTCGTGCGTTCATTTCTCGGGGCCGCTATTGCATGCTTTTGTCGGCGCACTTTTCGCATATGTTGAAATCATAATAGAGAATGCATACCCCAGCCTACGTTCGTGCCACGCCTAGGTGTCGTCGGCGGCGGTACTAGGCTGGGGGGGCCTCCCGACCTTGACTGACCAATCGAGGCGCAGCGTTCCTGCTGCTTGCGCTAGCAACGGCTCTGGCCAATCAGAGCGCAGCGTTCCTGGGCGCAGACGACAGGAAGCTCCATTAGCATTAACATCTGCAGAAAAGAGTGGTTGATTAAACGTTGTTGAGTTCGGTTGTGTTCCGAGTGCTCCAAGTCGTTTGCTGTTTAGCAATACGCGCGCACACACACGCTCACAACACACACGCACACACACACACACACACACACACACACACACACACACACACACACACACACACACACACACACACACACACACACACACACAGACACACACACACACACATATAAATATAAATATATATATATATATATTTATATATTTAATTTATAGGTCATGTGCGCTTTTGTTTCGGCGCTTTTCGATACTGATCACGTGTCAGCTTCGTTAAATGTAGTCGAGCAAGCGTCTGTCCCCCGCCCTATGCCGGAAGATGGTGGAATGTAACATTGGTGTGCGGTAAAGGATATCACGGCCACAACTGGGTGCCAAAAGCGACCGCTTCTATGGGCCAGTTAGTAGTGGGCTATGCGCCAGTGCAGTAGTCCAGCGCTGCTCAAACACGTCTTAAAGGGTTAACTTCTCGCGCACCCGAAATCCCGGTATAAAGAGCCCTCCGGCCTGCCTAAGATTTCAGGCAATAGTCGCGAGCGCGAAGGCGCACCGCCCCAGCCCGGCAAGGTACGAACGCCTAGCCGAGTAGTTACGGGAACCCTACTTCGCAGTCCAAGTTGCACTTAGCTGTTCGTCACCCTAAGTTTAGTCTACAGTCCCGAACTCGTCCAGGGGGCTTTATATTATTCTCTCGTTCATTCTTGTTTGTCTAATTCAGTCTGAAATTTCGGCTCTGACATTATTAGTTCTCGCTCAATCTTAACTTTCGACGGTCATTCTTAGGTTCATCCATCTCGTTAATTCGCTCTCACTTCGTTATGCCGTATGTCAATGTTGTGTGCGCCTGCGGCTTTTGCTGTTGTAATTAGCGAAGCGCCCTGACACTAATGTGCATGCCTCACCTGTGGCCAATAGATAAGGCATTGACGCAGCGTAGTGTCATGCCGCTAATGCATGTTATATTTCGAGTCGTCTGCTGCGCTTGATCTAGCTCTCACATATGTACTTGTTGAGAGTAATAAAGGGAGAGTCTCGTTTACCGCTCACGTTCGCCCGCTGTGTCTTCGTGAGACTCCCACAAGACCTGACGCCGCCCGAGCCTCTGTTATACAAAACAATTTGACGCAATTGCGTCCCGAACTTTCGTCAATTTTTCACTTTGTTTTTGCAATTCGTGCATTAGCGAAATTTTAAGAGTCCGCTTGATTCCATTAAACTCATTTTACAATTTTTTTTAAATTTCTTTATTTCTAACCCATTCCAGGTGATGCGCAAGGCTTAGTTTTGCTGATGCTCACACATATGTACCTGTTTGTATACAGCTGTACTTGGTAGTAGGTTGTCGAGACAGGACATTTTTTCACTACGACGGTTGCTCTCTGTCGTGTTTCAGCTTTGCAGACACGACGGTGTAGCGGCACTGGCACGTCCGCAGGCTGGCGAGAGCTCGCGAATCTGTCATCCGGCCAATAGTGCGGCAATAATACCGCTGCTGTCATTGGAGAAGCTTGAAGCAAATTGAACGCTGTCGTTTTATATTCCTGCGAAGGTTCACGTGACTCAAGTTTCAGAGGCAATGATAACTTTTCGTCGGCAGTGAAAAAGATTCCGTTGGGTCTGGGTTAAAAAGGACACGGTTTTTCCACCCCCTTTATGTAAAACCCTGCGACAACAGTTTATTTTTATTTGACCTGAAAATTACTAACAACTCACGACTAAATTCCACGTGAGCTTTTTCTGCTCCTTGCCGCGACTGACTGATATATGATGCCATTGTGTAGTCGGAAGGAAATTTTAAGGTCCGCGTCAACGTCGGGCCACCGAATGTGGTGCCTCGAGTTTACCTTCCGTCACACGCGTACTGTCTCCGTGTTATTTTAGAATTTATTAAGGCTTAGCACTGCTTTGAAATAACTAGAATTTCGTAGCTAGTTTAAGCAACGAGCCAGAATAGTGATAGTTTGTATCTGTTGGTCTTTATTTTAGTTGTCGCTCCATGATGAATAACATCTGAATATCAAGTGAATTTGTAACTGCGTAAGCGTCGGTACCCCCCCCCCCCGCGCTCTGTCGGCGGACCGTGCAATGCAGCGTTTTAGTGCGGTTAGAACAAACGCGGCCACCACTGGTAGCCGAAAGTGACACTTTATTGTGGGCCGGTTAGTAGCCGGTTAGTTAGTTAGCCGGTTACGCACCGGTGCAAGCGCTTTACGCGGCGTGCACCGGTCCGACTGATTTTAACTATCGGACTCCCGAAGCCCGGGTTAAGCAAACCCTCCTGTAGGCCTGCAATTGCTAGCGTTGTTCTCGAACCTGAATGCGGACCGCTACCGTCCGCACCGGAAGATGCAAGTGGCTTACAGTGTTGCTGGTGGAACACAGCTGTGCTAAGTTATGGTGCTGTTGATCGCCGCAGGTTTGAACTCTTGTGCTCTCAAAGCGTAGTCACGCGCATTAGCTATCAAAGCTGCAGCCCCGAGCGTCTTCTATCCGCGATCTTCCTTTTTATTCTCTTCCGTCTGAATTAGTGAACTCGCACGTAGTTGTTATTCTCCAGGACCCTACTCTCGGTGTCAATTCTTAGGCTTGTTTATTTTGTTAATTCGCGCCAAACCCTCTGCTGATGGCATTCCTGCGCTTGCCTACCAGCCTCGCGCCTTAGTTAATGTAGCGTATTAGTCGGGCCCTGTACCAATTTACCAGCATCGTGTCTCAGTTAATGTAGACTATTAGAAGGCTGATGCATTCGTAAGCCTACATACCAGCCTAGCCCTTTGCTGATTTAACACATTAGTCTGTCCACATCCTGACCGCATCGTCCGCCCAAAGCTCCATTCTCCCCTGAGTAGATGTCGCTGTCAGATTACACCCTTGCTGCGCACCCGGTTAAATAATGGGTCCGTCCTTCCGGGTTCTGCTTGGCTAGAGATCCACGCTACGGGTTGCTCTAGGCGCCCTAGTTGGACTCTCTAAAAGGCGAGGGCTCGTGTCGCGGCTGACGTGAGAACTGCGAAAAGACTCTATCATTGAGGCTGGCGGTAGCACACCCCAAGACAAAGTTTGCGCGTTTCTTATTATCACACATTATTGGGCAGAGGTTAGAAAATTTCTAGAATATTCTCAACATCATCAACTGCTAGGAATCGCTCTGAGCACGACCTCCTTTCCCGCTTAGAAAGTTTGCTGCGTTAAGGATACAACCAAAGAAGGCATCAGTATCTTTTAGCTTAGCTTAGTTATTTGCAACTGCTCTTCGCGAGGATAAATGCCCTTTTCGTCTCGCCCAATCAATATTCTCGTGAGGCTGCTCATTTTCTGCTCGCGAAGCGACTGCTTCACGAGCGTTGTTCGGAAGTTTTACGGAGGCAGTATTCCTTCGAACTGAGACTGTATGATGTGTTAATGCGCAGAATGCGCCCAGAATTCGCTCCAGAGTTTTGTCGAGACGACATCTTTCCTGTTGCCGACTCGGAAACAGTACTTCCAACCGTCCTGAGCTCCTTATCGCTTTCCCGTCTGCTCTACCGACTCAGGTGTGCTTCTCGCTTTCTTTTTGGTGCTTGCAATGGCGCCTGTTGGCTACCGTGCGCTAACAGAAAGCCGCTAAGGCTTTGAGTGATGCGGTGTAGAAAACTCTACAGCGCAGCACTCGCTTCGTCTTGGTGGTTTTGTGGATTTATAGCCGGAATTCATGCGCACATCATACTTACTTTTCTTTTCTAAATGACAGATCTGTTATGCCCACGCTCTTCGAATAGGATATTATTAGGCGAGACCTAAACAGTTCAGCCGCCCCCTTTCTGCAGGTTTTTGGGCTCAGGGGGTGGCGAAGGATTTCCCGCGATACGGATCGACCACTCTACTTGTTATACTTTATTGTTAATCTGCAGTAGAATGGCTCATTAGTTGCGCGATCTGTATTCTCATTTAAATACTGCGGCAATAGAAAGCTTAGTCGAGTAGAAGAATAGTGCGGTTGCTCAGGAAAATTGGAAATAGGCGTTGTCTGCAGCAGATCTCATTTCTCACAAGGTGATTATACATTTAGTTTTCCCACTGCTGTAGCTGTATTTTCTTATTTACGAATGATTGGCGTCTGCTGAGGTGCAGCAGAGACTTGTGGGTTGCTTCGCAACCACGAATCTTTTCTCGTCAGCTAACTCTGGGATTTCGAGCGTCTGGTTACTTGCAACGTGAAGCAGCATGAAGTTTAGTTGCACATAATTATTTTGTATCAATAACTGAGTTTTAGGAGCATCACTTGAAATCGATGCTCTAAACTGGTCAAATCCTACTCACGCTCAAGCCATTGAAGGTAGTTTCGCGGTTGGTGCAAGTGCCTCTGGCATGGATAAAGGGAAGATAAATATGATGCCCAAGTTAGTTACATTATTTGCCCGCCAAATTAATTTCAAATAAAGGCGCAGCTTGAAGACGCCTTCTTAGCCATCATTCCGTTCACTGGAAGTCTACATATTCAGTTAAAAGAGGCCAAAGTGTGCTGCCAACTGTAGTAAGGAGACTACTTTTTACTAAACCTACTACTGCTAACCATATAAAAGTATCGATAAATGACAGCGGCAGAGTGAGACTTAACGTGCGACACTTGAGCCAAGTTTGAGTTTTTGTTTTCCTACATATAATATGCAAATATTATGCATTACCTAGCATGCATGCTAGTTTTCTTCGGATTGTGGGGCGGACTGATATAATATAGTTCAAAACATTGAAGTGAATGCATGTCAGAGAAAACATAAAGTGCCATGCATGTCTAAATTGCCCTTACCTTCAGGCATATGTATAGTCTCTGTTTGACCGAGTTCCTAATGTAAAGCAGACTTGCTTATTTTATCGTGCATGCTTGATTTTATCTTTCAGTGGCAAAGTTGTACATACATGCCACCAAGTGGTGCTCCAGTCATTTCATGTAATGTACTCCATCTGTAACTCCATAATGCCACAGAAGCTCTCTGTGTGTTACGCTGTTTGAGAGTTTTGTATAGCGCACTCACAGCCTAAGCGGCTTTCGTTACGCATCCGGTGGCCAACTGACTTCGTCTCACGCAAAAACAGAAAGTGGGAAGCATAGCAGAGTCAGGAGAGCAGTTGAGGTAGCGAGTAGCGTGGAAGTAGCAGCTCTGGACGGCTGGAAAGGATGTCCCACAGTCGGCAGCAGGAGAGTAGGTGTCATTGCGTAATAATCGTGGAAGCGAGTTCCGCAGTCTAGGACCAGCAGAGCTTCTGCCGCCAACGGTCTTGCAGAGGAAGAATGGAACAGTTAATTTATTGTCCATACAGGACCTGAGGGCACTACAGGACCCGGAGGCTTGAAACTAGTACAGCAGTCCAGCTAGGTACGGAGGAGCTTAACCTTGGCGGGGCTTGTGGGTCAGCATTAAAGATTTTCTCTGTATCCCCTGATCAAGCGACAGCCAATCCAGCTCTCTTAGCAAAGGAGAGACGTGGCCAAACCTCTGGGACTTCTAAACTAGCCTTGCAGCCACATTCATATCCAGCTGCAGTGGCCTAGTGGCTTTTCTGGTAGCCCAGCCGAAAAGAAATCCAAAAATCGAGCCGAGACAGAACTAAGGAGCTAGTTAAATGTTTGGCAAACTCCCGTGTAAGACAGCTCCTAATATTAGACAGGGGTCGGACGTGATGGCTAGCTGTAGAAGCAGTCTTCTGAACGAAGCTTTTAAAATTTAGGCAGTTGTCGATGACAATACCTAAATTCCGAGCACAGGGTGATGGTTGCACAACAGCATCACCTATTCGAAGAGCAAAGTCATCTAATCCAGCCACACACTTAGGGTGTCCTGTGTGCAGCAGTTCAGGATTATCGTCGTTTAGTTTCAAGAAATTTTCCGAAATCCAGGATCGAATTTCGGTAAGGTATGCATTTAGTAATATCGGTCGCTGCAGCAGATTCTGACCGTTTAAATGGCAAATACAGCTGCGGGTATTGTTACCATAAAAGTGATATCCTATTCCATGGGCCTGAGTCGATTCTGCCAGAGGTTGAGTATAAATGGAGAACAGCAAGGGACCGAGTACAGACCCTTGAGAGACTCCACAGGTGACCCGTCTCGTGTGTGAGATCTGACCCCCACAAGACACGGATTGGACACGATCAGACAAGTACGATTTAAACCATTGGATGTCATTGGTAAAACGGAGGAAAGCAGTTTCAGTGAAGTGCTGCCACTTGAATTCCGATTACAATTTTTCATTTAATTTAATAATTTTCAATGTATGCTATCAACCCCACCCTGATCAGCGTCAAGAAAACAGTTGGAAGGCACAGCATTGCACCGTGAGGCATGCACAGTATCTGGCGTTCCTTGAATAGCTGCACCTGCGTAGGCTCGAAACAATGTATATGAGCAATCTTCTGCTGAGATTTGTAAATTCTTTGCGGGCGCAGCTTGATGTGAATGCCAAATTTCAAGAAATAAAGTCTTTCCGCCCCTCATTGCTGGCACTTTTCAGCTTCAGAGGCGAAGAGTGCTCGTCACTTCTATCGATCTCACGTGCACTCACGTGCCCTCATCGATTTTGATGTACATGCACTCTCATACTTTCAGTAGGCTGCGCACATTGTTTGGTCAATCGTCCCCTTGCTCGAGTCATTGAGCTGAATGGCACAGAGAGACAGTCATCTCGACAGTGCCGCGAAGAGAATTGGCACCGTTCCACTGCCGCAGTTGCCCGTAACGTTTTATTGCCCTTAGTGGTGGCATCCGTGCTAGAGCTGAATCAAAGAGTCTGATTTTCGTCCTGGTATTCCCATCTGGCTAGGCTGACTGCTTTTGCTAATCAAGCCATTTTTATTGCCTGAATGGTACAGAAATAATATGTTACTGCTTTATTTTGTGTACTAAAAAGGAAAACGTGGCGTGAACACGATACTGACGGTCGGGAGTCAGCTTGCACGTCAGCTGTCAGCTTGAACGCCGACCTCGATTGGTCTGTTGGCAAGTGAGGTGGTTCTGCTAAGCGGTCCACCCGTCATCCAGTGGATGCTGCTCTCTGAACGTGCGTTGACTTACCGCTGTCGAGAATATGCTCGGATTTCACGAGAAAACAAGTCAAGCCACCGACAAGATCACAAAGGAAGCTACACAGACGTGCGGTACTCTGCTAAACGTTGTCGATTATTCATTTCGATACTTAAGCAACGGCCTGGGAGAGGCTTGCATAAGCACTTCAATTTTTTCACGAATAATGAGCCTCGTATCTATCGATGATATCTATTAAACATGGCTCAGCGTAGGCGGATTCTTATAATTAATATACAAAATTACACACCACACTAAGAGGACAAGATTGATTTCTAGGCACTTCACAGATACTGGAAAGAAAAAATGTCATCTCGTTGGTAATACCATGCACAAGGTCAGCAGGCATTAGCCTCCAAAGGACATGTGACTGGACCGAAACAAAAGTCGTGAAAATTAAATGGGTTTATAGCCTCTTTTTCTATCTAGCATCGTCAGTGGATGTCATGAAGTTAATTGGGAGTGAGTTCCAAGCTTTGGGAGTTTGAGAACTGAAGCCAGGGTTTTCAAAAGAATCAAAGGTCCATTGGAGTCACTGCCAAACGCAAACGCCCAGAGTAAGAGAATGCGATGGGAAGCCTGACTAGGCAATATTTTAGAAAGCCTGACCAAGTGAGTGAGGCGAGCCCCTTAACCAAAGGGTCTATCACTAGATCGTGCCTGATCCAGATATAATCGGCCACACCGTGCAGCAGTGGCAGAGCGGGAAGGAAAGCTTCCTCCTGAGGCAACGAGTCGTAAAAGTGACGGCCTTTGCGTGCGTGGGCAGTAAGTTTAATCTCGAGCGATGGACAATGTGCTCTGCTTTGACTGCCAGCCAAGGCTAGATAACTAAACGTGCCACTGTGTGCCAAAGCGGTAGGTGCCGGAGTCCACGTTTGTGCCGTCGCGGTGGGTGAGTTCATTTCATACGATGGTAATGAGGCAGCACAGCCTTCTAATGCATTTCTTGGCGAAAACCTCCTCTAGATGGCGTCAACATCCCGAGGCTAGCCGCTGAGGTGGAGGGAGTGCTGCTAGTCATTCACGAGTGCAATTGCCGTCACAATTCATTTCCGGCTGCTTATCTACGTGACTGACCTTCACTCGAACGTGTCGACGAGTTCATAGTCGAGAGGATTAAGCTCACGATTTGAGTTGTGCTGGAAACTCGGTCCCCTGTAATTAATTTATGACAATTTCGAATGCCGCCTCGTATGGGAATCGGTGTCGCAGTGACAGATGTAGAAATAGTGCCGCTTCAATGGGCTACTGACGGTTTGCTGAGGAATTTCCGCTTTCCATTGAGCCGCTGCGTTCTGAGTGACAGCTTGGCTAAATCTCGCGAAAAACTTTAGCGATACAAATCTTGGAGGGAACCTTTGCCAGAGAAGATTCGTGCTTTTTAGCTGAGATTCTGAATCCAAATCATGCATCGAAGACCTTCCGACATTGACTCGCAGTTCAGACGACGAGCTGCTAGTAGTCGTGGAACTGGCAGCTTCCTGCTCCGTTCGGTGGCGATTGTTTCATTTTCAGCCGCGATTCTTGCTCGCTCGCTCGTTTGGCCCGACTTTCGTGGCCGCAAGCTGAGAGCTGCGATGCTGATTGCAGTCCAAAGAGCACAATCGTCTAAGCGGGCTCTCCGCCGAATGGATTGTGGCTTCACCCTCTATCTCCCTGCCTCGCCCTACTCTGTCAACTACAGTCAGAGGGATTCTAAAATAGCCAAGTCAGCTGCGAACGTGCTCGGACTATCAAGATCTTTCGACACACCAGTCGCGTGATAGCGGGAGATAACCGGATCTGAGGCTGGGGTGACGTGATGCACTGTAACGGCGATCCTCCAGTTAGAGTATTCTTGAAGGCACACAGCAGAAGCACTTTGCAGCTAAAGGTTTTCAGCTGCTCCACAGGCACGTACACAGTCCAAGTTGGCGACACTGGCCGCCTATATTCGTGACGGCTGGCCTATTGGTCAGCCTTACTACCTTTCCCCTCCCTACCCTGTCAAGCGAGTATGCGGACCCGTCAATGAGTTTCCAGCCACCGCACGGGGAACCACCAACGGCCCTCTGTCAGAGCGCCCGTAATCAGCTGAGACGTGAACATAGCATACTCTCCGAGCAGTTAAATAAATGAAGTATTTTGGGTCTTTGACCGATGAGTAATAAGAATTCCACACCACACGCAGATGAATATAACCAAATAAAATTGTAAATCACTTTAGCTTTGCTAATATGAATATTCATAATTCATTTTCATTGGTTTATAGCGTATCGCCAGTCGCATATGATCAAAACATCGGATTATCTTTGAAATGTAATCCTTTTCCGTACTGATGCGCAATTAGGTATCCTTTATTCTATGCCAAGCAATTGACGTTGATAAAAAACAACAAAGATGAGTATCAGCTTCTTGCATGAGTGGAATAGTCCAAGGCACTATTTGGGAGCAATGCACGAAGCGCACTGTTAACTGTGTAGCAACGAGAACGGTTATTGGCTCCTACCCTATCTCGTGCCGAATTTCGTCTGACTTCGCATTGCATTGGAGATCAGCACTATTCACTGGTTTATCTAAGAAAAAGTCCAGAGATACGCTTGAATTCGCTCGTCTCTTATTTACTGTGGTTTTATTTAATTGATGAAACTGCCCCTGATCGCTGTACGAGTGGGCCGTGACACTCGATGAGGTAAGCAGCCGGACCGTGCTATTAGTGGTTGTTTTGCCAAGGGAGTCAGGAGACTCCGGCGGGCGAGAGGGGCGAGGAGAGTTGTGCTTCGCCCTGCTCCGTGTGGAGGTAGAATAAACTGGTGGTGTTACACTTCGGCTAGCGTTCTGTGCCATTCGCGACGATAATTCAGACTACATTAACTAGGGTAACAACGAAACCAGGCAGCGCTGACATAAGGGTAGAGCTACCCGGGCAACGTTTACCTACAGCGAGTGAAGCTTCCTTCTTTTCACATTTTCACATCCCTTGGCCCGTAAGAACAGCGGATCCCGGGACTTCGCTTTTGATAGCTCTGACGATCTCTTACCGCACCCGTTGGGATAAATATTTTTAAGATATCAAAGCATTGACCCTTATAGATACATTCTACGCAGCAATAGTGAAGGTGGGCTAAGAAAAGTCGTAAGTGCTGGTGATCATCGACAGATGGCGCTGTCTGTTATGCAATCCCGGATCAGTCCTACATAGGAACCTGTATAGTGCGGTCTTCGGGTAGCTCGCGGGTTGCTATGCAGCTAGGCTGCAGTTTACTGCTTGTTCTGGTTGGGGCGTTGTGTGGCCATATCAAGCACAGTGCCGGGTCCTCCACATATCTTGGTAAGCACCGTCAAAGCAGTGAGCTTGTAAAAACCCTCTGCATGGCTTTTTGTGCTGCGGTCGCTTTGGAACGCACGCTTCTGCCAAGCGCATTCCTCAGCTTTGCGTTGCACACTCGGTTACCTTTCGGAGAAGCAGCCTCACTGGCCGTACATGCATTGCCTCAGTAGCACTTAGTGGAGACTATCATGTCCTGTCTAAACTTCTGCAGCTCACTACGTGCAGGTCCTCCGGCCTGTACAATTAGGTGCTGACTGCTGGTGCAAAGCTCTGCAGCTAGGCTCGTCTGTCGTGAGCGTCGCCAGCGCTCTTCCAGCTTATCGTTGTACGCTCAGTTAATTTTCGGAGAAGTGGCCTCACTGGCAGCAAATTCATTCCCAGTGTAGCAGTTAGTAGAGACCACCATGTCCTGTCAAGGCTTCTGTAACTCGCTACGTGTAGGTCTTCCGGTTTGCGAAATTGGTGCTAACAGTTGGCAAAAAACTCTGCAGCTATGCTTGACTGTCGTGACCTTCGCAGCTGCCATATTAAATAAATTTTCACCGACATGCACTGACTCCCATTCAAGAAGCTCATCGATTTAAAGGTTTTGTCAATCACTTTTAAATCCCTTCATTCTCTTGCTCCAGCCTACTTATCAGAGCTACTCCCCGATGAGGCTAGGTATCGTACCACCCGCTCGTCTGACTCCAGTCGCTCAGGTGGACCTTGAAAGAACCCCAAATTCTTTGCTCCCAAAGCCTAGAGCTCACTCCCGACTGAAGAAGTGGCATCCGACGACTTGACGGCACTTAAAATGAAGCTTAAAACGCCCCCCCTTTATCCGGCATCTAGTGAGTCTTTGTAATTGGTTCTTTGTGTGCTTATGTGTGTTGCCACTATGCATGCTACCGGTAACCTTATTTGCATGCTGACACTGTGCAAACACTGCTTCAAGTTCACTCTCTCGCGATGGACAAAGCGCTTTGCTTAGACAGTCTAGCCAATGCCAGATAAGTATCCTCTGGGTGCCAAAACGGTCGGTACCGGAGTCCACGTTTGTGCCGTCGCGGCGGGCGAATTCATTTCCTGCGATGGTAACGAGGCAGCACAGAGTCTTCAAATGCATTTCTTATCGCTATCCTCCTCCGGGTTGTTGCGTCAACATCCGGAGGCTGCTAGTAATTCACGAGTGCATTTGCCGTCACTATTCATTTCTGGCTGCTTATCTACGTGGCCGATCTTCACTCGAACGAGTCGGCGAGTTTATATTCATGAGGATTTAGTTCAAGATTTGAGTTGTGCTGGCAACTCGGTCCCCGAGGGTGCCTGGTGTCCTTCTCTATCATTTACTTAGTCCTTCATCAAGAATTACTGTTTGTCAATAGTGACTTGTTTGATGTTACTTATCGTCTAAACGAAAGAAGCTCTCTTTCATCTATTGTGTATATGGAAGTACGCTGATTTCAAAGTTTTACTTGACTGATTAAAAATCAAAGCTGGAGGAGGGTATTGGCCATTTATACGAATTCGTAACGTCCGTCTCAGGTATTCTGACTTACCTACACATAGAGTCTCTCTGTGAATTCTGCTAGATATTTCGGCAGTATTTGATATCTCTAATAATTAAAGCGAGAAAATCCGTCTGTCCGTCCGTCACGCGGCAAGATGGCGACCAGTACTTACGGGAGGGGTGCGTAATAGACGTGTAATTCTACTGTGACTCAGCGAAACGAGTCCACAGGCAGTGAGCTCTACTTTTTTGTTATCTGATATTCCTTATTAATTTATTAAGTGTCTATAGTCTCACCTACGGATTACACGCACTGTGCTACAACGGTTTAGGTCCAATCTCAGACTCAAAATTTTCCGAGTGGATGTATATAGCCAACGGTAATATTCCGACATGGACCGGCTTCCCATCTAGCAGCGTATTGACCTCAAAGTAATGGATATTTTTTATTGCTGACAATTTAATAATATCGACGGTTCAATCAGATAATAAATCACACTAAACTCACTGTATTGGAACAACAAGTTCGCGTTCTTAGTGTTACAATCCCCAATTTGGTTGCAATATAGGCTAGTCCTTATGCCGCCGGTCTGTACGCAATTAGCAGGCATTTATTCTCAGCATAACTTGTTCGTGAATTCCCTCTCTTCAGAATCAAAGTGGGCTTAACGGCAGCTGGTTAAGTTGAGGAAGTGCACTTCAGTCTCACCAGTCGGACTCGAAAAGGATTTAAAACCCTGTCCCTAAGCGATTGCTTCTCTGCTTAAAGCACACATTGTTCTGTGTGCTGGCCACTACATTGCCGCACTGGTTTGGCCCAGTGGTTAAGGTGCCTGCCCAACCAAGGTCAAGATGAATTGATTCGATAATCGAGGTTTTGGGCTCGTGCCCCGCGGCATATGTGTAAAGTTCTCTTACGGTGCTATACAGAGGCGCAGTGAGCCCTGTCGGCGCCCTGGAATGAGAATGCGAATGGCGCCTTCGTTGTAAAAAATTGCTGCACAGTAGCTCCACCGCAGAAGAAATGAAAAAACACACTAGTAGGCATATCGAGTCGGAAAATTGTATTAACTGTAGTAAAGGTACAAAGTAGCTATCTCAGCTTAAAATTAGGTGAATTCATCTGGCCTTGAACTTGGGCGAACTGTTCTATTTCAGTTTGAGAGTCAATAATATTTCCACTCTTTCTTTCTCGATGCTTAACAAGGCCAAATTGGGGGAGTCATTCTTGCCCCAGTGAAGCTCTCAGATAAGACAGGATTATTTTCTGCTTGTTAACGGAACGTTCACAACTGGCAACTGATACAGCCACGGTGACAAGAAGGTAAAGCATTTTTCGTTGTGCAGCTCTGTTCCGTGAATGTCTGAACAATAGAAGCCCTGCGATCTCGATATAGCTGGCGGAGTTTGGTCTGGATAAGTATCTTCAACAGCTTCTCAGCTTCCACCAAGAAACCAAATTTGGCATCGAAATATGTGAGCCGGGAAAAGCTAGTTGTAATTTCTTGTCGGAAATCTTGTCTATCATGTTCTTCATGATTCTTGAAATATCCTCCTCTGCCGTGAGACGACATCTTTTTAGAGTTTTCTAGGCGTCTGTGTCCTTCGGCGGATTCTTTATTCAACTGCAGTTCCCCACCATTCACATCTCCTTTTGGTATCTAGTAGTGATTCTTGGCACAGGCCTTCTCAAAGTCTTGACCACTCAATCTCAAGAGAGTGGAGGTCACAAGAGGCGTCTTTGAAGTTCATCTTTGGATCCTGCAGTCTTTTTTGAACGCGATTAATCTTCCTTCGGGGTAGTAGCAAAGTGGCAATAGCAAAAAAAGTTAAAAAATCAAAATACAATGTAGGAGACTGCTAGCTTCACTTCTTTATTCAAGAGTTCCTCTTAAGTCCTCAGATTGTTTCTCCTAAAGACCTACAATGCTGTCCAGTCCATCATTGATTGCTTACAAGGCCTTCACTCTTGCACTCCACCTTGTTGGAGGGTCACGTTTGACAGAGATGACTCGGAACTTTTTTCAGTTCTTCACATCTCAGAGCTGATCTTGAAAAGAATTAGTAGGTGCTCTCTGTTGTTCCAAAAAAAGGTAATGGAAACGGAATCTTGAATTGCCGCATGAACTGCCAGGTTCAAGCTGTGGTTATCACCGTTAACAAAAATTGCCTTTCTCATTTCTGGACAGTATTCTCTTTTGGACACATGGTAGGTGGCCAGACATGACGTCTGCGTTGTAGTGGCACAGCCAGTTAAGTTAGCCTATGATAATAATAATAATGCACTTGATAAAGTGCCCACAGAGAACTTAATCTCTTTCTAGGCGCTTTATATTTGCTGCAAAGGGAAATGCAATTGCATGGTTAGTAAAATCATGCTTGAAAAACAAACAAAATGAATAATATGTTAGGGGTGACATGGACAGGGTCAGCATGCAAATGTGGTTAGTAGCAGCATGCACAGTATCAGCACGCATAAGCACATGAAGGATGAATCACAGGGACCCACTAAATGCTGTCCTAAAAAGGGGTTTTAAGTTCCTTTTAAATGTGGTCAGGTCAGGGGATGTTTTGACGCAGGTCGGGAGGGAGTTCCAGGCTTTGGGAGCCTAGTTTGTGTGGACTAATAGTGTGTCGTTGCTCAGCCACTGCACGCTGGCTCGTCCTTGACGCGGTGTAGCAAGCCGGGCTCGCCCTTGGCGCTACGCAACCGCCTGTGGCAGGCAGGATGGGGCAGTTGGAACGCGGACGGAGGTTTGAACGGCCGTGTGCTTGTCGCGCTGCGAGTGCCAGCCGAATACGCGGTGGTTGCAGCCCTGTTGGTGTTTCCGTGTCGTTGCGTTTATGCCGCCAATGCGTCAAGCTACAGCTAGGCCTAAGTATGCTTAACTACCTCAGCTAGCAATAGTCGAGTCCATTGAAACAAGGAAACGAGGAATTTCATGCGGCCAATTCATTCCTGGCGGTCTTGAATGCATACGAGCTGGGAATAAGTGTCGCAGTGACAGATGTAGAAACAGTGCCGCTTCAATGGGCTACTGACGGTTTGCTGAGGAATTTCCGCTTTCCATTGAGCCGCTTCGTTTTGAGCGACAGCTTGGCTAAATCTCGCGACCAAGTTTAGCGATGCAAATCTTGGAGGGAACCTTTGCCAGAGAAGATTCGTGCTTTTTAGCTGAGATTCTGAATCCAAATCATGCATCGAAGACCTTCCGACATTGACTCGCAGTTCAGACGGCGAGCTGCTAGTAATCGTGGAGCTGGCAGCTTCCTGCTCCGTTCGGTGGCGATTGCTTGATTTTTCGCCGCGATTCTTGCTCGCTCGCTTGTTTGGTCCGAATTTTCTTTCGCTCTGCTATCCAATGAGTGTCAACAAATAGAACTGCCGCTTACCTCGATAGGGGCTGAGGCAGCGGTTCGGCTATGCTGGCCGTCATCTGGGCTTGGGTAACTTGAGCATTCGACACGTAGGCTTCTTACTCAGGCGGCGGAAAAGTTATCTGGTCTCACTAAGTGAAAGTCCAGAGAAAATTTTGAATGCGTGCCTCTCTTGTTAACCAGGATATCGAGGAAACCAAGCGTTGCTGGCTGACATACGGGTAGCGCTACCCGGGTAACGTTTACCTACAGCGAGTGAAGCTCTCATTTTTCTCACACGTAGCACTCATTACCCGTAAGAACCGCTGATCCATGGTCTTCTCTTTAGATAGCTCTGACGATCTCTTACCTCACCCGTCGGGTTAAATATTTTTAAGATACCAAAGGCTTTAAACTTCTAAACACGTTATCCACAGTAATACAGGATGTGTGCTTAGAAAAGTCGTTTCCTGTCTGCTGATCCATCACGTGTATCCAGGCGTTTGTTGACTTATAGGGCTGTCTATTGTGCAATCCTGTTCAGCCCTATAAAGGAGCCTCTTAAGTGCGGCTGCAGTTAGCACGCTGACCGCTATGCAGCTAAGCTACAGTTTACTGCTAGTCCTGGTCGGGACGCTGTGTGGCCATATCAAACGCAGTGCTGGGTCGTCCACATACCTTGGTAAGCGCCATCAAATCACTGAATCTGTCAAAATCCTCTGCGTGGTTTTTGTACTGCAGTCGCTTTGGAATGCACGCTTCTGCCAAATGTGCTCTCCAGCTTTGCGTCGTATGCTCGGTTACCTGTCGGAGAAGCAGCATCACTGGCCATACATTCATTGCCTCTTTATCATTTAGTGGAGACTACCGTGACCTGTCTAGACTTATGTAGCTCACTACGTGCAGGTCCTCCGGCCTGTGCAATTAAGCGCTAACTGCTGTTGCAAAACTCTGCAGCTAGGCTCGTCTGTCGTGAGCTGCGTAGTTGCCACATTACACAACTTCTCACCGACTTGCACTGGCTTCCATTCAAGAAGCATATCGGCTTCAAGGTTTTGTCAATCACTTTTTAAATCACTTCATTCTCTTGCTCCAGCCTACCCATCAGAGCTACTCCCAGATCAGGCTAGGTATCTTACCACCCGCTCGTCTGACTCCAGTCGCTCAGGTGGACCTTGAAAGAACCCCAAATTCTTTGGAGACAGTGCCTTGAGTTCGTATGCTCCCAAAGTCTGGAACTCACTTCCGACTTGCGGCACGACATCTCCTGACTTAACGGCATCCCCTGACTTAACTGGATATAAAAATAGTCAAAAACGCACCTGTTCTTCACAGCATTTTCTGGGTCCTTGTGATTTGTACTTTAATTATATGTGATGACAACCACCAACCATATTGTCATGCTTCCTTTACGGCATATAAGAAGTGCTTTAAAAGAATGCACGTTCAAACGGCAGAGGGAAGAGTGAAGCTTTGAACACCACCTGTGGACCTTGTACAGAGCTGTTGCTCGGCTCAGCCGCGTTTGTCGCGGTGATAAGGAACATTGAAAAGAAAAGATAAAAAAACGATGGAATAGCGACTTTACAAGAAAGCGGGATAATAAATTAACAGGAATTAATCGTTCAGGTTCCAAGCGATTATTTCTTTAGCCATCAGGTCTGTTGCTGAAAAACCGTCGAATAAGCCCGTGCTTATATGTGCTACTTGTGCTTGTAATTGAAATAACTAGTACTGTACAAACTGTGTTCACTATGGTAGAAATCTAGCCACCTATAACTAAAGTATTAGCTGGCTTCTATATTCGTCTCAAATAAAGGGCCTGCTTAACGTAAACAATAATAATAACAATAATAATAACAATAATAATTATAGCTGTATAATGCCCTCAGAGAACTTAATCTCTTGCGGGGTACTTTGCATGTACTGTCGACGAAGCGTGGTTAAATGGTTAGTGGTAACATGCATAATGTCAACAAACTTAGCATGATTTGAGGTAACATACAACAGTGTCAACATGTAAAATATGTTTAGTGGTAGTATTCGTGGTGTTAGCACCCATAAGCACACAAAGGACGAATCGCAATTACTCATTAAATGCTGTGATAAAAAGGTGCGTTTTAGCTTCTTTTTTAATGTTATGTCAGGGCATGTCGTGACGTCAGTCGTGAGTGAGTCCCAGGCTTTGGTAGCATACGAACGAAAGGCAGGTCTCTAAAGGATTTGAGGTTCGTATGAGGTGTAGCTAAACGATTTGAGTCAGAAAAGCGGGTGGTATAATGCCTAGCCTGGTGGGGGAATAGTTCTGGACAATGCAGGTCGGCGAGGAGTGGGATGATGTGGCAACTACGATGCTCGTGACAAACAATTCTAGCAGCCGAGTTTTGCACCAACTGTGGCGCCTAATTGCTCGGGCTGGTAGTCCATGACGCAGTGAGGTATACAGGAGTCGAGATGGGATGTCACAAATGCATGGATCAATTTAGATGAATAATTCCTGTCAAAGCAAACCCGAATTTTAGAACTGTTATGTTGCTAAAGTAGGCAGACTTGACTGTGAAGCTGATGTGGTCGTCTAGTAAAAGGGCACTTTTGAACTGGACACCTAGATTGTGCGCAGATGCAACAGGAGATATGGTGGGTGAGCCGATTTTGAGTCTTAAGCTTTCCCATTTCTGGGTGACACTTGGTTTGCCCATAACGAGTAGATTGGTTTTATCATCATTCAATTTTACAGAGTTTGCTGCTATCCATGTGCGGATATCAACAATACATGCAACGAGGGAGTTAAGAAAATTGGACTTGTTCGAGGGCTGGGAAGGATGAAAGCATAGGTAATAATAGTTATAATAATAATGCACTTGATAAAGCACCCTCAGAGAACTCAATCTCTGTCTAGGCACTTTACATTTGCTGCAAAGGGAAATACAATTGAATGGTGAGTAATATCATGCTTGATAAACAACATGAATAACATGGTTAGGGTTGACATGCACAGGGTCAGCATGCAAATGTGGTTAGTGGCAGCATGCACAGTGTCAGCACGCATAAGCACACGAAGGACGAATCACAAGGACCCACTAAATGCTGTCCTAAATAGGTGTGTTTTTAAGTTCTTTTAAATGTGGTCAAGTCAGGGAATGTTCTGACGCAGGTCGGGAGGGAGTTCCAGGCTTTGGGAGCATACGAACCAAATGCACGGTCTACAAAGGATTTGAGGTTTGTACGAGGTATTGGTAGACTGTTGGATTCCGAAAAGCGGGTGGTACGATGCTTGGTCTGGTGGGGGAGTAGATCTGAGAGATAGGCTGGAGCCAAAGAATGCAGTGACCTAAAAGTGAGCGACAAAACCTTGAAGTTAATCCGTTGCTTGACTGGTAGCCAGTGCTTGTCGGTGAGACGCTCACGACTGCGACGACGCTCACGGCAGACAAGCCTAGCTGCAGAGTTTTGCACCAGCTGCAATCGCCTGATCGCACATGCCGGTAGGCCAGTAAGCAGTGAGTTGCAGAAGTCGAGACGGGATGTCACGAATGCATGGACTAATTTAGACGTGGTATCCTTATCTAAACAAGCCCGAATTTTAGCAATGTTATGTAGCTGAAAGTAGGCAGATTTGACTGTGGAGCTGGTGTGGTCGTCTAACGAGAGGTCACTTTGGAACATGACACCTATATTTCGAGCTGATTCAAGAGGAGATAAGCTGGCAGAGCCAATTTTGAGTGTCAGCCTTTCCAATTTCTGAATCACTCTGGGTTTTCCCATAACTAGTAAGTTAGTTTTATCATCGTTTAGTTTTAGAAAATTTGCTGCCATCCATGTGCGGACGTCATCAATACATGCAGCAAATGAGTACAGCTGAGCGTCGTCTGCATAGAAGTGAAAGCCTAGATGATGCTTGTTGATGACATCAACACCCAAAGCAATGCTGACTCGGTGGTATGATTAGCTTTAAAACCAGACTGGAGTTTAGTTGATTGATTCCAAGTTCCTTTATAGAGTTAAGCTGGTCTGCCGAAACTCGCTCCAGCGTCTTTGATCGGCACAGTATAAGGGAGGCTGCGCTGAGGTTGCTCATGTTCTCTTTCTCTGGTGTTGCTTTCTTAATTAGCTGCCACACTACAGCCTGTTTGAAAGGTTCGGGGAGAAAACCTCAGGCTAAGGACATGCTGCCTGTTGATAGTGTGGTACGAGTGATAACACACGAGCATAGAAGAGCACGTTTATTCAGGCCTAGACGGTACCGGAAGCGTTCGGTACAATGCACCTCCCGCAACCGGCAGTTACACAGCAATGGGAGGGGCATCTGCTTCTCTCAACATTCCCCTTCGTTATTTATGAAAGCACATAATCCTCTTGATTGCCTTTGCCAGATTGGAGCTTGACTAGGTCGCATTGGCCGAGCTTGCTGTTTTGTATTTGGTGTTGGAGCTAGCACTCTATTAGTTTCTGCACCTCGTAACACGGTCTTATCCCCCTTTGCCGGCAGTGCGTGATGGCTATTGCTCGATGGCTCCCTGGTATTGCTCCACAGTGTGACGTCTGTGTCTATGTGAGCTTGCTCCCCGCTCCTTGGTGTGAGATAAATATATCGCTAGTTCTGCCGGTAGAACGTTCAGGCCCTGTCCTGGATGGTGTATGACCTGTTGCCATGGGTCGCCACGACTGTGCCTTGTCGAAGCTGCTCGTCAAGTGCAGTCTTCTTTTATAGTATTGCTTGACCGATAGTGAGTGTGCCCAGATCTCATGCTCTGGAATCGTAGGGCCTTAGCTCGATGCATTTCTTCTGACTGTAATATGAATGACACCGTGCTCTGGTGGCTGCAGGTCTGAGATTATCTCACTCGGTTTCTCACTCGTTCAGCCCATACGGTCTCAAAAGTAGTTGGTGGCTTAGTTGTTGCTGTAATTGAATCAGTTGGCTGTAGTGCTCGAAGCTTTTAGCACGAGTCAACATGCGAATCGGTTGCCATTAGATCCTTATCAAAGACCATTCCTGTCACAGCTTTGATCTACCGACTTCCTTCTGGCTGTCTAACCTAGTTTACGGTAGACTTTTTGGAGTTCCTCATCAAAATATTCTGGAGTGACAGGACGTTATAGATTGCTGGACATTTCAGCATTAACATCGACGACCCTAGCAGCAGTCAGGTGCGCCCATTTCTTGGCTGTCTGAAGAATGTTTTGCTAGGTCCAATCCGTTTTGTCATGCAATTCATATTGGTGGTCATAGTCTGGATCGCTCGATCACAGAGGATGTCTGCCTCAGTAACCTTCTGGGGTGCTCTCATGCTATCTCGTAGCATAGCATAGCTCATTCTCATTATCTGTTCCTGTTCCTTTTTATGAGCATGGCAGCATCACGTTTGTCCAGCAACGCTTCTTGAAAAGCTTCGATTCTGGGAATTTTTCGAATTCTGTTTGGAAAAACCTTTCCTGCAATATAAACTAAGCCATTTTAGTTATGTGGTCAGCAGTCATCTTAAAAGTACCGGATTTATTGAGCCCACTAACAGCTACCTCCTGTTCTGAGTACTGTGTGGTCCAAAATACTGATAAAGCATCTCTCTAGATAGTTTATCCATTATGGAAGCTAAATGGGATACCAATGCTAGTGCTACGGATTTTCTCCGAACTCGTGCAACTAAACTAAGCTCGGTCTGTGTTTGCTGCCTCAGTTTAACCGTGGGTGCGACGTCCAAAGAGACCTGACTACTGTTTCTGTGGTCATAGTTCGGAGTTCAGGTTCAGCGCTGTGAAGTAATCCACCAGAGCAAATAAATGTAATCCCAATAAATGCGAATTTTCTGCCATATCTTGACATATTTGTAACTCTTACTACAGATGCCAAAAAGCTGTACAAGCTCGATTGGGAGTTCACGGATGTCGACATAACGTTCACGGTTACGGTGAACACGACAGGATGGGTAGGACTCGGCTTCTCACCTAACGGAGGCATGGCAGGCTCCGACATAGTCACTGGATGGGTGTATCCTAACGGTACGACCATTCTGCAGGTGGGTAGCTTAGCTGGCGTTTCTGCTGTCTCCGTTGCTGTTTAGACTCGATTGTACAGTCGAGGATGAGACAAGATGGCCCAAAAATCATCTGCCATGTTTATGGACCTCTTGAATCCGACGGTGCTGCCGAGCAGTCTGCCTTGCTTGTCTAGGATAGGCACGCCAGTGGAGAGCGGCTGCCCGATATGGACATAAAGCAGGACTACAAGCTCCTCATGGGTAAGGAAGCCTACGGACAGACTATTCTGCAGTTCACTCGCCTACTGAATACACACGACACGCAGGACAGAGTGATATCGGTGAGCGGCATGGCTTGCCCCTGCCTGGGCTTCTTGAGAACGAGGCTGTGCTCGCAGCGCCTAGCCCTATGCGTCCTCGCCGTCTGCATCTTTGTGTGATGTTATCAAATTTACCCTTTAGAAGACTCCAGAAGCATCGGCTGTACTCGTGGAAGAGTAACCCACGGGACCTGTCACGTGTGGGTGGCTCCAAAGGACCCGCAGCTTTAATCAGGCCTGTAGCCATTAATTAATGCAGGAGTCTAAACTTGGACTTTGAGTGGGCAGACCGGAAGTCAACAGCATTGCGATGTGACCTGGTCAGATTCCATGTCCTTGCAGTTTAAGAAGCCGAGAGTAGATGTTGCCGCCTTTCAGATACGTTCAATTTACTTGAAACTGCCGAGAGGCTCGAGATGCCAGAGGGCTGATACACACACACACACACACACACACACACACACACACACACACACACACACACACACACACACACACACACACACACACACACACACACACACACACACACACACACACACACACACACACACACACATATATACAGCTGACTTTTAGCAATAATTATATTTATTGTTGACTGGCAGCACTTGTGGTAGTGCCAATGAATTTTACTGAAATCAGACGTGATCGACTAGAAGCAGTAGTTGTGAGCATTTAATGAAGGGATTTTGCAACTTATTGAATAATCTAGTGCTCCTCTGGCTGCTCGGCGTGTCTGGCTTAAAGTAATCGGGATGATCCAATGAATGGTATGATCGGTATCCGATGAATGATATGATGGTAGGCGACTTGCTATTGTTAGTTTGCCTATCTAGAATGTGAGACTCGTGTCAGACTACTGAGCACACAAAGAATGACTGATGTACCGGCTGATGCACTGGGAGTTAAGAGTCAACAGAGATTTGGAGGGAATTACTGACGCCCTTCGAGGGGACATTGTGGGATCACAAGTCCACCTTGTAGAGATATACACCTATCACGAACTCTACGGACGCCCCGGGGGCCGACTACAGCCTGTTTCGTCTTGGAGCGCATCACGAGGCAAGACAATACTAGCGTATCGCGATTATAAGAATGGTTAGCGTCCTCCCGCCTCTGAGGGGGAAAGCAGTGCGTCCGACGCGTTTTTGCTTGCTACCTCAGGCTACAATACGTACATCTAAAAACTGGAGCAATTGTATACCTGCATGTATGGTATGCTCGACTTTATCGTTCGCCAACCTCTCAGCATTGAGGCATTTGTTGAGTTTATCCGGGCTTGAGGATTTCCTTCTGGCCATGATGAGCGTAGAGATATTGCTGCAGTTTGAGTCCGAGACCACGTGGATCCCACGTGTCTTTCAAGGAAAAAAGCTAGGGCCACCAGTAAAGTAAGAGTTGGCTGATTCAGCAGCCTCTTTACATAGCGGCAGAAGAGCCACAGTGCCGAACATTCTGCTTGCAGCGAGATATGAAAAATAGCCTCCTGCATTACTCGAGCCCACGACTTGGGTTGAGGAGCGTGAGCACCTTGTCGCTAATGCTTAGATAGACTGGCTACTGCACACTGGCACGGACTTTTCGGAAAGTTCGATTCCCTGCACTGATTTTTCTACAGCGCTAGTGGAGATAGCTCGGGTCGCGAGATGGTTGCCTCTCCTCTCTCTCTCTCTCTCTCTCTCTCTCTCTCTCTCTCTCTCTCTCTCTCTCTCTCTCTCTCTCTCTCTCTCCCTCTCTCTTACAAACTCTCACTCACTCAGCTGTGTCTCTATATTGTGGCAACGGCTGGGATATCTATTGCAATTCTTACTTTACTGCCAGCCCTAGCCTTTGCGTTTGAAAGATGAGGAAGTTCGTCTCGGCTCGCCGGTTTAGCGACTGGTCAAACGTGGACCTAGGTATAACTCAGCCATTCCTGGCTGCAGAGCTGGTAGACCTTACGTGCGAGCTATCGTTGCACACCGCCGGGCGTGCCTTTGCAGGAGTACACCATGCGAGTGATCTACGCCTACGGCAGCTCGGATCCGACCGGCAGCGATCCGACATACCACGGCCCGACGAGTCGAGGCACGGTGGCGCTGTACCTTTTGAACCCGCAGCCGGATAACACCATTCCGAACAACTCGGTGGCCATCGAAGCAGCACCCGAGCCGGTAGGTTCGACCGCCCGAAAGTTGGCCCGGCACCACACTTACTTCCCCGTGCCAGTCGAAGGGTTGGCCGGAGCAGTGTGGTGCTCGGCGGCGGCGTCTTCGGTGTGTCGTCGGCGGCCGTGTCGCTCGCGTCGCTCTTGCCGCCCACGCTTTGTCGCTTCATGGCTCCTGGCCTCGTGCCTTCGTCGCCTGCTTCTTCAGCTGTTTTGGCTCAGCAGTTAAGGTGCTCGCCCCGATCAAGATGCGGCCGAGGTCGTGGTTTTCGAGCCCAGGTGGTATATGTGAAGTGCCTGAATAAAGATTAAGGCGCTATACAAATGAATTGTACTATATTATATCCGGGCGAGTATAGTCGGCGTCGCTGTCGGGCGGAGCGTAAGCGGCTTTCGACGCTGCTAATAGAAAGTCGCCAGACGCCGCCGCTCGCTTCTTCGCGCCTTCCTTGGCTAATGCGCCGTCGCCTGCGTTCCGACTCTCCCTGGCAACCCGCGTTGATCCCCAAGCGGCGCTCAGGTATCAGTCGTTGCCAGGAAAATGTTCACGCTCTGGCAGCTGCGTGAGCAGCAATGGTTTAAAAAAATATGGAGAAAAATGGTGAAAAATAGCCACTGCCGCTCGGAGTGGAGTATTCTATCCCACCTACCGTAGCTCGTCTACCCTCGAGCACATCGCCCCGGTCGCTCGCAGCTCGTTTTCAAGATAAAATAAAATATAATGCATTGGTATGGCGTCCTAAGAGAACTTTACCCCTATTCAGGCGCTTCACACATGCTACGGGGCTCGAATCTACGACCTCGGTCATCAAATACATTCGCCTTGATCTTCGTCTGATTCGGGCGCCTCAGCAAATGGGCCAAACTAGTGTGGCGTGGCTCAAGCCGTGCCCGGCCAATAATACCGCTATCCCGAGTAACCAATGACCAGCTATTTAACTGCGTCCGTAGCAGTATGCGGTACCAGCAACGGCTCTATTGCAGTATCATATTGCAAGTAGCTCCACTGGGGGGCGGGGAACTAAGGAAAAGTGTGGCTGGTGAGGACTAAATCGTGCGCGTTTATTTTTCATGTTCAGCTGGTAATACCAAGCGAGTCGACGGTGTACTGGTGCTCGCTCGTCAAGCTGCCACAGTTTGACACCAAGATGCACATCGTAAAGGTACGGCCAGTGCAAGCTTGCCAGCGGCTGCCCAACTACTCGTCTGTAACCAAGGCCCCAAAATCAGCTACGTTCTCTGTCTTCTCAGCATTTATCGCTGCCTCTTCTATACATTTCCGTCCACGTCTAAGGTACGCTGAGGGTGTGGCAGTTCAGGCGCGATTTATGTATTACTCTTTATTTTTTAGTAAATTAAATCATAACGCGGTGCATTCTATATTACTCCGACTTCTTTACCTACAGTGTACGCCACACATATAGTTATTTCCGATTGTTTTGCAGTCCTGCCCTCGGCTTTGGCTGTCGCCACTCTGAACCCACTGTGCGTCAAAGCATATCCTGTTCGCACCACAGTTTGCCAATAGGAGGCGTTCTGAAGCCCGACATTCTTTCTGTTGTAGTACGAGCCCACAATAACGCCAGGAAATGAGGACATCGTTCATCACATGCTGGTGTACGCGTGTTACGGCAATGTGGACACGTCTGTCTCCAGCTACGACTGCTTTAACAACCCTCATCCGCCAAACAGCCTGCAGCTCTGCCAGTCGCTCATCGCCGTGTGGGCTGTAGGAGGCGGGGTAAGCCGGTGCGAGATGTCAGTCCCGTCACGGGCTTGCAAGTCAGTGCTGAGTTCAGCAACCACAATGGCTGCCTCTGTCAGTTTTGCCCAGTTCTTCGCGTTCGCTGCCGTTTGAGTCCTGTAGGACCGCCACATTTACGTTGCAGCCCGTCTACTACACGCCCGAGGCTGGCTATCCGCTGGGTGCCGACAATCCGGTCAAGTACATCCTGTTTCAGACGCACTATAACAACGTTCTAATACAAAAAGGTAAGCCGATCATCGCCAGGCAGCCGAACGAACAGCAGCGACCGTGAGACAGCGCTGCCTCCGAGTAGGCGCTGCAGCCGTGTGTGCGGCTGCAGTCACCACCCCCCCCCCCCACCTGGCTACCGGCAGCCGCCGTTGCCTCAGCTTCCGGTGGCCTAGCGCCGCCTCTTGCTGGCGGCCGCCTGTGCAGACCGTGCGGCACGGCCGAGCCAGCGGGTGTGTTCATCGCGACACGTCGACTTGCGATCGTTCAAAGTGATAGCTTGCGACAGCAAATAGCCTGCGGGCGCCCTCCGAGTCGTCGCGACGTCGCCTGCTCTTAGCTTTGGGCGTGCACCTAGTCGCTCGTCCGAATCGCGGGGCCTCCCGAGAGGCACACGAGAGCCCGGCGGCCGCTCGAGGCCGGCTACTCGTCAGCGCCGACGAAGTCGCGGGCAGCGCTGCTCCGCTTCTGGTCGGCGAAAGCCTCCCCCCTCTGCCGCCAGTGCGCTGACTGCAACTGGCTGCGTACATTCGCCTTGGGCGACGCAGTTGGTCGCTGAGCGAGTCCTCGTGCAAACGCCAGCGCACGGTTTATTCGAACCAGCCTTCAGGCAGTTGTTGCCAACTTCTAGTCACTCAATCTCAAGTCTCATCTCAATCTCGAGTCTCAATCAGCAAGCGAACCAGCCAGGTGAAAAGACGGTCTGACGCGAAGCTACCTGCCACCGGCGCTTCGGCACACCGACTCCTCTCGCGGACGTGCTCTTGTGTCCTTTCCCCCTCCTCAAAGCTAATCATAATAATTATAATAATAATACACTTGATAAAGCCCCCTCAAAGAACTCAATCTCTTTCTAGGTGCTTTACATTTTCTGCAAAGGAAACACGACCGAATGGCGATCGTGCTTGATAACAACATGAATAACATGGTTAAGGATGGCATGCACAGTGGCAGCATGCAAGTGTGGCTAGTGGCAGCATGAAGTGTCAGCACGCTATGCATAAGCTCATAAAGGACGAATCACAGAGAACCACTAAATGCTTTCATAAATAGGTGCGTTTTTAGTTTCTTTTTAAATCGTCGATATCTCGTACGCAGTCGTACGACTAGTCGGCCGACTTACTGTCCACTTGAGTGGCTGTACCTCTTTGCAGATTTGTAATCTCGGCTGTAATATAATGTATCTCCGTCAGCCGCATCAGCCGCAGTGGATTGACGAAAGCCCCTAGGATGCAGCTACATGTCTGCTGAAGGTCGCCGAAATAAATGAATGGAAGCAGTATAAAAATCCGGAGATAAGCAAAGCTAGGCGGTCACTAGGAAACTGGTGTCGCCAGATCGCTTGCAGTTGCGAGCAAGCATCCGGATTACAGCCGCGACGAGCGGAGAGCAGTATCCCCGAGGCGCTCTGCCGAAACGGACGCGGCCTGCTGACAGCTGCCGAAGCTGCTGCTGCTGCCCGTCTGCTGCTCGCCTGCAGAGACCAGTCCTTCGCCACTGCTGTTAGCTTAGGCTGGGCGTTTGCCTCGGCCGCGTTCGAGGCGCCCCAGACGTGCTGCCACCGCCTCTGTGGATTCAGCCATCTCGTGGCGCCTGCTACGTAGTCGCTGTCACTCCCTTTTTTGCTGCCGTAGGCCGAGTGGACAACAGCGGCATCCGCTTCATCGTAACTAAGACGCTTCGCCAGTTCGACGCCGGAGTACTGCAGATCGGTACCGTCAACGGTGTGCTCATTCCGCCGCAGCAGACGAGCTTTGTGACTTCCGGGTTTTGTTCCGACGCATGCATCAACGAGCAAGTACGTAGCGGCGAAGCTGGCTCAGTCCTAGCGCGAAGTGTCGAGCTAGCCGCCAGCTCATAACGGGCAACCGTCAGGTCGACAGCGTGCTGCTGTTTACGGCGCAAGCTGGCACAGCTTCGCCCTCTGCTGTCTAAGCCAACATTGGCGTTTAATAATAATAAAAATAATAATAATGCACTTGGTAAAGTGCCCTCAGAGAATTCAATCTCTCTCTAGGCGCTTTACATTTGCTGTCAAGGGAAATGCAATTGAATGGTGAGTAATATCATGCTTGATAAACAAATAACATGAATAACATGGTTAGGGGTGACATGCACAGGGTCAGCATGCAAATGTGGTTAGTGGCAGCATGCAGTGTCAGCACGCATAAGCACATAAAGGACGAATCTTGAGAGGCAAAGTGCGACTGCCGTGCCGATTCCTATTGCGTCTCGGGGTGCTCAACGTCGGCTGTCCGAGGCGACCGCCGCAAGTTCGCACTCGCCCGCTCAGGCTGTCCCGTTCTAACCGATCCGGTCGCCCATTAAAAGTCGGGCTGTGTGTCACCGGCGAGTCGTGTGTGTGGTGGTGTTCGGGGTGTCGCCATTTCTACAAAGCTGATGACAAACGAGATAGTTCAATTTGGCACTACATGCGGCGGTTTACACAGGTCGATCGGCACGATGCTGCAGATTGGAGGTCAGCCTTACGACGTGACACACTGCGATGCGACACAATGCCGCCGTGGTTTGGCGGGGTTGAGATTTTTCGCCTTTTACGACCGAGGTCGTGTGCTCGAGCCCTGCGGCAAATCTGAAGCGTCTTGATAGAGATTAGGTTATCTGATGGTGCTGTACATATGAATTTTGTGTGTGTGTGTGTGTGTGTGTGTGTGTGTGTGTGTGTGTGTGTGTGCAAAGGTTTTCATGTACAATCCTGTGGGTGCGAACGCTGCAAATGGAGTGCCGCTTTCAGAACTGGGCGAAAGCAGGAGCCCCTGTGCAATGCGACAAATAAGAGGCTCTTTTTCAAATGTCACGTGCTGAACTGGCGTGGCCATTTCCTTTCGATTCGAATGTCGTAGTTTCGTGCAAGAATTATTTGTGCTTCCAGCAATGTGAAGGGCGTGCGAAGCACAGCTTCGTTAGGTTCCAGCAATGGCCTACGAAGCAGGCTTAGCTCAGATTAACGTGCCGGTGAAAAGTCGAGCATTACCTGCCAACTCGACTGCTCTATGAATGGAGCTTGTTAGACAACGGAAGATAAACGGACAACTTTGGCACCCCACTGCCGCCAGTCAGTTTGACGGAAGGAAAACCGACGAATGCAATACTGCCCCAGGACATGCCCCCAAAATATCCTGTCCGGTGCCATCATTTTGTAGATCTCAAAATGAGACTTTGCATTAAAAAGCCTCATCAGCAGTGTATTGGCTACTCTCCAGACGAGCCTCGGGGGGGAGTGATATGGAATCGTCGTAAGGCGGCCCTCTGTCACACTTTGGTAAAATCTCTTGAATAAAGCACGAATATCGCGCTGGTCTACCTGACGATAAAACAGGCAGAAACCATAAAAGCTATTTCCCCCTCCAGTTTTTTGTTACAATATTAGTGTAGTACCTTCGCCTAAAACGGTAAGGTATATACGATGAAGATCTTTTACTGATTCTTTGTGGGCTCGTACGCGAAACAGCTGTCTTTGGCCAAGGAGTCGGCCAAATGCTTTTCTCCGAAAGCTGAGATGTCGCTGCACGTCTGCGTCCGCCTTGTAGAAGATGTTCGTGTATGTTTTTAGACATTGCCAAAAGGAGGCATAACAATATTTGGAATTACTCTTCATTCTCATCTTCTCGGCAGACGAATAATTTTGCGTCGATACAGAAATGGAGTTGAGCTGCCTCCGCTGGGCGATGATCCGTATTTCGACTTTAACTATCAGCAAATGAAACTTCTATTGAAGCCGGAAATTCTTTTACCAGTAAGTGGCATCTGCCGCCCATGCTGTACGAACTCTATGGTGGAAATTGCAGCTGGCCGCAATGGCTTTCAGCATCAAATTTTGCATCACTATGCAAATAATTTGTATATTGTGTACGGTTGTAGGGAGATTCTCTTCAGGCGATGTGCGTGCTGGATTCAACAGACAGGAAGTCGGTCACCTACGTGAGTGCTGGCTTGCGGCATTGCTGTTGATATGCTTGGCGACTCAATGAAATACCCCTCGAACTAAAACTAGGCTTAACAGAGCATACAGGGGGAGGGGAACAAGCGAATATTCCATCCGTGCCATCCATCTCCCATCAGACGGGCCAGGGTCAGCTCGAAGGCTAGAGTAGATACCGCTCTGCCATCGAGCTGACTGGCGAGATCGCGGCTGCGAGCCTTCGATGAGGGAACAATGACGGTAGTTCGCTTAGGCTCGGGGCATGCGGAGGGGTAGCACCGTAAACTGCTTATTTGATTGAAGTCGCTGAATGTGCCAAGTCTCCGTGCGCGCTCGTCCTCCTCTACCGTTGCTGGATGCTTTCTTTGCTGCCCTCCCTCCCATAACGCAGCTTCGTTTCTGGAATATTCGCTTCGATATCGCTGTTGAGTTTCGAGTCTGCCTCAGCCGCGCATTAGTTTGGCCGCAAACTCTGTAGCCACCGGCGATGTTAGAATGCCCTGCGTCGCATTCCATGGCTGAGTATTCAGCTGGCCGATTCGAGGTTTGGCCACAGCGAGTCTGCCGCTCCGCTGCATCAGAAAGCGAGAGCGTCAAACTGAAAGTTTGACGGCTTCTGTGGTCAGCTCGCTGGCAGTAGGCTGCTTTAAATGTGCAGCAGGAACCCCAATGGCGATAGAAAGCTTCAGTCTCTCTTCGCCAGCATGGGTGGTTATTCTCCTTCTTTAGTTGCTCGCACGTTTTTGCCGTGCATGCCGTTACAGGGAGGACTGACGACCATGAACGAAATGTGCCTCACGTTCGTCATGTACTATCCGCGCGTGGACCTGCTGCAGTGTTCCAGCCTGCCGCAATGGGTGTACAATTTCCCCAGTGATCCCATGTACAAGCTGCTGAACGTCACTCATAAGTAAGTCGGCCTTTGCGACTCGGTTCCAGTTACACCACTTGACATGCAGCCTAAGTCATCGTTGTGGAATGCCCAGTGTTAATGCAAAGCCAGTGTGTGTGTGTGTGTGTGTGTGTGTGTGTGTGTGTGTGTGTGTGTGTGTGTGTGTGTGTGTGTGTGTTTGCAGAACCTTGTTTAATTCTTCACATTCAACTAATGACCCACGACCCCGGATTTGAGGGCTGTGACATTTTGCCGAAAAAAAGCCAGCATCCTAGTTTACAGCCGAACAGCTTCCTCTCTAGACTTGGACTGAACTGTCTCTCATACTTTGCCCAGCCTGTTGGTTCATAATCGCCCTATATATAGGTTAGCTCTGCACGGCCACTTGCACTTGACCTTGGGGGTTGCACAGCCTGCACCATGGGTTACATATTAGCAATAGTAAGGGGGAAAGCTGACCATGCAGGTATGTATAGCCTCTTGTTGCAGAGGTTGGTAGCACTATGCGAATTTGGCCCTTCTAGGTCGGTGTGCCACGGATGGAGACTGCATTTTTTTTCAAACGTCGTCCTCTAGTATCATCAATGCAGATGAATCGCTAAAACTGGACACATAGAGACACCGACAGACAGACACACATATACGTGCGCGCGCACACACACGCACACACGTACATTTAAGCCGATTGCAATGCTTTTGACCTGCAAATGAAAACCAGTGGACCAGAAGCAGGAGGGCTAGGATGTCCCTGCAGGCCATCGGAGCGAGGGAGCATAAGGTCCCTGTGATTCGTCTTTTGTGTACTTAAGCTAGCTGACACTGCTGCATGCTGCCACTAACCGCACTTGCATGCTGACCCAGTGAATGTTACCCCTAACCATGTTATTCATGTTGTTGGTCAAACATAATATCACTCACCATTCGATCGTGTTTCTTTTGCAGTAAATGTGCCTAGAAAGAGATTGAGTTCTCTGAGGGCGCTTTATAAAGTGTATTATTGTTATTGTTATTATTATTATATACCTCTGAGGGCTGTTGGCTTCACACCAGACTCTTCCCTGAAGCTGACTCTCAGCAGGTAACCGGTCTTTCTATATCGAGCAAAGTCAGCTGCCGATAATCTTCGAACTGGCAGCTTTCAGGTGATATCCTTGTGAGATTCGTCAGTTGGACTCGGGATGCATATCTAGAGAGTCATACTAACTCTGTCAGCAAGCCATATTGACCACGGATTTGATTATTTGAAAAAATAAATTATTTCCGAAATTCCCACATTAAGGAATGCAAGAAACGTGGTACAGCAAAATGCGTTCAGAAAGACAGTGCTCCTCTACACCGAGGAAAGACCGCACGCAATAGATAGGGAAGGACGAACAGGAAGTCTTTTCATGCCTTCCCTCGTTGGTATGAGTAGCCTCATCGTCTTGATACGAAACGATACATTGACCTTCTAAGAAAAAAGTGCATGTGACCAAAAAATTGCACGTGTTTTGGTCCCCATATCATTCGGTTTGTGGTGATTGCTCTGTAAAGCTACGATTTCATTCTCGGTTAACAGTGCGTTACCTTGGGGGTTTGTCACCAATACGAAATAAGCGAATTTTCTGCCAGGTGCCTACGTTGACCTAGCGCCGTCGTTTTTCGAGACAGCCAAATCTCTGCAAGCACTAAAGCATAAACCCAATAAGCATTCAAACTCTAAATGCTAAATCCTAAGCCCAAATCCTAAACCCTGAATCCAAACTACATCTTGTCAACGAGTTAATTAAATGGAAATATAAACAGACGTTGGCTGCCATGTTGATTGAGCTTCCTTCTTTTGGGTCTGTGCATAGCAGAAAGTTCGCCTCTGTATACATTATTCGATGCCTTATTGGTTGTATGGTTAGCTCTTTTGTTATACTGTATGATCATGCCGGGTAGCTGCAAAGCTTTGTTATAACTTCTGCCTTTGTTAGCCTTGTGACCGTCTTGACTAAAAGGCAATTCTATCTTGAGCTGAGCTATTCAGTAGAGCTCTGGCTAGTAGAGTAAGCTCAATAGAGCTGTAGCTAGTATAAAAAACCTGCCATAGAACACAGATCCACGGTCTCAGGTCAGCAGCCGCAGTTTGAAGTACATGTATACACTCACACACTGTCGAGCAAGACAGTAAGATGCGAGTGTCTAACCTGTTGGCTCAAGGCATGTGAGCAGTGGAAGAGCCAGAGAATGGGAGAGGGGCATTTCCCCCCTCTAGAGTGGGGGAAAGAGGGTGACCTGGGCAGCGCGCTATACCTTTGCCCCCCATCCGACCCTTCATCAATGATGAAATTATGCTCTATTTCCAACTGATGAGCAACCGCCGAGTATGCATCAAATGAACACCACGTTTGCGCTATAATTTTCATTACTTGCGGGCCTTGTCCTTACATGAAAATTCTGGCTCCGGCTCTGCCTGTATCGTTTGCAGGCACCAAACTGTCAAAATTGCCTACTCTCCAGCACTATGTATGGAAGCTCACATGTCCTTACACCTTTTTTGCAGTATTGACTGGAATAATGGAATATCGCCCGAAGTCGATGCGGTGAACTGGAAAAATCCTATTTACTCTCAAGCCATCGAAGAGAGTTTTGCTGGCCTCGCGTATGGTGGATGTTCCTCTGGCACGGACAATATCACGGTAAAGCTTGAAGTGACCTTAACCTTCAATGTGTGCCTATAGGTTAAGCTTTGTAAATGTATTTGTTGCAGCTTACCGCCCTGACAACTACGGCACGGGGAGGGGCAACGTGTGCTTCTTGGGTCAAAATGCAAACACTTACTGAGACCTGCTGCACAGCTGTTGCTATTACATGCTGATTGGAGTTGGGGGAAGTTTCTCGGTGGAGTGACAAAGCCGGGTATGCTGTACAGGCAGATGGTGCTAGTCACAGCCACATACTGACAAAAATGAAGGCATGATAAGATTTGACACGTAAGAGCGAGTGAGGTTCCTAGATTTTGACTCTGGGCAGACGTCTAAGGTGACAGCTAACGTTCTAAGGCAATATACTTTCCCTCGCTAGTCGACATTTTGCTACTTAATTGCCCCAGACAGACAGTGTGTTTTTCTTTTGTCAAATCTGGAAAAGCTACATCTAGACCAGCTCAAAGAGGATATACAGAGCAAAGTTCCTACACCTACCCGCAAGGCCTGCCACGGCTTGGCTCCTCCATATCTAGCTGAACTGCTGCACCAGTCTCAGCCTCCTCGTGCCCTCAGGTCCTGTATGGACAATAAATTAGCTGTTCCGTTCCTCTGCTTAAAGACCGTTGGCGACAGAAGCTTTAGCTTCCACAATTCTGATGCAACGACAACTACTCTACTACTGCCGACTATGGCTCATCCTTCTCAGCGGTCCTGAGCTGCTACTTCCATGCTACTCACTACCTCAACTGCTCTCCTGACTCTGCTATGCTTCCCACTTTCTCTTTGTTGCGTGAAACGAAGTCTGTTGGCTACCGAATGCGTACCGAAGCCGCTTAGGCTATGAGTGCGCTATACAAAACTCTCCTGCGTAACACCCACATGGTCTTTATGACTTTGTGGAGTTACAGACGGAGATGCATCAGGTCGTGCCTGTGGGACATCCTTTCCAGCCATCCTGAGCTGCTATTTCCATGTTACTCACTACTTGACTACTATTATTACCTCGAGTGCTCTCCCGACTCTGCTATGTGTCCCACTTTAATAATAATAATGTTCTTGATCAAGCGCCCTCAGAGAACTCAATCTCTCTTTAGGCGCTTTACATTTGCTGCAAAGGGAAACGCAATTGAATGGTGAGTAATATCATGCTTGATAAACAAACAATATGAATAACATGGTTAGGGGTCACATCCACAGGGTCAGCATGCAAATGAGGTTAGTGGCAGCATGCACAGTGTCAGCACGCATAAGCACATCAAGGACGAATCACAGGGACCCACTAAATGCTGTCTTAAATAGGTGTGTTTTCAAGTTCTTTTTAAATGTGGTCAAGTCAGGGGTGCTCTGAGGCAAGTCGGAGGGAGTTCCAGGCTTTGGGAGCATACGAACTAAATGCACGGTCTCCAAAGGATTTGAGGTTTGTAGGAGGTATTTGTAGACTGTTGGACTCCGAAAAGCGGGTGGTACGATGCTTGGCCTGATGGGGGAGTATATCTGAGAGATAGGCTGGAGCCAAAGAATGAAGTGACCTAAAAGTGGGCGACAAAACCTTGAAGTCAATCCGTTGCTTGACTGGTAGCCAGTGCAGGTCGGCGAGAAGTGGAGTAATGTGGCAACTGCGATGCTCACGATAGACAAGTCTAGCTGCGGAGTTTTGCACCAGCTGCAATCGGCTTATCGCATTTTCTCTGTTTCGTGCGATGAAGTATTTTGGCGACCGAATGCATACCGAAAGCCGCTTAGGCTGTGAGTGCACTGTACAAAACTCTCCTGCCTAACACCCACATAGTGTCTGTCGCTTTGTGGAGTCACAGACGGAGGTACATTACATATCGACTCATAGCTGTTCGGATGCTCTAGTGCCTCATAAATAATGACATGTTTTAGTACTATTGCTACAAACGCACTGTAGTGGTGCCTGCATAAAATTTCTTAATCATAAACGCTGCGATCGTAATAATAATAATAATAATATTGCACTTGATAAAGCGCCCTCAGAAACGCTTTACATTTGCTGCAAAGTGATACGCAATAGAATAGTAAGTAAACGTAACGGTGCTTGTAGACGAGGGACGAATTTTGGTAGAGAATGTGCCTCAAAGCACAGCCATCGAGTCATAGATGCAGCACACCAATGCACCCAGGTATGCCGACGGTAGCAGACCACGGCAATGGTTGCAGACCACGGCTGAATCTCTTGGATTTGTTTACCAGTGTTGCAGCCATTTTCACTACCAGCTTTAGAGTCTTAATGGATTTTTTGTATAGCCTAGTCAATTCTGAATTACGGGACTTATGACTAGGCAGAATCATGGAGCTAGCAAGATCGGTACACAGACTTTGGCAGTCAGATAAAAAAAAATTAAAGGCCGTTGGGCTAAACAGCCTAATTTTTGGAGCAACAGTAGAACGTTAGCTTGAAGGTGGCAATACAGAATTGACTTCTGTAGGACGTGCACCGACGTCCTTTACGTGAAGTGAATGAACACCTTAACCATTCGTAAGGAGGCCCAGTAGAGGGGGCAAAATTTGAGGTCCGAGTTGGCCTCGAATATGCTTGTGGCTTGGCTTAGGATAGACACCCCTAAACATTTTGCGGTGCTTCGTGCCGGCCCTCCAGCCGGTCCGTCACCGGCTTATGTTTAAACATAGCAGCACTGGCGGCACCATAGGGAAATTTCCACGTTACGGCCAAATACTTGCCCTCTCCACAAATCCTAATTCAAGGCCCAGCGAGCTCAAGCAAGTTTTCTGGTGCTTAGTTAGGGTGTGCCATATTATAGGATTCCTGACGGATATGCCAAGACAAAAAGCAGGATGCTGTGTATATAGGATTGCCTGCTGAAGAACTCGAACCCGAAACCCCCATGGGTTGTTGTGGTGCGGCCGTATGCCATTTATGCATGGACGTGTCAGTGGCAGCCAATCGCGAAGCCTAAACTTATTTTTTTCAGTGGTAGCCAAGTGCGAAGCTTGCGGTTATTTTTCTTTTCAGTGGCAAGGTTTCTCATACATGCCGCCCAAGGGCTCATCGGTAATACCCACGCCGATTAGCGTCGCTAAGCCAACCGGACGGCACAGACATATGGAGCATCGGCCACTTCTGCCTTGAAAATGGCTTCCGATAGTTGCAGTAGCTGGTAGTAAATGACCAATGTGTCACTAAGAAGTTTGGCTCACTTTTTGCCGCGGCTGCATTTGGCAGGCTTGATGCAGCAACCGAATTAACTAAAATAAAGCATTTGTATGAGTTATTCGAATCATCGATGCGATGGAATACCTGTCTGCACAGATCGATGCTCACCTTAATTTTTACGTGTTGGCGATCGAGCGATTTTCACCTAATTCTTACAAGCTGAAAAATGAAAGTAAAAAGGCAAATCTAAATCTGAAAATGTGCACACAGGCGGGCGATAGGACATGACATTGTTCAAGCTCAGCGCCTGTCAATTACCCGGAATCTCTTGGCGTAACGTTGAGAAGAGGCCGGCTAATAATAATAATAATAATAAAGCGTTTGGATAGCAACTTCAGAGAACTTAATCTCATTCCAGGTACTTTACACATACTGCAAAGGACGCGTGCTCGAATGGTTAGTAGTAGCATGCTCAACGTCAACAAGCATAACGTGGTCAGAGGTGACATGCTCATGGTCAGCATGCAAATATGGTTAATGGCACCATGCACGGTGTCAGCACGCATAAGCACACAAGGGACGAATCACAAGAACCCACTAAAAACTGTGATAAATAGATGCGTCTTAGCTTCTATTTAATGACGTCAAGTCAGGGGTGTCGTGACGTCAGTCAGGATGAGTTCCAGGCTTTGAGAGGATGAACTAAAGGCACAGTCTCCAAAGGACTTGAGGTTCGTAGGATGTGTAGGTAAATGACTTGATTCAAAAAAGCAGGTGGTACAATGCCTGGCCTGGTATGGGAGTAGATCTCTTATGTAGGCTGGAGCCAAATAAGGAAGGAACCTAAAGGTGAGTGACAGAACCTTGAAGTCGATTCGCTGCTTGGCTGGGAACTAGTGCAGGTTGGCGAGAAATGGTGCGATCTGGCAACTGAGACGCTCACGACAGGCAAGCCTAGCTGCTGTGTTTTGCACCAACTGTAAGCTCCTGGTGGCAGAGTCCGGCAGATCAGCAAGCAGTGAGTTACAGAAGTCAAGACGATCGGGATAAATTCATGAATCAATTTAGGTCTAGTATACCTATCTAAGCAAGTCCAAATTTTAGCAATGCGATATAGCTTAAATTACGCTGACTTGACTGGGGAGCTGATGTGGTCGTCTAATGAAAAGTCATTTTAGAACAGGACACCTATATTTCGTGCACTTGGATATTGCTAACCGAAGCCTTCGCATTGGTTTGGCTGCTCGCCCGACCAATGTCAAGGTGAATGTATTTGATTACCGAGGTCGTGGGCTTGAGTCCCGTGGCATATGTGAAGCGCCCGAATAGAGATTAGTCCCTTAAGGATTAGAAATAAAATATATTTCCGACCTGCTGCACACATTTCAGGGTGATAAGGACTGCGCATTTATAGGGTGTACATTTGTAGTAGCTGGATGAAGTATGCTTTTTTAAGTTACCAATCAAGCGAAACGGTGCTCCATACTCCAGAAGACAGCTAAATATTGTTCGGCTGACATTCTGAGCTGTGTAGCCCAAAGCTGGCTTTACTCAGACCTAAGAAGGTTCGTGGCTTGCAAGTAGTTCAACTCAGGCCGCAATGCCTATAGCGGGCATCTTTATACAAATATCGATTGTATTTTTTGGATGTTGTTCCTATGGTGTAAGTATGGAATATCACTACAGTTTTCTAAACAGTATCCAGGACCGGTGCAAGGCATTTTGTTGCACTAGGCGAGATCAGATAGCTGGAACCTCTTTCCAGTCACGAACTCGCCCAACCGCCCGTCATAAAATGAACCCCAAATTGTAAGGTGTAAAGAGATTTAATATCATAGTCTCACAAACATACACAAATAACTTGTGTGGATGCAGTTATGCATAAAATAATTTAAAAACTGATGCTCAAAAATAGCTTTTCCTTCCTTTTTTCTTGGCAAACTCGCAAACCGTTTCTTTAATGTCGAGAAAAGATGCTAAATCCGATTCAAATGAAGTTGTTGCCGAGCCAACCAGTCTTACTTGGCACATTGTTGAATGAAGATTATTTTTAATTATTTTTAATTTTGAAAAACTTCTTTCTCCACTGGCCACTGAAATTGGCAAGGTCAATACAATTCTGAGCGCTACTGAAAGATCGGGAAAAGAGTCTAGCAATTTATCCTGCGATAGAAATTGCATGACCTCTTGCGGATTCATAGTCTGGGAAGCATCCTGGCAATAGTTTGAAGCTCACCACCGAGTTCCTCTCCATCTAAATACTTGCTGTCTTTATGAGTACGAGACCCCTGCAGAGAGTTGCACTCAATAAGAATATCCTCTGTGGGTATGTAGGAAATCTTGAAAAATCACACAGGAACCCAAACAATGTGCTGTTTTGTTAAGTCTGATTGAACCTTTCTATTATAGATTCTGCTACCAAATCTAGAGCAGCATAATAAAAGTTGACCTTTTGCTCTCCTTGGGACCCTTTACAACCTCATCCTGTGAATCATGATCAAACAGCCTTACCTTGTTCAATTGTCGATTTGCTTCAATAAAGCTTTAATCTTTAACTTTTTAACCATTTGAGTTGCATCCGCAAATTTTTTATGGAAGCTCTCTTCACTTCTGAGAATACTGATGTAATTTCTGGTGTTTTCAGCTGTTTAAATCCCAGTCTCAAGTCAGCTTATGTCTACTGTAGAACTTTGCTAGTGACATTTACCTCAAACAAAATGTTGTGCCAGGTAAGAAACGATACTACAGATGGAAATTGTGCTATGTTATTGGTCAGTGTTTGCCATAGATAGCTCTAGCCAGCCATTTCCGACTCGTATCTCCATATATCCCAATCAGAGCATCAGAGACTTTGTCAAGGTTGAATCTCAGCGGTTTCAGAGCATCAATTCTACTTTCCTTTATTTTTTCACAAAGGGGTTTTTAACGTAAGATCACTAGCATCAGGGATGTGACTTTTGAGAACTCCCCAACCATTGCTAAAATTCAGGCTTGTTTAGATAAGGATACCACATCTAAGTGGGTCCATGCATTTGCGACATCCCGTCTTGACTTCTGTAACTCACTGCTTGCCAGTCAACCAGCCTGTGCAATCAGGCGCTTATAGCTGATGCAAAACTTTGCAGCTAGGCTTGTCTGTCGTGAGCGTCGCAGTTGCCACATCACACCACTTCTCGCCGACCTGCACTGGCTATCAGTCAAGCAACGCATCGATTTCAAGGTTTGTCAGTCACTTTCATGTCCCTTCATTCTTTGGCTCCAGCCTACCTATCAGATCTACTGCCCCATCAGGTTAAGTACCACACCACCCACTTTTCGGAATCAAACTGTTTACTTATATCTCGTACAAACCAAATCCTTTAGAGACCTTGCCTTTAGTTCATTTTCTCCCAAAGCTTGAAACTCGCTCATGGCTTCCGCCACGAGATCCCCTGACTTGACTACATTTAAACAGAAATTAAAAACGCATCTATTTATGACAGCATTTAGTGGGTCCCCGTGATTCGTTCTTTGTATGCTTATGCGTGCTGACACTGTTGCATGCTGCCACTAACCTCACTGGCATGTTGACCCTGTGCATGTCACTGCCTATACAAATTATCCTTGCTGTTTATTGAGCATGGTAATGCTAACCATTCAATCATGCTCTTTTTGCAGCAAATGTAAAGCGCTTAGAAAGAGATTAGGTTCTCTGAGGGCGCTTTGTCAGTGTATTATTACTATTATTATAACGTTAAGTAGATGCTGAGAAAAAATCGAGTACTTGCTCCACCAAAGCAAAGAAATTCACATCCTCCAGGCCACTTTTTGCTGCATAATTTACAACTAGATTCAGGGAGTGGGCACTGAAATTTACATATTAGGGACCCGGCCGGATTTATGTTCAGTAACCCCTTCTGCACTGCATTTGCCTTGCCTTTCCTGTTACTGCCATTGTCATACCCTCTCGTGTCCTCTCATATTCCCAACAAGCAATTTCATATCTTTGAGTTGCTCAAACAGAACTTCAATGACGAATGCACCTGTGGTCTCTTGTAAAGGAATACAACCAAGAAAATGTTCTCTGATTATCACTTTGGCTTCACTTAGGTTAGCAAAACAAATGATCATGGTCATCTGCTCAGTGTGGCTGTCATCAAGGGTACAGTCAAGGATAACTGAATCGTATTTTGTTGACCTGGCTGCTTCTGTAATCTGATGCTTTATTGTAGAAGCTAAAGTTCGTATTAATTCATCTTGGATGTCTTGGTCAACATAATGTACGTAAGTTTTTTTTTTTGTCATTAACCCTCCTCAGGCGCTCCATCGTCAGAGAATCGCAGAGGGTAAGAAAGTCAAAGAATTGGAGAAAAAAAAATGTCATTCCCAGGTGCGAAGTGTTTTCCATTTGATCTTCGGAGTGCTAAATGTTGAGCTCCAAGTACCTTCACTAATGCTATGAGGCGCTCCAAGACCTGTTTCCAATATTCACAGTGTTGCTTAATTTTCTCTTGAATTGTCACATCTATTTCTTGCCTTCTGCTAGCCGCACCTCCAATTCCCTCCAAGCTTGATAACTTTCTAGGTGCGGTGGACTTTTCTCATGTGCGGACAAAATTGCGGATGGATTTTTTAATCTTTGCAGCTAATTCCTGCACAGACGAGATGTTACCCTTCTTGCTAAATAGCTTACAGCAAAGCAGAATACTACATCTGTTATTATAGAATACATCAACAACAGGCTCCTCCCAATTGCAAGCGTTTTTTTGATGAAGCTGATAAAGTCTTCTGTTCCGTGGATCTTCAGAAAAGTCACGGGCATAAACCTGCTGCGGTCTCTTTTGCAATAGAAATGCGGCGTTTTTTCCAATATTATCAGAAAGCCGTGCGGCAGGGTCACTATAATCCAACCCCGGTTTAGCCTGCTACATGACTTGACTGTGTTGCCTCGGCTATCAATATCACTTATCTCTGTCTGGTTTTTGTCTTTACTAATAGTGGGACTTTGGTTCTTTCATCTTGCTCAGCCAGGCGCTTTTCTACTTTGATATTTTTGTGTGTGACTCGTCTGGCAAAAAATCGGTAGATACGTTTTGCTTTTTTTTTAGGTATTTTAGGAAAGAGCACTTTTATTTTGCTTGCTCTTTGGCTTTTTTAGCCCTTCTCTTACGGTGTCGTCTGCCCCTCACGGTTTCTTATTATCCATAACAGTGTAGAAAGTTATAGTTTTTATAATAATCTCTTACTGTACCGTCGGGTGTAGAACGACTGACAACCAGCAATTATCATCATTGGCACGCAGCAACCTTCCGCCCGTACTGCTGATCGTCCAGTTCTCCTCATTTCGGCCGGGCCAGCGGTCTGATGGAATCGGCTACCCAGGACGACCGCTGCCTATCTGCTTGCAGATAAATAGACTGTGCAGAAGCAGAACGAGCAGCAGCCAACAGCAAATGGAAGCGGCAGCGTCTCACGTAACTCGTGCACCTCCGCCTCAGGACCCATGGACCGAGAGCGGACCCTACTGCGGGCATTTTTACACGAGCCGAGCTACATAATCTTCAACAAAAGGCCATTGACTCTCAGCTCACCTTTGAAGGTAGCCCGACTTCAGCCTGATTGGCCCACTATAGGTTGCGCATTTGGGGACCGCAGCAACTAGAGGCCTTTTCCGTGTGCCTTTGAGGACTACAGTACCAAGAGACCTCTGATACTACTTGACTCGCCTGCGAAGCTAGGCATGGACTCTCTAGCACCAGGAAGGATTCTCTAGCAGCCCTTGAGGATAGGAAATCTACAGAGGATTATACCGTTGGTTTGAGCAGCCTAGATGCATGACTCCGTGAGACTCTGCAAGACAACTGCATATCCGTGCAGCCACTCCTTAGTTGCTTGGTAGCCCATACGAGAGGTTCTAGTACTGCGACAGAATCCAGGCACTGCCGGCTTCAGCTGTACTGGCCAGTTCTTTCGCTGACTGTTGCAGCCGTTTTCCCCGAAGACCAATTCGCCCAACGAATGAGATCGTCGACCTAGCCACAAAACCCCACGGGCACACACCTCCACTGCAAGCAGTTCGCACGGCCAACCCTCGCTCCTGCACTGCTAGGATCTCTCTTCATGGCGGCCTCTATGATATTCAGTCATATGCTGCCAAAAAGGATTGATATGAAAAGTGATTTGGTATTAGTTGTTAGCACCTTACTAAAAGATAAGCTATCTTTTGGTTTTCTAGTTGTTTTTCTGGCGCGCCCCCTTAGCCGCGAGCCCTTGACGATTGCCTAGCTGGCTTAGCGGAATCGCCCGCCCCGACAGCGTCGCAATATTATTTCTCTGCGCACCTGCTGAAGTCGGTGCCGGTACGTTATAACAATGTGCGAAGGTGACTGAATCAAGCTAAACTGCGGTGATGACTAAATCCCACACACCTGTACGTTGCGAGCTAGTGAATGGAGATTACGTTCCCTTAGGACGCTATACAAACGGCTCGTTATCGCTCTTAATATACTGAGCCTTCCGTATGAGCGCGCGCCCCTACGGCGAAAAGCTCTGCGGAGTAGGTAGTCGGAAACTCGATTGCAGGGAGCTCGAATTTGAAAATTAAAAGTAAGCGATGTGAGCAGCCAGAAAGAGACGCGACGCGGGCTTTTAGCGCTCGAGAGCCCGGGAGAGACGGACGCTCGCAGCCTTGCAGGCAGGAGCGCAGATGGGGTCGGCAGGACTGCAGCCGCCACGAATCTGGGCGTTAAGGTCACGTCGCCTATCCACCGACGTGGGCGGCTCTGGCTAGGGGCAAAGTTCAGCGCGGCTAGCAACCCTGACAGTTTTTTCTGGCCGTGTCTCTACGAGCTTGCAGCTGCTGCTGCACGCCTCGCGGTCATAAAGTGCCAGCCTCTGTACCTCTGCGTAAAATCCGGCGGTCAGTCCTTTAGCATAATCCTCCGACGGATCCCGGCGAAGTACTACGTAATCGGGTTGACATTTCTCAGGCTCGACGGAGAAGGCGGCAGCCAGCACGGTCGGCGTATAACTTGTAGCTACCTCCAGCGCCGAGTTCCGGGGCTAAGTGCCTCGCAGTAGTTTGTGTCTCGTTCGGGTCGCGTCTCAAGACAACGTCGCTCCGCCTGGCTAGTTCGTTCCGAGATAGTTTGAATACGGGGCTTATTTTTTTAAATAATATGTAATAGTGCGACAGTTATACTGACTTGCTCCTTGTTTGAACAAAGCCGGGATAAGCTACAAGTTTCAGGAAGTGCGATCGACATTCGGACTTTCTCGCGTGCAAGGCAGGATTTCACTCCGCCAATCGCCGCAGCGTATTGCGAGGGCTAGATTAATGAGCGCCTCTGGCTGCTGTCAGCTTACGAGCGGCGTCGTACGCAGAGCAGGGAAAAGTCGCTGCTCGCTACTTCGCAAGTCTATTCGACGCGGGCTAAGCTAGCTGTGCGCACATTGACTTGAACGTCAGCAATTGCGGCACCTGCGTCCGCGCGTCGAATTTCCGCGGCAGCCTACGTCGTCGCCGTCGTCTGGCCAGCTGTCCATTCAGCGCGCCAGCGCCGCAGCGGCGCGCGATTCGTTCTCACTCGAAGGCTTTTCCGCAAGCAAGCACGGCAGGGCGGCAGCCGCCGTTAGACGAACGCTGCGGCTCGATTTAAATGGCCACCGGCGAGCCAGAGGACGGTCGGTCGGTCGGTCGAGAGCGGGCCGGCGGCGGCGGAAGCATGCGCGACTGCGATGCGAAATCGAAGGTGGGCGCGCGTTGCAACGATACACAGCGCATCAACGAAACATCGATTTTCATTAATATTCATGAGACGGCGCTCTAACCACGAGCGGCGGCTGGCGGTCAGGATCTCGGCCGCTCGGCGCCGCTACCGCCGCACTTTGCACCTCGGCCGTCGCCGCGTCGGTGAAGGACGGCCTGGACGCCGACATGGCGCTCCTAGCCAACAGCGGCGGGCGTGTAAACAAACAGCCCAAGCTGGCCGTCCTGGACGAGGGCGACCCGGCGCCAGAGCAGCTATCCAAGGAGCCGAGCGAGGTCGTCGTAAGGGAAACGGTGGAGCACTTTAGCCACTTACTGGAGAAGTCAAAGCAGCTGTTCAACGGCCTTCGGTACATCGGCTCGCGGAGGCTCGGCGCGCGCCGCCGCGCCCCGGCCGAACCCGTCCGCCGGTGCCGTCTTGGCGCGCGCGACGCCGCGGAGCATGAATGCTCGCCGTCGCTCCGATATCGTCGCGGCATCGTGCGCGAGGTGCCGCGGCCTCGCAAGTCACCGTCGCAAGCCGGCGCCTTGACTGGGCCGGCGGGACGTGCGAGCGCCGGCGCCGCACGTACGGCGGCCGAATCCGGCGGCGCGATGCGGTAACCAAGGTTTCCTTGAGGAATTAACGGCGCCGAGCTGCGCAGCTAGTCGCACCGCTGTGGGTGCGGATATCTTGGCTCCCTTGCGGCAGCATCCCCTCTTGCCGTTTGCGGTTGGCTTTTTAGCAGCAGGTGGCGCTGCTGACGGCCTCGTTAGTTTCCCTCCGAGTTTGCGCGCTCGCCGTCGGCGGCGAGACGCCGAGCGCATTGGCGAAGTCCTTGCTTGCGGGGGCGGTGCTTGCGCGCGCGGTCCGCTTCGGGGCGCTTTTTTGAGCGGTAGGATTTCGTGCGCGCGCGGCGCGGGAAGTGATCGAAAGAGAGGTCAGCATTACGGGAGCGGAGCGGTTTAGGCGCCGCTGCGCTAGTCTGGCGACGCAGAAGCTGCCTTTCCCGTATCGCTTCTGGAAGAATTTCAGCGGTGTAGCTATTTTACCGTATAGCGTTCGTTTGTTTCGTGCTCGTAATGCCGCAGTCCTATGAAAGTATAGGGTGTCTGTTAACCGTTGACAGCTCGGGTTCAGCGACCGCTTCGCCGTAGTTGTGGTGGCTGCGACGCGCCGGGCGAGCGCGGCTAGTACACCAGCCCGTGACAGGACCGTAGTCGCGCCTCTTGATGAACGCACGTGACGGTGTCTGGCTGACCATCTGCCGTGCGCTGGGCCGAGCTAATTGTTGTTAATGTGCCAGTATTTTTGCCCTACTCCTTTCTCGCATCGCGTCGTAGCTAGAAACAGGCGTGATGTCAGCTGACCGGTGCAGTTGCCTATTTCAGATGGCTCGCTGTGGGGATACTCTTTGCGTACCACCTTTTTGTGCAAATGTAGCTTGCGTGCTCGTGTTTCGATCTTTAGAGAGCTGCCGCAGTACGGACAGAGGGCCTGGCAGCCTTATTTCGCACGAACTTTTGAGGTGTATACCAAACTTTGGAGATACCAGCAAGACCACAGGTAAATACGTGTTATTGCTTGGTTGGCGTTTACCTGTGCCAGTCGTCACATTCCATGATTCCACGAGCTCCAGCGACACTTTTCAGTGTCAGCTTATCAACGGTAGCATGACCTTCGGCAGACTGTTTATTTTGTCTCAAAAAAGATTCGCCTTAGCGAGCTTTTTAACGACTGAATCGCTGGGTTAAAATCGATCCGATCGGCAGTCGAACCGTGCCTTTCCAAGATGTCTGCTGAAGTCTGAAACCGTTGTGAAGTAGCCGAATTGGTGCTGTGTGTAAACTATTTATAATAATAATAATAATAACACTTGATAAATCGCCCTCAGAGAATTCAATCTCTTTCTAGGCGCTTTACATTTGCTGCAAAGGAAACACGAAAATAATTTAAAGGCAAAATCCCATGTGGAAGCTGGTCAAGTGGAAGCTGGTCTATGATGATTAGCATGCTTACCCAGACCCTTGACTGTGGTGTGCAGGTATAGCACCTATAGAGACTATGAATGCCTCTCAGAATGCCGAACGGGCTACCTTGGCATCCCGAGATATTGAACCTGCATTTTGTTGTATTTCTTTTTTAATTAAGCTAATCGATCAAATATTCTACTTGATCATTTCTGTACTCGTTAGTCCATGGTGCTAGCTGATATCTGAATTTTCTTATCTGTCAATATTGACAGCCAGTTGCGTGCCAGAACTTCTGGTCGAGTCACCGTGATCGTATGTTTCTATCTGCTTTGCTTTGCTGTGCATCTGGCTCTCACAAAGTGAAGCAATTGCATTTGCACAGATGCACCCATTGACTGAAGCTGTGTGACTGAATTCTGTGCTCAATGCCTCACCGTGCCTTGACCACGCTTCGACCAATGCTTTGACCTCGTGTCTCCTTTGCTAAAAGAGCTAGTATGGCTGCCGGTTGATCAACGGATACAGAGCAAAGTTCTTACGCTGACCCACAAGGACCGCCACGGATTGGCTCCTCCATAACTAGCTGAAGTGCTGCACCAGTTTCAGCCTCCTCGTGCCCTCAGGTCCTGTATGGACAATAAATTAGCTGTTCCATCCCTCTGCTTTAAGACCGTTAGCGACTGAAGCTTGAGCTCTGCAGGTCCTAGACTGTGGAACTCACTTTCACAATTCTTGCGCAACGACAACTACTCTCCTGCTGCCGACTATGGCTCATTTTTTTCAGAGGTCCTGAGCTGCTACTTCCACGCTACTCACTACCTCAACTGCTCTCCTGACTGCTATGCTTCCCACTTTCTTTTTGTTGCGTGAGACAAAGTCTGCTGGCTACCGAATTCGTAGCAAAAGCGCTTAGGCTGTGAGTGTGCTATGCAAAACTCTCCTTCGTAACACCCACATAGTCTGTACGGCTTTGTGGAGTTGCAGACGGAGGTACATTACATTACAGTAGTTCACAAGTGACCGTGAAGTCAGCCAACCAACCGCAAGCAATAAGAGAGCCTAGCCTGTGGAAGGAGCGGGCATGTGCTGCCGGGTGCATGTCTCCATCGCGTGCAATTGCAATAGGAGGGGAGGGGATAATTTTGCAATGCCTACGTCTTGCACCGTCGACGTGGATTATCCTATTAGTGGTACGATCTCACGTGCCTAAATCAAGGCCAGCATTGAGGAGTGGGCAGTTAGAGATCGAGGGGGTTGTACCCCCCCCCCAGGGCATCATATCTCCGGAAGAAGGTGCCAGACGCAGCCTCCTGCTTGTACATGTCACACTGCTGCCGCCATGTGAGTGAGCACGCGCGTCTGCCGATTTGCCTTCAGTGCCATGCTCGATTTCTGCAGGGCTATTTTGGAGAAGTACTACCAGCTGAAGCGATGGCACATTGGAGAGATCGCATCGAAGATTGGTCAGCTGTACTACCACTACTAGTGAGCAGAGCGGCTGCACTGCTCTTGCACTCCCTCTCTTACCGATGCAGCAGCTGCGCTCGCTTGCCTCTCGTCTGCAGAGAGGTGGTGCCACCGTCGCCGACCGACGGCCGAGCCTTTGCTCCTTCGTGAGCCACTCCACTCCATTTGCCAGCCAGCCTCCCAATGCCTGGCTCTACATCGCCCTGCGAGCTGCCTGCTCACGGTGCAGTAAAGTGAGAGGCTGCTAGGGGTATGCTGCAGCCTGCCGCTAGCACGGACTTGTCATCTGCACACGCCTTGCTCGTGCGGCCTCAACCCGACATGTGTCGGTCCCTTCTGATCGTGTTTCTCGTAATAATGTTGGCCAGCTACTCTGTTGTGCCAAGCATCTCTTTGCTGCCTTGTGCAACCCAACAAACAGACACCTCAAGGCATCTGCTGCTTGGGCATTTGCGACTGCCTTGCAAGGCGGTGCTCGTTTGCTGTGCTTGGCCTCCGTCGAGTATCAGTCAGTGTGCTCCACTGACGTTGTCGGTTGGCGGTGCCATGCGTTGCAGTTTGCGTACGAGCGAGGTTGGCTATCTGCACGAGTCGTTCTCTTTCTACTCGGCTATCAGGGCCCGGTCCTACTACGCCAAGGTGAAGAAAGAGGAGACGTGAGTGTTCTATGCTGGTGCAGCTGCTGCTCCACACACATGCTGGTGCAGTGCTATTGTCGGCTGCTAGGCTCGTGCCTCGGATTGTGCCCACCAAGCTAAGGCAGGCAGGCAGGCAGGCTGCTTGTGCAGATGCTGGTGCAGATGCTGCTGATAACAGTGATGTGGCTGCTGGTGCTGTTGCTTGTGCTGCCCGACGTGGCTACTGTTGTGTGAGGCCTTTTGCGTAAACATGCTAGCGAGCCATCGATTCGACTGAAGGCACTTGTAAACATACTCAATTTCTTAGGTCGATGCTCACTGCAGCCATCCTGGGCTCATTGTGCAGCCACAGTGTGTTCGGCTTGAACCTGGCAGTCTCCTGCATGCTAGACATGGCAGGCTGGGAGGGTAGTACGGTGGGAGGTGGGAGAGAACGGCTTCCTTCCTTGTTTTGCGAATGAGATTCTATAATATTTGCTTACAGTGAAGATTGACTGCACTGCCCCTGTACTGTTGAGTCAAATTGTGCACCGAGCAGCTTATATAGCCTAGTCTTAAATTGGGCAATTGAATCATAGCTCACCTGCCTTTCAGCCCACTTGCAGGAGGCAATAGAGAGGTATATGTAAACGTTTAGATTCCAAAAAGCAGTTGGTGCGATGCTTAGCCTAGTGGGGAGTAGATCTAACAGTAGGCTGGAGCCAAAGAATGGAGGGACCTAAAAGTAAGTGACAAAGCCTTGAAGTCCATGCATTGCTCGACTGGGAGCCAGTGCAGTCGGCAAAAAGTGGTTTGATATGGCAACTGCAATGCTCACGACAGACAAAGCCTAGCTGCAGAGTTTTGCACCAGCTGTAAGCACCTGATTGCACAGACTGATAGACCAGCAAGCAATGAGTTATAGAAGTCGAGACAGGATGTCACAAATGCATGGACCAATTTAGATGTGGTATCCCTGTTTAAGCAAGCCCGAATTTTAGCAATGCTATATAGCTGAAAGTAGGCAGCTGTGATTGTGGAACTGGTGTGGTCGTCTAATGAAAGGTCACTTTGGAACAGAAAACCTAGATTTTGTGCAGACTAGCAACTATTTGCTCTCCTGTCAGTCATGATCCAATAGTCATGTTCGTTCAATTTTTGCACTCTAGCACAGGTAACCCACTCCTCGAGCATTTGCACTGCATACCCTGGCGTGCACAGGCAGCCGGTGCACAATGGCGTTCTGAAACTGCAGCAACTTTGGGGGTGAGCAGCTTGTGATGTAGGACCTTGTCAAGCAATCTCTTTGCTCACAAGGAGGCTTGCAGAATATGCCGAAGGCTGCTGTGTTCTTGAGTCTCATTCTCACGCTGTCTGTTTTCTCTTGTTTTTCTCTCGTATGCACTCGAACAGCAACACCCGGTAATCACAAGCAGATATTCTAGTCCTCTGTCTGCTAACTGACCGTGGCTCACGTCCTTGTCATGTACAGCTCTTCTAGTGTAATCGCCAGATCTGTCATCAGATCTTGCAAGATCGAGGCAGGTGCTTGCTAATCAGGATGTTTAAAAGCCGCACATGTGAGTGTACACTCAATGCTTATGCTTTGCGAGCAATTCACACCCGATCATTATAGGGGTCGTGAGATATTTAGGACAGGTAGATTTTAAAAGGGATTCTGTGCTAGCTCGTGGTTGTTTGTGATCAGTAATAGACAGTCGGCCATTGCTCCTGCCAGCAATCATGTGATTCAGTTGCAGTTTGCAGGTTTCTGTCTCCGGTTTTGCCTGGTGATTTTGCAGATCGTCTTGAAAATATTAGACCGTGGAGATGATCACATTGTGACTAATATGATTCACATGAGCTCCTCTGGCTTACAACTAACTTTGGTCTGCCATGTGTACTCCAAAAAGACTTGCAGCATGCATTATAGCACAGCTAGTCCTGCATTTAGTTTGTTCTGCTGTACATCAGCAATAATCGCCTTTGGACAAAGCATGTCAGTACCTGGAAGAACGTTAACTGCATCACCCTGTTTTGCAATGCACGGCCTTCTTCATTGGTTACGTTTGCTAATATGCACAGCCTCCTCTTTGCCCAACGATGTTTTGAATGCATTTCAGATTTATAGCAGTTTTCGTGTCAAGATGTCGTTATTGTTTCTGAAGCAGGTCAGAGGTTATGGTCAAGAAGCTGCGTTACTATGCTCGCTTCATTGTCGTGAGTCTGCTGCTTCGCAAGATGGAGTTGGTGGGCACTCTGGTCAAGGTATGTAGGGCAGGCCACTTGCCTGCCTGCACCTTCCTGCCTTTACAGTCAATATGTGGTATGACGGCTGCAGCTGACTCAGCTTGCAGCCTAGATGCCTAGTACGATCCAATTGCTTGATCATCACAGGGGTGGCAACAGCAGATCCACTTCTGCTTACCACTAGCATCGTTATTACAGCTGTGTTTGGAATGGCAGACCAGTGTTGGTTGACGGCCTACTGGCACATTAAAAACTTGATTGCAGTAGGAAGCTGTAATTGGTGCTGCCTCCGAGGAACATATGCTGCCATATCAGCATTATGAATTTGCCCCCCCCCCCCACTTGTGAGACTGTCGATGTGAGCAAATGTGTATGTAGATGCGTCAAAACACCTGACTGTAGTATATGTGTGGCAGGAAAGAAGGCATTATAATGCTGTACCACGTGGAAGAGAATGCTTCATCATATACGATCAGCAGGATTTATATTTGCTAAACACCAAAGGAAATGTCGTAGTATTCAAATAAAGAAAACATCACCCAAGTCAGCATACACAAATTATTCGTCTCGAAATTGCATTGGCATGCTGTGGGTTTTTTAATTTTTGAGACCTGACTATTGTTGCCTAGCTGAGTAAAAGCATATGCAGTGTACGACCTAGACGATTCGTTGCACACTGGCCCATTTTGAAAGACGCAAGAGATAATCTAGTGGGTGGTGAGCTAAGGAGCTGAGCTGCTGTGACATAAATCCTAGCTGATTTAACAGCCTCTTTTTGTATAGCGACAGATGAGCCTTTGCGGCTATCACCACTGCTTGGAGTGGTGATAAAGGATCGCCCACCGTAGGAATCGAACCCACGACCTCGGGACCGAGGTCATGAAAGCAACCGCCTTACCCAGTGTGCCATCACGACATGAAATTAGAAGGGACGTCACCTGCATTCTGAGAGAAAGAGCTGGCTAGCCACTAAAGTTAACCGTCTTACACCGAGAGCTCTCATGAGATCAAAAAGCATTGATGCAGCTGCTATCAAAACTCGTCCGGGCTAGCTAGACTTCGGATCGTTTGGATTGCCTGGAAGAGTTGTAAAGTGCAGTATTGCGACTGTCATACAAACCGATCGCCTCCCCCCTCGGCAAGCATGGGTGCAAGTGGCTGGCTTGCCAGCGAGTGGTGGCATTTGGAATACATACGCTGGCCCCTGTGCAAAGGAAAAAGGCACCACCATGAGGCCAGCTGTAGTTGTTCCACCTCCTTCGAGATTAGTCACTTCTTTGCTCCGTTGGCTTTTAGGACGCCCATCAACATTCCAGTCAAGCATGCATGTTTGCAGTTTTAAGCATACCTCGTGCCGAAGTGCAGCCCATAGCTACGGAGTTCGACTCTTTCTTCGTCATTGCTTTGGAGGCCATCTTGTGCGGCTGCCTTTGCTTTGTATGAACGATATATCTATGGGTTGGCAATGAGTTTCACGAGCTTGCCGAGCCATGCTACCGTACAAACCTGTCAAGCATGCTGAGTCCTGCTAATAATGTATGTATGTATGTATGTATCTCCGTCAGTAACTCCACAAAGTCATAAAGACCATGTGGGTGTTACGCAGGAGAGTTTTGTATAGCGCACTCGTACGGCCCTAAGCGGCTTTCGGTACGCATTCGGTAGCCAACAGACTTCGTCTCACGCAACAAAGAGAAAGTGGGAAGCATAGCAGAGTTAGGAGAGCAGTTGAGGTAGTGAGTTAGTGGGGGTTTCAATCTTGCTACTGCCAGCAGGAGCAGGGAACTAGCTGTAGTTCGTATGTATGTATGTATGTTTGTATTGTATTGTATTGTATGCAGGCTCCTCTGCTAAGCCACTGGTGAGCTGTTAGGAGCATCACCGAAAGGGGCCGGTACACAGCTGTGGTTTGCCTGTAATGTGGAATGGACAGAGGCCGGTAACCCTCTGGTGCACAGGTGGTAGATTCATCATCAGGGTCGGCCTGTGCACAGTTGTGGTCCTCCTCGATTAATCATCGGGGGGGGGGGGGTCGACCAGGGGACCGCAGCAGTGGGAGAGGGGACCTGGGCAGTCAAGGAGAGGAGAGTCGAGTAGGGGCCGAAGGGAGCCGTGTGCCCTTCGGCTCACGGCGCCCTTCGGCTCCGTGAGTTGTATTAAACTGTTGGTGCTGGTCATCGGCTTGCTCTCTGCTGTGCGAATCAAAACTACACTAATCACAATGGGTCACACGACCGTGATGAAGTGTGACCATTCTTCACTGGCACTTCGTTGTCGCATGCTTGTGCGTAAGCTGCTTTGAGGTCTCAAAATTGGGATTTATGAGACGGTCACTTGATTGTGAAACCCGTGTGAGACGTCGGTGTGATTTGAATCTTATGCGAATTGGGAGCTGCCGTCGCTTGGCATAAAACTATAAAATGGCTGCCTTGTGAGGCTATAAAACAGTATCTTGACTTGGACGTTACCAGATTGTGCATCAATCTGCTTGTCTATTGTATTGCGATAGAGCTGTCACATTCACTGGTGCTTCTAATGTTTTACGTAACTAGTTCTGCTGGAGAACCTGTGCGTACTGAACCGCTGGTTGGTCTGCTTCTGTGGAAAGAGCTCTTTGGCAGCGCGTGCCCCCTGCGCCGACCCTCAGCTCACACCAGGGCACTGTATCGATTCGCCTCGACGCTCATCCTCGTGCTGGCCAGCCACGTCTGCCCAGCAGAAGCATGCTCGGGCGCATGCTTCTGCTGCCAGTGCTGGCTGGCAGCAGAAGCAGCACCAGTGAAGACTGCGGTCGCGCCGCAAGCGCCCTACCGCACGGCCTTTCCGTTCAGGAGCTGTCAAAGCACGTGGACGACTACCGAAGCGCGTTCGGCTCGGGCGTGGCAGAGGACGAGCGCGAGTGGAAGCTGGTCGTGGGCGAGCTGCGCTCATTCGTCGGCTGCGACGAGCTGGTCGCCGTCGGCGCCGACGAGGCGCCGAGCGACGAGCGCTGGAACCACCGGCTGAGCGCTCGAGGCGTGCCCGAGGCCGACCGCTCGATGCCTCACTACCTCAGCCTCGAGGACGCCCTCGTCGTCGGCAACACGTCGATGCAGGTTCGCTGTCGCCAGCGATGCTCTGCGATGATGCTCTGCGATGATGCCTGCTGCTGCTGCTGCTCGAGGGGCCCTCCTAAGCGCTCGGCCCGGCGGAAGAGCGCCGGAAGCGCCGCATTTGCTGCTGGTGAGCAGCCCTCGAACGTGGTGGCCGGGTATTGTGCTACAAGCATGCTGGAGTGGATCTGCTGCTGGTTCCAGCTTGGTTGCCCGTTAAGCGAGTCGCCGACGAGTTGAAGGAAGCGCAGTTGAAGGAGTAGCAAGTCATTCAGAGTCATGTTATTCATGTTGTTTATCAAACATGATATAACTCACCATTCAATTGCGTTTCCCTTTGCAGCAAATGTAAAGTGCCTAGAAAGAGATTGAGTTCTCTGAGGGTGCTTTATCAAGTGTATCATTATTATTATTATTAAGTCTAGCTAGTCGGCCAGATAAGACTAGGTAGATGATGAAAGAATCTCGGACAAAGGGCATACGGCAAGAATGGAAGCCGGCCTGCCGAGCTGGCAGCTAGCCCAAAGTACTTTTGCGAGAGGTTGATCGGTTTGGCCAGCATGTCTGGTCACTTAGGACCCCGGGTCTGACTTGGTAGAGTGCATGAATAATGCATGCCGACTAATTGTTGTCTGAGTGTGATCCTGTCTAGCTGCGATGTGACTGCTCGAGACATAATGTCGCCGGTCAGCACAAGTTCAAAAGAACGTGCTTGCCAGAGGCGAATGAGCTTGTGCGTTTAAGCTCGGTGACACCGTAGAGTGCATGAATAATGCATGCCGACTAATTGTTGTCTGAGTGTGATTCTGTCTAGCTGCGATGTGACTGCTCGAGACATAATGTCGCCGGTCAGCACAAGTTCAAAAGAACGTGCTTGCCAGAGGCGAATGAGCTTGTGCGTTTAAGCTCGGTGACACCGTTTGCCTATTTCGAATCCAAACAGTAAGGTATGCAATGCAGAGAGATTATTCGAACAGAAGTTTTGCACACGTACGAGGCGTCTGTGTCGACGTTGAAGTGTTTAGACTGACAGCCGCGAGGTCGGACTAGTTCGGCTCAGGCAGCCAGGAGTGGCCGTTAGCTGCCCGCCCTGCTACTAGGCTGCCACCTGTCGAGTGTCTGCTCAGCTCAAAAAATCACCCGTGTTCTCGGCCAACTGCCTCGAGCGTCCGATGCCGCAGCCGCTCTATGACAACTCTTGGCGAGGCCCAGGTCACGTGCCTCATCGCCCGCCGCCGACACCACCGCGCCGCTGCAGGTGAAGTTCAGCGAACTGTCCCTCGACATGTTCAGGATGCTGCAGATACTCGAGCGAGAGCCGCCCGACGAGCCGCTGGCCGCCAGCAGCAGCGCGAGCCTGGCGGGCAGCCTAAGCAGCAGCAGCGCAGCCGGCACCTCTGCAGCCAGTGCAGCCGGCCTGCAGCGGTGGCACACCCCTTCCGAGCAGGTATCTACCAGCTGCTGCCTCAGTAGCCGCTGCAACGTACCCCCCCCCGACGGCCGAAAGCAGGCGAGATTTTTTTGTATTACTATCATTTATAGCATTATTTTTTTTACAGCACTCTGGCGGTAGGCTGCAGAATCCGCACAAGTACCTGCTCTACAAGCCGACGGTTGCGCAGTTCATGACGTATGCTGCTACTGCGTTCAGAGAGCTGGGCCCGGGCGCAGCACTTCTCATATACTTGTCGGCCGATCCGAGCTACCCGCTGTCCAAAAAGGAGGAGGAAGAGGTCAGTGAAGCGAGAGAATTGGCAATGACTGCAGTTACCACGGAAAGCACGGCAGTCGTAGCTGGAATGTAGGCCACAACCGCCACCGCTGCTCCTGCCTCACTCAGTAGCCTCAGCAGCAGCCGGCTGCTGCTGAGGCATAAAAGGTCGGCTCACCAGCTTTGAGCCTCGAAGCGGATGTGTGCGCGGGGAGGGAGAGCGCATCTAGGGGGCACGGGCGGCGGCTGCCGCCGTGCACCGCTGGTCGCGCTCCTTGCCGGCTGTTCCTCTGTGCACGTGTGCCGTCCACTCATTCTAGGCACAGTACGAGAACGGAGGCATCGCTCTGTGCGCTGCCGCTGTCGGCAGCAAAGAGGCCGATGCAGGCAGAAGTCGCCGCACCGGCGCGCACGAGATCCACTGCGTATATCCGGGCGATCTGCTGCCTTTCACTCGGAAGCCTCTGTTCCTCGTCGTCGACAGCCAGAATGCGGTCGCATTCAGGGTGAGGTCAAAGCTACCGGTGGTGCTTCGTTGCGCGTGGCTGAATCCGCGGCCCCGAGGGGCGATCTGCTAATTTTGCTCGGCGTGCCTGGCTGGTTTGGCTGCCGACCACGTCCGTGGATGCTCTGCCCGAACGTCTCGCGTTGCTAGAGTCGTATAAGCTCCACCGGCAACGGGAGGCTGACTGCGCATCCCGTTTTTTAGACCATGACCCGTCTGTTTGCGCAGCCGCTCGTCATACTGATGGCGCCCGCCGAGTTGCCGGGTGCCATGAGCGATCTACAGCATCAGGGCGGCTTGCTGACTGCATTCATGTTCGATCCCGTCGCAGCCTTCCTGTACGTGTGCAGCCTTAGCCATGTGTCAGCCGAGCTGTGGACCCGGTGCTCAGACATCGTGCGACGGTTCTTCGATGAGGCCAACAAGCTGTTCGTGAAAAGTCGCTCTCTGCGTAAGGGCTGCCCCCTTCTCCAGTCACAGCATTCCGGTTTTTGCGTTGCTCTGCTGATGCCGGCTGTCTCCCTGTGCTGAATAGAATGCTGTATAGAATGCTGCCAGTGCAAGTACATGCCGCCTGCATTGCTGCCGTGCCTGGATGCTGTTTGTGCTGGTTCGATTGCTGATTTGTGTTTGTCGTGCTATGCCGTTGCTACTTGTATGTTGCAGTTTTTCTTAGTAATGTACTCTAATATATCTCTGTAACTCCACCAAGCCACAAAGACTGTGTGGGTGTTACGCAGGAGAGTTTTGTATAGCGCACTCACAGCCCAAGCGGCTTTCGGTACGAATTTGGTAGCCAACAGGCTTCATCTCACGCAACAAACAGAAAGTGGGAAGCATAGCAGAGTCAGGAGAGCAGTTGAGGTAGTGAGTAACGTGGAAGTAGCAGCTCAGGACGGCTCTAAAGAATGTGCCATAGTCGGCATCAGGAGGGTAGTTGTTGTTGCGTAAGAATCGTGGAAGCGAGTTCCACAGTCTAGGACCTGTAGAGCTAAAGCTTCTACCGTCGTGCTTGCAGTGATGGCCTAACGTGGCACGTGGCTCTCTCTCTCTCTCTCTCTCTCTCTCTCTCTCTCTCTCTCTCTCTCTCTCTCTCTCTCTCTCTCTCTCTCTCTCTCGTGTCCTTCCATGTGCTCGTTAGATTGATCGGCCTGATGATGGCCATCAGAGATGCGTACACATTGAAAACCTGGGAAGAATTTGAGATGAGCTGGAAAAAAAGATGAAGTGACATGAGGCACTCGATGAGGCTGGTGCACCAGGAGAACGAGTGGGAAACAGGAGAACGAGAGACAGAGGGACAGTATGAGGAAGAGAGATGAGAGAGTAAGAGAAGACGATGAGAGATGGTCGTATTGATATGTGTATGCGGTTGTTTGACATTTGTGTGTGTGTGTGTGTGTGTGTTCTTGCGTGGGAGGGCTCATGAGTATGTGCTTGCATGCATTCCCAGGTGATTTTGTTTTTATAGACATATGTTGGTGCAGGTCCCCAGGATATTAGTCTGCTACTGGTTGCCAAAGACCTCGGAGCTTGTTACAGCATTCGTCTGTCATATGCGTTAGCTAGGCACTGTTGTCGTACTGCTAAACTTGCTTAATCCTAGCTAATCATTTTTTTCTAATGAGACAAGTTGAGTTTGCTTGCCAATTACTCTAGGCTGGGTTTGGCTGTGCTATATATGGCTGCAGTGTCAATGACTTTCAGCAATAAACTTTTTCAATTGAAGTGAAAAGGCTACAGTCGGGTTTCTGTAGGTCATCTCCCCACACTCTTTGTGCTATTTGAAGGGCTCCTGGCTTCCATAATGGCTTATGTACCAGGACACTGCCCTTCAGTAACACCGGGTTGCCGCAGCCGAGGTTAGGGTAGAAGCATTTGCTACTGGATGAGCGTGGGCAGGATTTCTGAACCAGCACCTGTAGCTATGATGTAACTCGCACGAGGGTGGTCGCCCCTTTGGTGTCTGCACGTGAGGGCTACTAGTGAGTGCACTATAGTCGCTAACAGCCATGCCTTTGCATCCAATACCCGGGCCTTATTAAGGTTTTTGCTGCCTTGTCTGATCAATAATCTGTGCTCGCTTCTAGACCATGACTTCATGCAGTTCTATGGAGACGACTTCTTGCGAACGCTGATGCTCCGGTTTATCTTCTGTCACGTTTGCCTGGAGATGCACCGTGCCTTCAAGGTACTTCGTGGCTAGCGAGTAGTTTTGGTCGCAGCTGCTAGACTACCTGCCCTCAACCGATGACTCGGTCAGTCCGGCAGCAACTGCAGCAGCCGGTCTTTTAGGCAGCAGCTTCGGCAGCACTGCCATGTATGTTTTTGCCTCATCTCTGTCTAGGGACCGACATACCTTCCCACGTCGCTACCCGAGATGCCACAACAAGAGGTGCTAACCCATGAAAGCTTGCAAAACTTGATAAAGGAGCTGGCGTCGTGTGCCGACATGACCGTGCTCTTCTTGGAATCGATTAAGACGGCATGACTTTCTGTCTCGCCAATGCGATCCAATCCGTTCTGCAGCTGCGCAGGCGGACCCAGCCTTTAGCGATTCGTGTTCATTTGCTCAGCAGTCTGTAGCAGCCCCCACCATGTCTAGAGTGCCGGCATGTTCATTTGCTCAGCAGTCCGTTGCCACGCAGGCGTCTCGAGTGCCAGCACATGTCGCTGCAAGGGCGCTGCTGCACATGAGGCCCTTGCACCCAAGTTATTCGGTTGACTTCGGGAAAAAGCCCCTTTGCAAGCCAGCTTTGCGCGATTTCTATTTTTCTCTGTGTTTTTTGTTTTAATTTTAACTGCTTCTGTTGGCGTATTCTAACTGCTCGTGTTGATGTACCGAGCATATTTGCTTTCCGTGTGCTCTTTTGTGCAGTCTCATTAGAGCTTCGCTTGAGTGAATGTGAGCCCCCCCAAACAGTAGGTACACACTGCTCTGTGTATTTTCGTGTTGCTTTAGTAAACAGAAAACAAAGCATGCCTGCGGTGCAACTTGGTTCCACCAAGGTTTAAGCTTCCGGCAGCCCTGTGCAGTAATACTAGAGCGTTGCCAACCATTGACCTACCTGAAAACCCGTACGTGCGTCTCATTTGTGGCTCATCTGTTATCACAACTCTCGTTGACTTAGTGTGCTGTCACGTATATCTAGGTCCCCATCACTTCTTCCGGCAGTGATAGGAAGCCCGGAGCATATGCAGTATGAAGCTACGGCCTGATAGACTTCAGCTGTGTGGTGTCACGCTCTTTTGATTCTTTGCAATACTTTGCTTCAAGTCTTACCTAAGCCTAACGGTTGTGCTCACATATATCGCTTGGACACGCTAGTTGATCTCGGGCGTAATCAGCCTGTGTGGTTAGTCACAACAAGCTTGTATGGATGTTAGCCTGACTTTCCTCTCCTATTTGCATGACCATCAAATCTAATGAGCAAACCTTGGGCCTGTGTTTGTGCTTTTAGTGCTACGTTAACTTGGTGGAGTTGCTACCATCCAAGGACAAATTATTTTTCATTCCTCTTTCGCCATCGATTGCAGGTTCGGGACAGAATATATTGAAAACGATTGTCCTAGCAGAGACGGAAATGCATAATGTGGAAGTCGCCGAACCCGAATTTAGAACTAGCTAGCACCAAGGAAACTCTGTGTGCTTTCGATGTGTATTGTAATTCTAAAAAATAATTGCAATCAATATTTCAGCATCCAAAGCCTTGTAGGATCAAAGCATATTCCTTGCAAATTAACTACCTGCCTGTCTAGCCTAGGCGACAGCCAAGACAATACACGAATATGGTCCTTTCCTGAACGACCGATTGAAGATATTAAATAATGTGCAGCACTGATACCTATTTGGTATACAAATATATTGTAGCCCACTTTGGCCTGTTTTGCACAGATGTGGCTGTACCAGTACTCTTATCTAGGAGTGCAGCCATTTTGGAAGCTGAGTTGTGCTATTTTCAGTGCAGTTAGTCATTGCAGTAGAATTCGCTGTGTGTCTAGCGTGAACAGAGAAGAAGTATCTAGACATGGATGTTATCTGCAGCACACTTGCATCCTTTGTACTTAAACCCCAAACGAACTTCGCTCTATGATGCAATGCTGCATTTCGACCCTGCCGAACGGCCTTGGTGAGCATGCATCTCTGACTAAACGGCAGATTTATCCTGGTCATGGCACTCTTTGGTTTACGACCGACTAAAAAGAGCAAGGAATACTAAGCGTACACTTGAGATGGCATTACAAATTTAAGACTCGCTGTCTACGTCTACCGCTTGGCATTCGAAGATTATGGTAGGCCGTATCAATCCTTTTTAGCTAGGGCAAGCTTTAATTTTTATAGAGATTGTGCATGTTACCAATAACCATAGAATCATGCATCCTTTGCGACATATGTAAATTGTCAAGAAAGAGATTCAGTTAGCTGAGGGCGCTATGCAACTATTTTTATCATTATTATTATTAAGTCAACCATCCAAAACAAGTGCACTGCACACTTATCGCAATGGTGGCGCAGCAAAGCGTTTTTCCGAATTCTTCGAAGACTAGATTCAACGGATTAGCGACTCCATTCTATCACTGTCGTCCCTGCCGGACTGCAATCCCCATCGCCCTGCTCTCCTCCTCGTACCTCCTTCACGCCTGTCTATTGAACTCGTCGTTGAACTTGTCTCCCAGACTGAAAGACAACAAATCATCTACATCTGGTCCCAACAGTTATCCTTATGATGTGGAAAAAAGGTTCCTGTCCACCATAATAAATATAGCAAATACGTCCCTGTTTACAGATAAAGTTCCTTCCCCAACCGGAAATTGTCAGGCCACTTAATGGAAGACGTACGCTAGATCATGAGAAATTATGTAATATTTTCAGTCTCCCTTATGCCATTCTTGTCCAAATCACTTCAACACCTGGTGGTTTAGCAACGATTATATCAACACATCAGATCTTGTTAGAAAGTTCTTATCGGGATTTAGAGCTAAACATTCATCAGAAACAGTCATGTTTTAGGTTTACAATGATCGTCGGGAAAAGACGGTCAGGGTAGACCCTATCTGCTAGTACTTACGTATCTATCAGCGATATTCGACATAGTAGACCCCCAGATTCTTCTGGAGTGCCTTCGGTATAGCTGACGTAGCTGGGTTAGGTCCTACCTCAGTGTGAAATATCAAGAGTGTAGACGCGTTGGATGTCGGTCATTTAAGGAGCATTTACAATTTTGATTACCTCAGGGTTCAGACTTAGGTCCCTTCTTTTCACTGTATATAATCCATCTGGACAAAGTTTTTGTTACCAAAGACCATCTATGCGTTTATTTCTAAGCTCACGACACCCAGCTTTACCTATCCTTTGACACTTCTACGCTTTGCTCCTTATCTGAGCTACTCAAATCCATTGTTTACTGCATCGAAAGCATTCTCATTTGAATTCCATCAACGTCCTGAAGCATAGCGATGATGAGACCAACCTAATATTTATTGAAAAATCTAGTTACACTCGAAAGTTAGGAGGACTCATCCTACAGATAGAGACGTCTAGCTTCACTGCCATGAAGTCTGCTCTCAGTTTAGGCGCAGCGAACTATTCCACATTGACTTGTCATTAGACAAGCACGTTTCTAGCGAAGTCAATTCGGCCGACTTTTAGCTAAGTGGCACAGTCAAAATCAGAGCCAGCGTAGATAAGGCTCGGATGGCCAAACTATTTTACCACTTGTAGGACATCCCGTCCAGACTACTTCTATTCCCTTGCCGAATAACACCACTTCTTGACGACCTGCACTGGCTTGCACTTAAGAAGAGCATGGACTTCGATTATTTGTAATTCTATTTTAGGTCTCTTCATTTATCTTTTGCCATTTTACCTATCCAAACTGCTCCCCAATCAGACTAGGCATCGTACTATCCTCTCTTCTCTTCTGACTCAAGTTGCTTAAATTGCCTCGAACCAAATTCAAATCCTTTGGAGACTGTACCTGTAGTTAGTATGCTTACGAAGTCAAGAATTCACTTCCGACTGAGGTCACGACATACTCAAACTTGACGATATTCAAGCAAGAGCTAAAAACGCACTTGTTGCTCGCAGCATGTGTTGGGCCCTTGTGAAATTGTTCTTATTCAGGTTAACCGTGCCAAAAATCGCAACTATATTGCACGTTTCCCTTCCTGCATATGTTAATGTCTAGGGGTGGGCTGAACTGTTGCGCCAGTTTCAGCCTCCTCGGGCCCTCAAGTCCTGTATGGACAATAAATTAGCTGTTACATTCCTCCGCTGAAAAACCGTTGGCGACAGAAGCTTTATCTCTGCAGGTCCTAGGCTATGGAACTCGATTCCACGATTCTTACGAAACGACAACTACTCTCCTGCTGCCGACTATTACACATCCTTTCCAGCGGTCCTGAGCTGCTACTTCCATGCTACTCACTACCTCACCGCTCTCCCGACTCTGCAATGCTACCCACTTTCTGTTTGTTGTGTGAGACGAATTCTGTTGGCTACCGAATACGTACCAAAAGCCGCTTGGGCTGTGAGTGCGCTATACAAAACTCTCCTGCGTAACACCCACGTGGTCTTTGTGGCTTTGTGGAGTTGCAGACGGAGATAAATTAGGTTACATTAGGCTACTTCCTACTCAACCAACTCCTGTCCCAGCTACACCGCCCTCTACCATGTCTCTGTTGCGGAGCTAGAGCAAGACGAGTCGCGGTTTTATTAAACCTCGATATAACGAGATCGCGTGAGTCAGCAATAACGGGGGAACTAAATAAAACTATTTGGGGGCCCTAGGTATATCATGCTTCTGAGGGTCGGGGTAATGAAGGGAGGACGTCCCCGGATCAATGCGGCGGTGGAGGCACCGGCTGTTAATCCATAAATAATTACAATCTCGCCAGAGATGTGAAGCACCTGAATAGAGATTAAGTTATCTTGGCGCGCTGTACAAACGAATCGTATAACTCACTTTAAAAGAATTGTCTGGAACATTCTTTACGGCATTCGAGCTGGACGCGCTTCAGCAGCAGCAGCGAAGCCCGCCCATCGTCATATCCCCGCGGGCGTTCGGGGTCACATTCCCCATCTCCTCAACTCCGACGGCGTGCTTCTCACTCTCGGAGACGTCAGTAAAGTTCACACGTGGCGCAAGCACTAGCCAGGCCCGTCCTGCAGACGTTGCCCCGATACCGTGGTTGCTGATGTCTGAGCCTGTTGTCCTTGAAGCAGATATCAACCTTTCCATCTTAACTTATACTCGTACCTATTACCCGACCCATCGCAACCAACAATGCCAGCCTGATTTGATTAGAAAGAAAAAGACATGAAAGGAGTATTGATATATACTTAGGAAAAACAAGTTTCTATATACCCCGTACGTACGTTCCTCGAATGAACGCATCCGATCGCAAATTCAGCACAGCTACCGATATAATTAAACAGAATCGATGCTAAATTCGCCGCCGACTAGAGACCGCCGCCGCATTCGACTTACGCAGATTAACTTGCGGGGTCCGCTTTCAGGAGTCGCGATGAATTGTGCGGTGTACGGCGGGCATGGTCTAAAAAGAAAACGCTTTCGCGAAGCACCGAGCGGAAGCAGGCAGCAGTTAGCATCTTTACGAGAACGCTCTATATCGAACGACCGGCTCGCGACGAGCTTATGCGTCGCGAAGGAACGGAATGTGGAGGAAAGAGATACATGCAAACTGCGCAGTCCGCAAGCGAGCACGCGTTCTGGTGGTCACGTCGGCGGGTCTAAAGCTGGGTGGAAGAAGAAGGGAGGATAGCTTCCGTTCAGGCTGGCTGATAGGCTGAAATCTTGAGCAAGCAATGCACAGAGTCATACGACTAGCGCCGCCATAGGTTGACAGGCGGCGGGGCTAGCAAAGGCCGGTGGCGGCCGACCGGGGAGGGGGGTGTTACCCGGTTAGATGGACGGAAAGTCGACACCTGCGGCCTTAGGTCACTTCAGAAAGGTAAATGCGGTCGTTTGGCGAGCTGAGCGACCTGCTTCTAATGCGCCACTCGGCTCGTAAGCGCCATTTCGGGCGGGATAGAGCACTGCCTGGCTACTCGGCGGCGGGGCCGGCGAGCCGTCGCCGTCCGCGCTCACTCATAGACTGCTGCTTAGCCGCGGGTGCAGCTCGAAGGGAGAGAGAGAGCTTAATTCCCTCCCTCATCGCGGTGCAGAGCTTGCGAACCGTCTACGATTTCGGGCTTCCGCGCGCAATAATAATTTAGTAATATAACAATAATAAAATTTATAAAATAGTAATAATAAATATAATAGCAGCAAATATAAATATAATAGCAACGATGATAAACTAGTAATTTGCACAGCCTTCGCCTCGGAGAAGCAGGCCGATGCGTCTGGTACGTCGGCGGTAGACGCCGCGCATTTTTCTTTAAGACCTGGCAGTCCAGTCCACTACAAAGTGTCGCGGCGGCGCGAGGTGAGTGAGAAGCTGGGGGGCAGCACCTCGCGAGCCGCGAAAAATTGAATGCCATTCGCACGACACGATCCGAGCACAAAAAGCGACGGTGCAGGCGCCGCCTGCAGCAGCTTAGCCGGACAGCGGCAGCGCGAGAGCCGCACTTTCGTAACGCAGCAACAAGAAACGCAACTGCCGACGCTCGGCCGGCGAGGCCCGCACAGGAAGCGACGTCGCATCCCGTCGGCGGTCGAAAAGTCCCGGAGCGGAAGCGTCCTGACGGAGGTCTAAGCTTGCCGGGCGGCTCGAGGCAGCGGAAGTGCGCGCTGCTAGTGCTGGTTCGCGGAAAGCATAGCGCGGTCCACCGCAGACCCTTTCTGCTATAACCAATCGGCAGGCTGGTGTCCCTGGCTCTGGTCTGTGGTAGATGGGCGCGATCGGGCCACCCTGGCTAAAAACTGGTGTTCTCGTAAAGGCTGGATGATGATAACCGCCAGAAAGATGCCGCCATAACGGCAACGCAGCCGACGCGAGTCGGTGCAGCCTACCTATAAGTCTATCAATAAAAAGTTTATGCTAATTAGAAGTTTGTCTCGCGCCCAAAGGGACTATATCTCTCTTATTTGGAATATTTGTTGGAAAGGATGCGCAGCAATTGGTTAGCTGTAACGAGAACAATGTCAGCATGCAGAAGGGCACTTCACGGGGACAAAACTAATGGTGGTAAGGTGGTTTTAGGTAAGGTGCTCGCTCTTCCCGTCCAAAGTCGTGGGTTCGAATCCTGCAGAAAACGATCCTTTACTGTCCGCTGCAAGCGGTGGAGAGAGCCATCGAGGCTCTCCTGCCGCTAAAAACGAGGGTGGGGTAAGTCAGCTAGTTTTTAGCGTTTGCCGAACGAGTTTAGCCAAGGGATTAAGGTTCTCGCCGATTAGATCAAAATGATACTCGTCCAAAGCAGACTGCTGAGCAGTCAACTGCCAAATGGCACGCACCTGTTAGTACCTTGCTTACCGCCAGTCTCTAATCGGTGATACGATCAGGCTTTAGGTGTTAAAAACGGCCATTATAAATTAATTGCATTTAAGCTGTACGAAATATACACAAGATTTGTCCATAGGCAATAGCCTTGTTAAATAATAGCTAACAGTGGTGGTACGATGCAATGCACACACTTGGAAGCAGCAGCTACTCAAAAGGCAGCCGAAATCGCCATAACGACTGCTGCTGAAATCCATTTAAAACTGCTGACCCCGATTCTGTAAGTCAAAAGCTAGTACGATCACTACATCGTACATTTTGCAGCCATAATTAGCCCAGTGCCACCAATTCTTGCGAATCAATGAAATGCAGGATGCACCTCAAAGTTGTTCGATCAATTGCAACAACGCTATATGCACTAAGTTTCTAAACCATCTAGGGATTGGTTCCATTTGTTAACACATCCAAACATTCTCGTTCTGCTAATGCAAAGAGTGAGCACAGTATTAGTATCGCAATCTCAGCCACACACGTGTAAGATCCACATCCCATGCATTTTTTTCAGTGCCAGTGGCAAACGACGTCAACATACACTGTATATCTACATGTTTAATGCTGACGAAGATGGTTCTCAACAGCAGGCTACATCATCTTTACAAGCAACACCAAGTTGCAATATATGTGCCGACTGCATGGTACAGCCACTGCCTCACAGCTAGGCTAGGTAACACCAGCCATACCAGAAGCAGACGGCACGTTGCCGATGCTGTACACGGAAGGATACAACATACAAGAAAGCGAAGTGCAAGACTAAAAAAATGTATTGCAATGCATAAGAAATATGTTCAGTTATCTCCATCTTCACCATCATCTTCGCCATCGTCTCCCTCCGGCTACAAATAATACAAGCAGCACTATTACCAACTGCCCAGCCTTGTACACCTACAACTGGACGAGACATGAAACATGAGCAATTCAATCAGGCCTGCATTGCTCACAGCAACTTAGGAGTAAGCTCACTCAAGCAGAATAAAAGCAGGGATCCCTGCACTGGCCGCAGCCGGCACTGCAAAAACAGCCAGCCACTTGGTATACAGATTCTGACATTGATCAGTGACTAGCTAGCTGCTAGGTATGTGGCTGCTAGTAAAGCTTGATTCAAGCAGCAATCAAAGCTAGCCTGACGGTACGTGTTGGCTTATGACTACAGAGAATGTGCGGGAGAGTCCGCGCGGTCACTGGCCATAGATAACACCCACCTCCTCATCGTCTTCGTCGTCATCGTCATCAGCACCACCTCCACCGACACCACCCTCCTCATAGTCCTGATCGTCTTCCTCATCCTCGTCACCTTGTGCCTCCTCCTCATCATCCATCTCAGATGCCAGATAATACTGGAGAGGGTTGGGCCAGATGTCGTCCTTAATCACTTCTCCCAGCTCGTCGGCGCCGGCATCTCCGTGGTCTCCAAACCAGCTGTGTACAATCGAGAGGCAGTTTATATGAATCGTGCAAGTCTGGGCATACACAAACAAAGCGATCCGGGGCAGTGGTTAATGACAGGTGCTAGAGCACCCCCACCCAGCCAATGCAGAGAATGGTAGCCATCTAAAATAAACTCTGTTGCCTCTCCAGCAAGAGTGCTGATTTCGCATCAAAAGTAGCTTGAGCTGTGCAAGTCACCTCTGCATGGCCCACACGCTACGACTTTGACACGTGGACCTTGCTGGCTGTGGCAGGCAGCTGCAGTGTCATACGGTGAGCCAATGAAGCAGCAGTAAACAGCAGCTGCTGACCTGAAGAAAGACTCCTGCTCGTCTGCTGCACGCTTCTTGCCGGCCTTTGCATTGGAAGTGACATGTGACTTTATCAAGTCTTTACCATCTTTCCACTTGATGACCGTCGACCTCGAAGACGGCTCGCCGGAGTCATTTAAGTGAAACTCCTTCGAGATTGTCTTGTTCTCAAAGTATGGATTAGTTTCGAAGGTCTGTAAAGCAGAGCAGCACAGCAGTGTTGCCTCGGGCACCAGCAGCTACTTGCGGCAAGTGTTAACGGCGCAAACGCAGTGTGGAGACCAAGCATCGCTTACGAAATTAATCTTATAGCCTGACTTGATATCTTCGAACTCCTCGACTTCTACTTTCGACAGGAATTGCAAAGCATCCTCGTCGTCCTCGCTTAGAAGGGCCGAAACTTGTGGATGGTTGACGAACACAGTGACCCAGAAGTTGGGTATCGTGGAAATAAGCTCGGACCGCTTCCAATAGTGCGGCTGCCTGAGCTTGTTGTACTTCTGCTCGACCTGTCAGTAACACGGAGGCAAAGGTCAGGCAGGGCTCAGACAGTGCCAACCACAGCTTGCATCGTCAGGCATGGTGTGCTAAGCTGCTTGCGCAGCCACTACTCGGAGCACGCATAGCGAATGGCGGCAGCATTAGAAATGTGCCTTCCATTATGAACTCGGCAAAAGGGAGAGTAACACAAGAGCAAAGCGAGCCGGATAGAGCGCACGGCATAGCCACAGCCACACGCCATCGGGTGCTGCATGCAACCAGGAGGGGTAGGAAGTCTCCTTCACTTAAGTTCATGACCAAACGACACATGCATTTCACAGGAGCACAGGGAGGGGACAGCTGGCACCTGCCAACAACTCACCGAGACCGACTCGTGGGGGAGGGACCAGGCCACAGGCTGCTCAACAATCTCATCAGAATGATAGGCTCACAGGCAAGGTGTGGTCCCCTCCTTGGCTCAAATCTTGTCTGAATGCCGCTTTGCTAGCTAGAAAAGCGTTTCAGCAGCGATCAAGTCTACCCGACTGCACGGGGCAGCAAGCATAGGCATAGCAATAGAACTGCCGAGCGCACTGGCATTTGCAAAAATGCTCACAACATTTGTGTTGCCAAACAGCACCAGGCCAGTCCTCGGAGGCGTAAAGAGGGGGGCTGCATCGCTTGACACCGACCACTATAGCCCACATTAGCGATCACGTTTGGCGTGGCGAATGAGCTCAAATGACCAATGATGCTTACGATCAACACCTATAGGTGCTCACGCTCCTAGATAACTTGCAGCTCGTCTTAAGCCTTATTAATAACGATAGCAGTAAGGCATTTGTACATCGCCCCAAGGGGATGTAACCGCAAGGTTACACCATGGTAGTCCCCCTCGAGGCACTCACAGGCAAACAAGATCAGATTGCAACAGGACCCCCAAAGATTCGCAAGCCTCCCATGCACGTTCGCAGACCAAAAGCAACGCCAACATCAGCACAGCACCTTGAGTATCTCCTCGCTGGCCTGCTCGTTTAGCCGGTCGATCTCGTTCTGGACCTCGTCGATCTTTTCGATGGTCTCCTGCTGCTCGTCTGCGAACGAAAGCTGAGGAACGTAAGGGAAAAGCAGATGCTGCCGGAGCTGGCCTGAACAGGCGAGTGGCCAAGTCAATAGTCCAGTCGCAGAGTACACGTGCACACAATGCTCGATTCTTTCCCAGCAAGCCAGGCCCGGATCAGGAGACAAACGGCATACACTCCTTTGGCAACAACGTTGCTGCCTGTTCACCCAGATCAGCTCGTGATGATGATTAGGGTTGGCAAAGGCTGATGTGTTGGTGTGAACGGTTTGCACTGTACTCATGACTCCGGGATATGCGAAGATCAAGACAACAAATGCTATACAACTACATCATGTCTATTTAGGAAAACGGACGGGCATACAAATTCCTACTTGAGAGCCCCAATGCATGTTCAAGGAATGACGTCGATAACGTTAGTGAGCGAGACAGGATCACGAGTATTTCAAAATCTACCGACAAGTACGTATACATACATATGGCAAGACAAATGCTTTACGAACGCTTAGGGCTTTGCCGATTACGAAGAAGCCATTTAAAGACTTAGCCAGAGCGAACTGGCACCCGTTGGAATAGGATCATGAAGACGTGCTATTTATACCCCTAAAGGAACTATCCAACCACACGTCAGTCGAGAAGTTGACCATATTTAGGACCCCAAGCTAGACCGAAAAACCTTTATGTTTCATCAAGCTCGAGGGCCGACACGAGCCAGCCAACCTTACCAACTGGCAAGATCTCAATACTGCTACTATCTGAAGAAACTGAATTAGAATGTATGCAATCACGGCAAATAATTGTTAATGGTACAATAGACTAACATTTTGCACAGCTACTCAACGGCTCTGAGCATTGATAAAAGGCAATGCGACTTATAAAAACACCAGTAGGACCCAGTAGTGCTAAAAAATCTCAAGTTAACTAGCCCCTAGCCTTCTTAACTGCATACCCATTTATTCTATTAATACTGACTTTAAAATACAACAATAGGTCCGCTATAGCTCGGGTATTCGTATCGAACGAAATGCCGACTGTTAAAACCGATTGCTGAACTAATTCGATAAGCGGGCGTTTAGCTTACAGAGCTATAAGGCTAACAGTACAGATCCCATGCGGCTACAGCAGATCATAAACAGCGGTTCGGTGTCATATGAAAGCAGATACCCATCTACTTACAAATACTAGTGAGTAGAATAGGTGAAATAGGCAAAACGATCGACCAGTGCGATAGAACAGCTATTGGGCCTTAATCTAAGGAGCCGGCTGCGGTTGGTCGCAATTTAACAACTGCGAGGGCAAATGAGCGGATGAACGCCTGAATTAGATGAAACAAAATGAGCATGGTCCAATCTTTTTCAGAGCATACCGCCAATAACAACATAAGGATACAAACCTGCGTCGCCAGCAGCCTTCGGATGACTGTTCTCGGTCCGCGCCACTTTTTGTTGGGAAGCCATCTTTGCACGAGTAGCTGTCGAGAGGCACCGGAAGCAAGTAACCACATAATGGGGAACAGGGATGAAGAGCACACGGCACCTAAATGAACCGACGAGAGTGGATATTTTGAAAAAATTAAAATGAAGATAAAATTAATTAAAATTTATATTTATATATATAACAAATCAAAGCGACTTCGCAAATCGCCCACTCCACCCACCGTTTGGCGGGAAACGGTTGCCCTTAAAGCTACCGACCTGTTGTAGCCATTAGTCAAACATATCCTTGCCTTGGGCTATAAGAAAGGTAAAATTAATTATTTAAGTTCGCTATAAACCATTAACATGGAAGAAAGGTCAATTAGGATTCCCTGGTTCTCATTGCTTCCGGTGGGAGTGTAAACTAGCCGGCAATGCTTCCTGCTAACTGGCGGTTCACTGCTTCCGGCTACTTGCTAGGTCACTCACCCCAAGTTTAAGTTGATGGTTTATGGAGATTATATTATAACTGATAATATAAATTCACTCGTGTTTTTGTGTGCAGTTATATGGATTCACATGAGTGTGGGTAGGCTGATCATCCCAAAAGGTCGACGAACCCTTGTACCGATTCCATTACCAGGCAAAAAGGGATCACCAAAATGATGTGTCCGGTCATGCTTTTAATAGTATATTGTGAGTTTTAACGCTGTGTAAGCCTTTTAAGAGCACTCTGCTGCTTTGATAGAGCCAGAGTGCACGCATCACAGATTAATCTTTTTCTGGACTCAGCATCGCTTTTGGTGTATTACAACCTCAGGAATGTAGATTTACTGTAAATAAATTCTCTCTTCTTTTTCGCTTGATATGTCGACAGTGCTTGATATTTCCGATCCCCGAGTTCTTTTCGAGCGCCTATATCTCGACTGGGCAGCAGTGGTACTGCACTGCAATGGTTTAGGTATCTCAGTGGGAGACTCCAGAGCATTAATATCAACGGGCAGCTATCATTCGAGATGCCACTTAAGTACGGAGACCCCCAAGGCTCGATGCTCGGTCCAGTTTTTTCTTTATGTATACTTTCCCTACAGCCGACATAATTGCTAAGCACAATCTTAGCTTTCACTTCTATGCTGGCCGCACTCAGCTATATCAATGCTTTCACCCCCAGCCTTCTAGCACGTCAAACTCTCCCTCTCCCGACTGCATTGCTGCATATATTGCTGACCGATATAGTGCTGTAATTGAATACCGGCAAACTTTCTCCAATTGATTGACGATAAAACCAACATACGATGTATTGGAAAACCTAGTGCGACTCAGAAATGTGAAAGTTTAAAGCTCACGATTGGATCTGCCAGCATATCTCCTGTTGCATCTGCAGGAAGTCTAGGTATCCAGTTCCAAAGGGACCTTTTAATAGACGACCATATCAGCTCCACAGTCAAATTTTCCAACATTCAATTACGAAACATGGCAACAATTTGGGCCTGCTTAGAAAGCGATACCACATTCAAGTTGGTCTATGCATTTATGATATGCTGTCTCGGCATCTGTAATTCTCTGCTCGCTGATCTAACGGCCGGTACAATCAGTCGCGTACACTTAGCAAGAGCACACTTAGCACTTGGTACGCAATTCGGCAGCAAGGCCTGTCTGTCGTGAGAATCAGTTGTCTCATTACAACACTGTTTGCCGACCTGCATTGGCTCCCCATCCGTTGGCTGTTCATCGATTTCATGGTTTTGTTACTCACTTTTAGGTTCATTCATTCTCTTGCTCCAGTCTACTTCCCTGAACTACTCGCTAATCAGGTTAGGCATCGTGCCACCTGCTCTTCTGATTCGAGTAGTTTAGCTTTGCTTCGAACTAACCATAGATCCTTTTAGACCGTGCCTCTAGCTCATATTCTCCCAAACTCTGCAACACACTCCTGACTGACGTCTCAACATCCCTTGACTTAATGGCATGCTTATGTGTGCAGACGTTGTGCATGCTACTACTAACCGTATTTACATTCTTCCTATACAGTATGTGAAATATATGTAAAGTGCCTACAAAGAGATTAAGCTCTCTTACGATGCTATGCAAATGTATTATTATTATTATTACTTAGTCCCGCAGCACCAGCTTTTGGCAGCTTTTGCCAAAGGCTCGGTTAAGGCTAGAGTGATCGCAAAACTTCCGAGCTATTACTTTTGACTGATCAATAGAGGGCAAGCCCCTTTCACTCTCATGAAAAACCTTTATCGCACATATCCAAGATCGTATTATTAATGTGATTGCAATGGTTGCCAAATTAATACCGGGTATAGACTCTGCACTGATTATCCATATTTTCGTCGTTATATCATCTAGGTATCTATTATAAATCATAATCTAAGTCTACTAACTGTATATAATATCATATCGTAATCCCCTTTTCATTAAGAGTTCGACCGCAGACAATAAAACACATCGTTACCATTCCAGGCTTGCTGTGTATTGGGCGTGGAAACATTGAATCGATATGTAAAATACTTGCTGGCTTGTGAATAAAATATTTACTAATTTGAAGCCAACAGGACTCGAACAAGCTCTGCAATACTCGAGCAGTGTATTTTCCCCAAATGTTTTGCTGCCATGAGCTGACCAAGGGGCTACACGGCTGGAGCCTAGCCAATGCGTCGACATGTCTCTAAATGATGATAAGGATCCTACTATGGCTACTGCCATTTCAAAAGGAACGGCAATATAATAATAATAATTATAATGATACACTTGATAAAGTGCCTTTAGAGAACTCAATCTCTTTCTAGGTGCTTTACATTTGCTGCAAAGGAAACACGATCGAATGGTGAGTGGTATCATGCTTGATAAACAACATGAATAATATGGTTAGGGGTGACATGAACAGAGTCAGCATGCAAGTGTGGCTAGTGGCAGCATGCAACTGTGTCAGCATGCATAAGCACATAAAGAACAAATCACAGGCACACACTCAATGCTGTCCTAAATAGGGGTGTTTTTAAGTTCTGTATAAACTTGGTCAAGTCAGGGGATGTTGTGACGAAAGTCGGGAGTGAGTTCCAGGCTTTGGGAGCATCCGAACTTAAGGCACGGTCTCCAAAGGATTTGAGGTTTGTACGAGGTATTGGTAAACAGTTTCAGAAAAGCGGGTGGTGCGATATTTGGCCTGGTACGGGGTAGATCTGATAGGTAGGCTGGTGCCTAAGAATGAAGGGACCTAAAAGTGAGTGACAAAACCTTGAAGTCAATTCGTTGCTTGACTGGTAGCCAGTGCAGGTCGGCGAGAAGTGGTGTGATGTGGCAACTGCAACGCTCCTGACAGACTAGCCAAGCTGCAGAGTTTTGCACCAGCTGTAAGCACCTAATTGCACAAACCGGTAGGCCAGCAAGATCAAGGTTTTTAGTCTATATATGTACAGCAAACATGTTTGCATGTGTCCAAGCGGTCTCACATCACGACAGAGCTGTCGCCAGCATGGGCGGCAGGAGGCCGCCCATGCTGTTTGACGAGGATCGCTCACGGTACCTGAGTTGGGCTGCCTTCGACCCAGGTAGCAGGGTCGGTTTGGGCTCACTGTGGTCCGAGGCATGCAGGTGCCCCAAGCACCTTTCCTGCCACCGTTTGCCGGCCGAATGAAAAGTCTTGTCAGTGTCGACTGACCCCGATGGTCTCGAGCACTCGTCGTGCCTTGCTTGCTATATTGAAATTGTACGAATTCGCAAGACAGGTTAAAGGCAGGGCATAAGCAGCCCAGCATGCACAAGGCAGGGTCAGCCGTTGGATGGCCCCCCCATGGGTTTGTGACACATAATCACTTTAGGGTGACGACTGCGGCCTGTAGCTTCGGACCTGGCGTTTCGTCCATCGAGTACGCCTGGACGTGCTGCCGGCTGCTTAAGTCGGTCGCTAGACCCCCGAAACGTACACCAGCTGCTGCTTGTGCTGCTTGGAGGCCAAGACTGTGTGACATGTGCTCAGCCAGTGCCGCCCGGTGCTTCATTCCATAATGGCCCGATACAACCTGATCTTAGGGCACATCCTAAATCCCGGCAGCCACCAGCATGCATGTGCTCAGACCGAGCCCAACTGCTTGTCAGTGATCTGGTCTTTAAGTCGAACCTTGTCATCTACAACGATACAGAAGCTATCACTGTCGACGTCACGGTACCGTTCGACGGCAGCTCGGATGCCTTGGCGGTGGCAGCTCCGAGCAAGGTGGACAAGTACACGGTCATAGCTCGGTCATTGCTAGATGCCGGCTATCGGTCCAAGTGGTCCGAGGCCTTTTTCTATCGATGCTCTCAGCAGCTGGTGACCTGGCAATGAAGTCTGCCTAGCTGACCTCGGCATCCTCGGCGGCAGTGCGTCTCAGACGCGATCGCAGGTTTGGAAGCTGTTCGATCCGTAGTGTTCCTACACCGAGAGTCGAGAATAGAACCCACGATCCCGGTAGGACAGGGCACGCCGACTAATGTGTAGCAGCTGCCTTATAAATCTTTTTATTAAATCAATTCCTCCGTGAAAAAGAAGCCCGTGTCTAGTACTACCGCTGGCTCACGGCCACGAAATTGTTTTGTGGGGCTTGCCCGAAGGTTTGGTGCAATGATGACGAAAAATGCCACGAAAGTGTCGTGCCGTGGCTTAAATTCAAAACTTGGTAGACCGAGCTTAGTGCCGTGGTGTATTGGTATCGGCTACTTAAATAGCTTTCGTACAAATAGAGGCATTGCTGGCTGAAGGTCGAGCCAGCGGCTTGAAGGAGAAGAGAAATAAGAGCCAAGCGTCGCTTCAGTAGTCTGCATAGGATGTTTTTGGTTACACAGACGAGAGCAGTTTCAGTGAAGTGCTGCCGCTTGAATCCCAATTGAAACTTTACTGAAAGTTTGTTCTTTTCAATATGTACCAAGGTTCTTCTGTATATCGCGTTTTTTGTTTTGGACACGCAGAGCTTCACACATGACCTGCACTAGTGCTACATTGACCACCTTATCTCGACACTTCTAAATTAACCACAATGGATCCATTCCTACCGCCGAAATTAGCACAATTCAGATTTTTATTCTTATTAATCTAAGCAATACTCGTACCTGAAAATAGAATGTCATTAGATTCTAGTTCTAAAAAGACTGCTGTTAATCTATGATTCAAATTAGTTTATGAGCAAACATTACACATCCGTACCTGGAAAGCAGCTAACTTACTTAAATTGAATGAGGATAAAACCAACATAATAGTTATGGGGTTACCTAGTGTAACTCAGAAACGAGAATGCTTATCGCTCAGAAAACGACTGCAAGCATTCCTCCGTAGCATCTGCACAAATACTAGGTGTACCGTTACATAGTGACCTTTTACCAGATGACCACATCAGCTCAGCAGTCAAGTCTGCTAAATTTTTGATCGAGCTAACATTGCAAAAATCTATGCTTGCTTAGAAAGAGATAATACATTTAAATTGGTCCGTGCATTTGCGACATCCCGTCTTGACTGCTGCAAATCGTAGCTTGCAGATCTACTGGCCTATGCAATCAGGCACATACAATTGGTGCAAAACTCCGCTGCTAGGCTTGTCTGTTGTGAGCATCGCAGTTGCATAATTACACCACTTATCGCCGACCTGCATTGGCTCCCTATCCAACAGCAGGACTGCAAGGTTTTTGCACTCACTTATAGCTCCCGTCATTCTCTAGCTCTGGCCTACCGATCCGAACTACTCCTCAATCAGGCTAGGTATCGTAATACCTACTCTTCTGAACCCATTCGTTTAGCTGTGCCTCGAACTAACCTCAAATACTTTGTAGGCCAAGCCTTCAGCTTGTATTTACCCAAAACGTGGAACACACTCCTGACGGGTTTCACGACATTCCCTGACTGGAAACATTGAAAAAGAACCTAAAACGCACATGTTCCTTACCAAATGCTGAGTCCTTGTGAATTGTTCTTTGTGTGCTTATGTGTGCTGCCGATGTGCACGTCACCACTAACCATGTTAAACATGTTGACACTGCGCAGTAGGAAATTTGAACTTTGCTTAGATAAAGGTAGTGCAGCCAAGCTGGTTCATGCTTTGTGGCATTCAATCAAAACTTATGTATTTTACTACTTGTAAGACATCACTTTCGTGCAATAAGAAAGCCTATAGCTGCTACAAAGTTCTTCCTTCTCTTTTTTTATTGTGATCGTCATAGCTGCCACGTGAAATCAATTTCCACGACTTATACGGCTACTTATAAAGTCACGTATTGACTTCGAGTTACTATTAAATACATATGATCAGAAGCCAGTTTTATGCCCAGGCGTATAACCATGAATTCTGGCTTCACGAGCTTTATATCGGGTTCCCCGATTTAGCAACACCGAGCTTCACACTTGGCCGGCACCAGTGTTACACTAATCACCTTATCGCCATTGACTTCTTTTAGATTAAGCACAGTGGGTCTATTCCTACTGTTAAAATGGGTACAATTCAGCTCCTGCTTCCTAGTAATATCCGAAATACTCCTACCTGAATGCAGGATATCAGTAGATTTTAGTTTTGAAAATACTGCTCTTAACCTCAGATTCAAATAAAGTGCATGTGCATCCAAAGCAATGATGCTGTTAATAATTGTCTGGCACAACTCACCCAAATAATACCCATAAGGTGTAAAAATTATCCCTGGAATAATTGTCGAATGACACTTCCCCTCAATTCGCTGAAGTTTAGCTTAGCACAGTCCTGAAATGAGCTCAAGTTTGTCCGAGCACAGCCCTAAATTCGCCACGGTTAAACACGCAATTATCCGGAAGATCCTTTCAAAAAGGCACGGCTGCCGTAGCGGCGGCGGCAGTCCTTGCCAATGACTGGAAAACGTCGGTCGGTGAAGCTGGCGAAGTCTCGAGGCTAGCAGATGCAGCATCGATGCGAGCAGGTACGGAAGCCGACGGAAGCGGAGCGCCGCAGAGATAAATAGCGTCCGCTCATTCATGCTACAAGTGCACATCGTTAACAAAGACTGATTTATTTAAAATCCCCATAGAGGGACGAGTGTACTACAGTACATGCAATTGCGCAAAATCTTCTGATAAGTCCCTGTAGAAGCTGACTTACTAATACGCTAGCTTGCACCTGTAAAAAATCCCGGAAAACTTTGACTTTGTCTTGAAAGGAAGGGAGTGAGTTTCCGCTCAGCTAGCTGGTTAGCATGCCCCCTAAAGTAAGCCCCAGTAAAGAATTTTGGGCAGATTTAATTTAGGCATTTCCGTGGCTTACCAAATGCAGGCGCAGCACGACTTCCGGTCGGTCTCGTTCTTCTCGGTCAGATTTTCATCATGCTCAGTTAGCTTTATAATAATAATAATAGTAAAAATAATAAAACACTCGATAAAGCGCCCTCAGAGAACTTAATCTCTTTCTAGGCGCTTTACATTTGCTTCCATTACGCTAGCTCAGCTCGTCTGAGCGGGAGCTGGGAAGCGCCAGTTGTCGCATCGGATGACAGCAAAGGGAGGTAGCAAGCTGCTTGAATGCCGTGGCAACCTTTAGAAAAACCCTATTTAAAGTCATAGTCCAGTCAAGCTCTAGCATGTAGACGCTTTATTTAAATTATAGGGGTGTATCTTGTATCTGCATATGCAAATTAGCCAATTATCTCCATCTTTTTGAACTTATCCATTTCTGTATCAAAAATAGCTATCGTAACTATATAAAAAAAGTCTCTATGTAAATACTTTTTAAGGATGGTGTAATGAACCAACGGACTAACTAGTCAGCCTAACTTGTAATAGGGGAACTTATATCATATTCGGTTACTATACATTGTAATTTAGGAGACTAATACTCTTTAGAGCTGTCCTAGTCTGGCTAAAATGAAATTCCAGTTTCCCTACGCACGCTGAAATTGTCGAGGATTCACTAATCAAACAAAAGCCTACGGACGCAAGCCCAACTGATAGACCGACCGCCTGGCTGGATGGCGTGACCTAGAAGCTAATCTCACCATTTTCGGCAGCACGCAATTTATTAGCAAAGCCACTAGTCCAACCTAGTCTACACGCACAAGAGATGCCTACGCGTGCAAACTAAGAATTGTAACTACGTGTGCGAATCTTGATGAACAGTAGATATCGGCACACTCGCAGTGTGACATACCTCTGGAACTACGACTTCGCGAGCAGTCACACAAGCTCCTTTAAAATTCCCACACCTCGCTGAAGCGTAGTTAGTGCCAGTCGGTGTAGACAATCGGCATAATAGCTAATGGGCAGCGAGTGCGTTATTGCAGTCAGCAAGGTTGGCTGATGCTCGTAATAGTCACGTGCAAAGAATACATTCAGGGTTTTGATTACTGTCGTATATGTGCGTGCCGTTCGAGTGTATAAGTGAAGCCAACTACCGAAGTATGCGGACCAAGATGAATGCTTGATAGACCGCAAGTCTAGGTATCGCAAGCGGCCAGCTCGAAGCCAAGTACCTGGCGCATGAATGTACTGGGACACGGCGGGTGGGGGTGGTGGAGCGGGGGGGGGGGGATTCTCAAGAATGATAGGGAGCATTAGACATAAGCAGTTACCTGAAGTTCTGCGAGCAATTGCAGTAATGAGTCCTGAAATCTTGACCCAAAGTTAAGAATTCGAACTAGAAATTCATGGTAACATGTTTCCCACCGCATGCATCAATGTCATGTCGACGTAAACTAAACAAAGTAGCCTAACTGGCAACCTAAGATTTTCTTAAGGCACCAAAGTGAAAAACAGACGTACAAATACAACTAAAAATGGTTGAACTTGGAGCTCTCTCTACCTCGATCTCCAATGCTCTGCGAAGCACTAGGTGATGCAACTCAAGTTAGGAAACTTACACAGAAATTTCTTGTACAAAGAACTACACACTTGTAATTTATTTCCTCAAATCGAAGAGATTACGATATCAGCTATAGCTCAACACTTTTTTGTACATTTTTAAGTCACGAATTAGGAGTCAAGTTCCCGTCTTCCTAAATAGTGCGAGCAAGCAAATTCTACAACTACAAAGCGTTTACGACGGGTTTTTGAAGAAACTGAAATGCAACCTTCATATCAGGAGTCTCTTTGCTGTCCCGAAACTATTAGAAACAATGATATGACAAAAAGAATTTTATCAGAGCCGAAAAAATTCTAGGCAAGCAAGGCTCTATCACCACCCTCTATTTCTTGGCAAAATGAGTCAGGATCTCCATCGGAAGGGGGAATATTATGGTGGAATTCTTTTCTGCAGCGATCGTGTTCAGTGTTTGCAGATATCTGAGTTGCAGTGCGGCCGGAGACTCCATGATGACGTCAGCTGCCTCTTTGAGAGCTCGCGAAGCTTTCTGCTCGCCCTCTGCCGCTACGACCTTGGCCTTTGCCTCTCTTCCGGCTTCTGCTTCGGCTGCCATGGCCCTCTGCAATTGCTGTGGCAGACGAACGTCCTTCATTTCCACTCTCTCAACCTGCAAGAGTCATTACACGAAAATATAATTTAAGGTATGCTCTGACACGTAGTGGGTAGTTTATCTTTGCATTGCCTAGCCAAAGCTTTACTAGGTAAGGATTGCCAAAATGAGATTCATTTGAAAAAGATTAGCTAATTAAACAGCATCATTTGATTGCGGAAACTGAGCCTTCGTGGCGATCGCCATCGCTTGCAGTGGACAATAAGGGTTTGCAGCAGCTGCAAGACTCAAACCCACGACCCGGGTCATGAAGAGCGAGCACCTTGCCTCCTGCGCAAAGACCCTCACCCCGGCGAAGACCCCCGTCGCCGCATAAAATTATGAATCCAGTACGAGCTGAGAGTTAGAGAAACTGACGTAGGGAATTAAAAAAATTTCAAAGTAACGATAAGGCTTCCACTGGCATAACCGGGCTGAGCTGGTTGTATAATGACAGACTCATTTGCCACTGAATGTGAGCGCGAAAGCGAAATAGCATTATTTTTGGTGGGTAAATATAGATACATTTTCTCTAAAATTCGCATGAAAATCGTAGTTGCAAGACGCCTTTTATAGAAATGGCGGCTGTGTAGCGGTTCAATTATTTTGGGATGCTATCTGGGTCGGGCCACTTGAGACCACAGCATGAGAACGCACCAGCGAAATCGCATGAAATCAGGTGGGTTAGCGTGCAAAACTTTTTCCTATGTTACTATCATTTGAAACCAAAACCACAGTTCCATGAGTTTATTTTTTGAAACGGCAGCTTTATTGCACTTCGAATGTTTTGGGTTGCCATATTGGCCTAGCCAGAGCATGAAGAAGCTCTAACAAAATCCCATCGAATTTAGTAGGTACACCTGAGACACTATTCCCTATCATTTGAAATATAAACCGTATTTACGTGAAGCTTTTTGTAGACACGACAGGTGTATTGCAGTTAAATTATTTAGGCCTGATATCTGGGTCGGGCCACTAGAGGCCGTAGCATGAGAACTCGCCACCGCAATCAAATGATATCTGATCGTTTAGCGTGCAACACTGTTTGGTATAAGTAAACTCAAAACTACCTGGCCCAAAGCTTTATGTTGGCAAAGCAGCTTGCTTTGGTTCAAATGTTTTGGGCTGCTATTTGGACCCAGCCGTCCCAGGCCATTGCATAAGAACGGGCACGCGAAATTTATTTCATGAAATTGTTTGAGTATACTCGGCGAACTGTTCTTTATAATGTATGATTAAATCAGCAGTCCGCGTAGCATTTTGTCGAAATGGCTGCTATATCGACGCTTAAATGAGTAAAAAGCCTGGCTGTCGCATGCCATTTTAGGCCATAGCACGAGAACGGGAGCGTGCAATTGTGTGAAATTCGGTAGGTACATCCGAAGCACAATTATGTATAATCTGGAATCAAAACCGCACTTGTTTGACGGTTGTTGTGGAAATTGCAGCTGTATCGCAGCATATCGCAGGCGCCGAGTAGACAAGAAGCTGCCTTACCGTCATGCCCCAATTATCCGTCGAGTGATCCAGCAGCTGCAAGAGTGCACGGGCGATGCTCTCGCGCTCTGCCAGGATCTCTTGCAGCGTGTGCATGCCGAGAATGGTTCGCAGAGACGTCTGAGCGAGCAGCTGCGTTGAGCCTCGAGCGTTCTCAATGCCGGTGACGCTCTGAGTAGGTTCGCTGATGCGGAAATAGACCACGGCGTCCACTTGAACTGTTACACCGTCCTTTGTCAGAACCTAGCATGGCACACACAGCCCTGTTAGTATATGGCCTAAAGAGCTACTCTGCTCTGCTGTTCGGTTCGATGGTAGCCTTACGGCAGTACCCGAGCACCAGCTCGATTAGCTGGCGACATCTATCAATAACCAATAGATCTAGCAGTGCTAGATCAGTGACATTCCCGTCATCATTGCTGCATAGGATGTTATTGGTTCACAGACGAGAGCAGTTTCAGTGAAGTGCTGCCGCTTGAATCCCAATTGAAACTTTACTGAAAGTTTGTTCTTTTCAATATGTACTACCAAGGTTTATCTTGTTTAGATAAAGATACCACATCCAAGTTGGTCCATGCATTCGTGACATCTCGTCTCGACTTCTGCAACTCACTACTTACTGGCCTACCAGCATGTGCGATCAGGCGATTGCAGCTGGTGCAAAACTCTGCAGCTAGGCTTGTCTGTCGTGAGCGTCGAAGTTGCCACATTACTCCACTTCTCGCCGACCTGCACTGGCTACCAGTCAAGCAACGGATTGACTTCAAGGTTTTGTCGCTCACTTTTAGGTCCCTTCATTTTATGGCTCCAGCCTATCTCTCAGATATACTACCCCATCAGGCCAAGCATCGTACCACCCGCTTTTCGGAATCCAGCAGTCTAGAAATACCTCATACAAACCTTAAATCCTTTGGAGACCGTGCATTTAGTTCATATGCTCCCAAAGCCTGGAACTCCCTCCCGACCTGCGTCAGAACATCCCCTGACCTAACCACATTTAAAAGGAACCTAAAAACACACCTATTTAGGACAGCATTTAGTGGGTCCCTGTGATTCGTCCTTGATGTGCTTATGCGTGCTGACACTGTGCATGCTGCCACTAACCACATTTGCATGCTGACCCAGTGCATGTCACCCCTAACCATATTATTTATTTCGTTTGTTTTTCAAGCATGATTTTACTTACCATTCAATTGCATTTCACGTTACAGCAAATGTAAAGCGCCTAGAGAGAGATAAGGTTCTCTGAGGGCGCTTTATCAAGTGAATTATTTTTATTATTATTATTATTAATGTTCTTCTGTATATCGTGTTTCTTGTTTTGGACACGCAGAGCTTCACACATGACCTGCACTAGTGCTACATTGACCACCTTATCTCGACACTTCTAAATTAACCACAATGGATCCATTCCTACCGCCGAAATTAGCACAATTCAGATTTTTATTCTTATTAATCTAAGCAATACTCGTACCTGAAAATAGAATGTCAATAGATTCTAGTTCTAAAAAGACTGCTGTTAACCTATGATTCAAATTAGTTTATGAGCAAACATTACACATCCGCACCTGGAAAGCAGCTAACTTACTTAAATTGAATGAGGATAAAGCCAAGATATTAGTTATGGGGTTACGTAGTGTAACTCAGAAATGAGAATGCTTATCGCTCAAAAATGACAGCGAGCATTCCTCCATAGCATCTGCACAAATACTAGGTGTATCATTACATAGTGACTTTTTACTAGACGACCACATCAGCTCAGCAGTCAAGTCTGCTAAATTTTTGATCGAGCTAACATTGCAAAAATCTATGCTTGCTTAGAAAGAGATAATACATTCAAATTAACAGACAGCAAGATTTTTCGCAGAAGTGGGAAAGGTGTGTACAGTCATGGACTTAAAGGCGTTAGACAACGGCGTACCTCCTGAGCCGGAACATCGAATGTGACTGTCCTCAGGTCCACTTTCACGAATCTGTCCGTACAAGGCAGCACGCAGAAGACTCCTGCAAAGATTAAAATAGATATGCCAAGAAAAATCGGTAATATTAAAGTGCGCATCCACACATTAAAAAGGCAACATCTTGGACGCTTATTGCACTTGAATATGGCCAAATCTCTGGTCTTTGCGTCCAGATAAACAGTAGGCATTATTACGCAGAGCATTGCCATTAATACAAGCTAACAAATTATGCACCGCACATAACCGCAAAATAGAGGCTCGAGGATGTCGCAGCAGCACATGCTTAAAAGTTTTACTTAAGCATGCCACTTGCCAAGGATCACATGTAGAAGCATTTACTTCATCAGTCACCAACGAGCCAGAGTCCCTGAGAACATGCCTAATTATCCAGCCCAGCAAACTTTAAAGTCATACAGAAACTCAGAATGGTCACAGAAAAAAATCCTTGATGGCGAGCAGCAACTGTTCACCTAACCTTCAAGAGTTTGATTGCAGAGTTTTCGCGGAAATTGGGGCCCCCGGGCTTGTCTTAATCTCGCACAGGTATGCTGAAGTGGGCTGAAGGTGTGCCTGTCACACGCTAGCAAGCACTTTCACTGAGTGAGACCCTGTCTCTATTTTCTTGATACATTTTCAAGCCCATAGCTAAATGCATCTATTGGACGCACAAATCTCTTGATGCCATGCCAATCAAATAAGCAGTTCACTAGTATCTAACTCGGCAACAAAACGAGGACAAATTAATTGAAATATCTCAGCTAGTGTTACCGTCGTTTGCTACACAGCCTACAATTCGGACAGAAGATAAGCTTCATGCCATTAATCGCAGAAAAAGCTCACTAATAAAAAAGTGTGCTTTCTAGATGGTTAGAAATACGGGTAGAGGAGCTAGCTAAATTTTGGTATAGCAACACCGAAGTAGTACTCGATAGAGATGCACTCGCTTCAAGGATAACTAGCTTTCAGGTCAGTAATTGCTTTGAGCCACTTGCTTCTACTCGAGAGTGCAGAGTGCACAAGGAAACCCCTGCTGGCTAGCGATCGCCATCCAGGCGCTAGGACCAGCTGAACCTGAAAGAAGGACTGCAATCAGGTAACTTTCTGTTGATGCTCCGACTATTATTAATCACTGATTCTACTTATCAGAGCCTCGTGTTGCATTTCAAGCGATCGCTACTGCGACCACAGCAGACGGATGAGGCTTGCCGAGCCTATTCCAGTCGAGTTCGGCTAATTCTAGCAGTCTACATAAGCAGCTCTTGGCCGCCTGGGCTCCCCTGGCTTTTCAAAATAGCACTACTCTATGCGCCGCTGTAATCTATTTCGGTTTTGACTGCAGATCTATAGGAAAGATTTCAGTACCTGGTCCTGCTGGACCTCCTCCCCTCAGGCGTCCCAGCCGGAAGATAACGGCTCTTTCATATTGCTGAACAATCTACAGATAAACACAGCAAGTCATGTGACATGTGCAGACAACACAAATCAGTCGAAAAACCGCGAAAACTTCCGATGCGGCAGAGAGCCAAAGCAGGAGACAGGCAGCGATAGTCCAGCAGCTGGCGAAGGACGCGAAACGGGGGGGGGGTGGACGCATTTAGGGAATGGCACAGTTGGCAGTTGGCAGCTGTGGATATGAAAGCTTGTGACTGCAGATTAGTAGCTTCTGCAAGAAGCAACAACTGACCGCAGAGTTTTGGCATTCAATCTCTGTCCGGAATAGAAATAAGAGTCTATAGGATATACTGAGCATGAACATCTCTGCCTGCACCGGCACTTAGACACGTGGCCTAAATGAGTGCAAGCTGAAGAGTTTGACGAAGACTGTATCTAAAGCCTGTCATAATTCTGAGCTAAATTAGGGGCCAACGGCTCTCACCAGAAGCTCACTAGAAGTAACAAAAAGTGACAAGCACATATTTGGGAGGTATTGTCAGAAATGTGTATGGATAATTAATTAGTAGCAGCCAATGGCAGCTGGAAGGAAAGGCCCAAGTCGCCATCAGGAAAGCAGACAGCATAGCAGCACCACTTTAAACGGGCGAAGTGGGAGCTCAGCACTCATCTGTATGCAGTCCAAGTCGGAGCTCAGCACTCACCTTGATGCAGGCAAACCAGGAAAAGGGCGATGTGCAGATGATTAATATTACTGCTAAGATGATAAGGATCACGTCACCGAAACGGCAGCCATCGCCCGACTCCTCTTGCTCGTTTCCTATAAAAGATTGCTCAAGAGGATGTATGGCCTTACTTCTTCAAGCACTACTGTTTGGTTGGGTTATTCAGTGATACGCACAGCGAGTGAATGGATCTAATAAATTGTCCTATGGGACTCGATCCAGTACCCTTGGGCTTCGGTTTCGAGAGCTGCACTAGCGTATTTTAGGACAAATGCCGAGCACAGCTGCAAATTCCGACGACAAAGGGAAATGGCTGAGACGCGGGCGAGCAGGCTACACCAAGGCTGAATTGGAAGGATCTTTCTGCAACGTCACTAGGGCAGACTTCAATCGCAGTACGACTTAGCTAACCTTTGCAGCGGGGTCGCATAGATGGAGTCGGGACTCGGTTTCACCAAAGTCACAAGGCCTCTCACGGACAGCCATAAGCGTTTAAGGGCAACTTATGCTAATAGTCAACTAAAAAGTTAATCTGCTCTTTAAGCATGCAGATTAATGCTTTCCCAATAGCATGTATGTGGAAGCAGGCGGAACACCGAAGCTCGCCCACGTGCTCGCCCCTACCAAGGCCTGGCTTAGGTTCGAGCCCCGAGGCATGAGTAGAGATTAAGTTCTCTTGGGGTGCTATACAAATGAAGATGAATTATATATATATATATATATATATATATATATACACAACGACATGATTTTCGCAGGCGCCTACAGCGCTCCTGAACGCAGCCGTTCTACCCCATACCGGTGTTTTAAGTCCCCTTCACTCCCGCCCATTCCCGTAGGTTGGGGGGGGGGGGCAAAGCCGGCCTGTGCCCAAACCACAGTCGTCAGACCGCAGCTAGGCACGGGCCTGTCCCTAGAGCACCTTCACCAGCTGTTCGACCTAGGGTAGGTGGAGGACACTACCGGTCTGCCTGCACTGGCCGAGTGCCGGTGGGCCCAGCGATCTAGAATCAGCCACATTCGCAGAAACACAAACCGCAAAGCCGACTACTCCCACGGTACCGAGAGCCCGGATCGAGCACTCTGTGCAAAGCCCGGTTAGGTTATTGGAGACAGCTATTGAACAGGTAACGAGACCGAACTGCAACAACGAGCCCACTAGACGTGAACTGGGTGTGATAGGAATGAGTGCTTGGCTAGATGTTAATCTCTGATCTCGGAGGTAATTAGTTTAACATCCGAGACCGGTAAAATAGTATCGTTCTTCTTCCTGTCAGCTCTAACTTATACAGTACCTGACCGCGTAGCGGTTAACGGCTTCAATCTGACTCTCCATTCAACAGTACGAATTACCTGCACGCCGCTGCATATATCGAACCGGCAATTATTGAGGAGGCGGACGTCAGCTTACCTCGTTCTCTTGAGTTCGGGTCCTCGCCAGACATCGGTGCTAGTATTGGCTCTCGAGAGGGATGCACAGATGACATGCACAATACTTACTCGGTGTACTACGAGTTCCACTGAAGCTGCAGAGTTCCGAGTTTACATTGATGCCTGTCTAGAAACTGCAAACGGCTCACTCCCGCAGGAACCCGGGTGACAGCCGGGCTCCATATATACATGTATTCGCCGTTGTCCATGCCAACAGTACTGAATGGGGCCGCGGTGCGAGATCACGTGGTAGCATGTGCTCTATCCGTAGTGAGGTTGGTCAGGTTGAGAGCTCGAGCTCGCCTTTGTATCTATTGAAATGAGATCGACAGGGCTGACAAAGGGGGCTTCTGTCGCTGCTAGGTGACTTTCCGCTGAGGGGCGGAGGAGCTGAGCCGGCGTCGGTCGAGCTAATAGTGCTGCGTCCTGCTGAGTGCTCTAGCGCTGCTCCTTGCCGCTGGCCAGTCTCTTGATCGAAGTAGCGCAGAATGGCTGGCTGGGTGTAAGGCGAAACTAAAACAACAGACGACGAACGTAATCGAAATGCACGCCACTAAGTAGAGCTCCGGCGTTCCTGCGGCGTGCGTCCTCGCAGATCGCTCGAAGATTGGACGTAGATTCTGAAATCCGAGTCTCTCCTGATAAGGAAAGATCAAACTCAGCCGTTGCCCACCACCGCCAATGTCAGGGGTGGGCAAACTTTTTGACTCGTGGGCCACAATGGTTTCTAAAATTTGACAGAGGGTTCGGGCCAGAATAGGAGAATGGTGTGTTTGTGTGAACTAATATAAATTAAATGTAAAAACCATTACATGAAAAGATTTGGCCATTAACAGGCAGCAAAACACCGTTGTACTTAGTTTATTGTAAAAATTGTCTTACAAATTTATTGATTTAATAACGTAGAAATAAACTCCCATTCAGTTTCAGTGGGAACAGTGTTGTTGGTCTCCTTTTCTTGCAAGTGCATCAATCTCTGGCGTTATATTTGTTGTGGCAATTCTCAAGATAGATGCGAGGTGTTGACCAGTTAGCTTGGAACTGTGACGGGCTTTGTTGATGTTCATGATGCATAATGTCTGTTCACACACATAGGTTGAACTAAACAACATCAACATCTTCTATGCAATCCTCCGGTGGCTTGGAAACGTGGCTTCGTTAAGTGAAGCATAACAGTTGTTCAGTTTATGAGAGTTGAGCTTCTCCTTCAATACAAAGTCAGAGTGAAAATCTATCAGTTCCAACTGCAGCTCCGGGGGTGCTATTTCACGGTCTTGTGACAAGGGACAGGACACCAGCTGAAGTGACTTTTTAATTTTTTCAAAGTCACAGGAACGACGGCAGAATTCTCCGAGCAGGTGGTCCAGTGATTTGCTGTATTTCTGCACGTTTCGGGTCGCCTCTTTCTGCATGGCTAGTGTGGGGAAATGAGCGAAAGATTTGTTTGAAATTTGTCTGAATAAAAGAGTCAGCTTGGATTTGAAGGGCCTAGCATGTTTACATTTCGCGAACAAATTGATCTTTTTCCTGTAGCTTGGTGTTCAGCACATTCATGTGCGAACGTATCTCCACAGCAAACGCAAAGTCTCAAAGCAAGTTCTTGTCACTTAGCTTGGGAAATTCGTCGGATCTCCTCATTAACTCCAAAAACGCAATGATCTCCTCCAGCTCCCACACTCTTTTGAAAGACTTTTCGCAAACTTAGCCAGAAGTCCCCTTGCTCGTATAAAGTTAACATGTTTTACGGCTGGATTCACGACACGATTTAGCTGCAATATAGGCTTTCACAGAACTTCCTGATGAATGATGCAGTGAAGGAAAATAACATCCTGATTAGGATTTTTCTCTTTTAATTTTTTCTGCAGTCTTTCTAGCAGCCCAACGTTTTTCCGAGTTAAATTTGGCGATCCATCCATTGTGAAATTAGCAAGTTTACTCCAAGGTAGCTTCATTCTCTCAATGACAGCAGACACCTGGTTATACAAGTCCTCTCCCCTTGTTTTTTCTTTCATGGATTCTATAGTAAAAAATTCCTCTGTGATCTCAAAACTGTCGGTAGTCCCTCGGATAAAAATTTTGAGCTGAGCAGTGTCATTTAGGTCGTTACTTTCATCTAGTGCTGGTGAATAAACCCTAAAGCACTCCGCCTTTTTGTTTAATTTGCTGGCTACATCTTTCTCAATCAATTCCACACGGCGAGTCACAGTTCTGCGTGATAAATGAATTTTTTCAAATTTGCCTTTGCTCTCCGGATACAAGAGACAAGCTGTCTCAACCATGCACTCTTTTAAAAATTCGCCTTCGGAGAAAGGCTTACTGGTCTTTGCTAATTTGAATGCCGGCAAAAAAATTGCTTTAGTACTTGACTCTTTAATAGCAGTTTGTCTGTGAAAAAGGTTTTGCTGAGTCTGTAAATTAGCCGTCAATCTCTGAGCTGTAGCCGCCCGTTCTTGTGGAAACTGTTGACTGGCGTAATTAGCATGTTTTGTGACAAAATGACGGCCGATGCTGTATTATTTAAAAACTGTCACAGTTTCTTCGTATATCAGACATACAGCTGTTGATCGGACTTCAGCGAACAATTATTTTGTTGTCCACTCTTTATTGAACACTTGGCACTATCACTGTCTACTTTTATTTTCTTCGATCCGCTCATTTTTACGGAGGGGCTGAAAGTACAAAGCGACAAAAGGAAATAGAGAGTAACCATAATGCATCACACTCAAGGGTCAATGTCTTCGGGGGGCGCCACCTGCTGGGGAAACATGGGAATTACAACTAGGTAAATGATTGAGGTGTCTTTATAATACGATTTAATTTCATAATATAACGTGGACGAGTTCGGCGGGCCAGATAGAAAAGCCCAACGGGCCTTATATGGCCCGTTGGGCCGTAGTTTGTCCATGTCTGGCCCATGTCGTATAACATTGGCTCCGGCGGCGGCCGAGGTTCTAGTGAAGTCTCACGGAGACAAAGCGCGTACTTGAGCGGTATACGAGACTATCTTTATTTCTCTCAACGATTACATATATGAGAGCTCAATGAATCGCAGCAGATGTCAAGAAATATAAGGTACATTAGTGGCCTGACGGTGAGTCAAAGGCTTAACTACTGGCCACAGGTGAGGTGTAGGTTGCACTGGCTGTGTCAATGGTATAACTATTGGCCGAAGGTGAGGCATGCATTGGTGTCAAGGCGCTTGCTTTGCTAATTACAACAGCAGAAGCCGAAGACGTGCACAACGTCTAAAGAAAAGCCGAGCTGTTACGTAGCGAGATGTCTGCAGGCTATGCTCGGTACTACTGCAGTGGATTCCATACGAGCTGCTGAGTAAAGGATCGCGGCAGCTGACATCACCCATAGCCCCCTTGCGTTTCTCGCTGATATCCGAAAATTAGCTAGAGCCGTCTTCTTGCGCCGACCAGTCTTGCTCTTCGCTGTGAAGGAGCGGCTTTTGATTTGGTGTGTGCACTTTAAGCCCGAAGCCGTGGCAGCTGCTCCAGCTAAATATAAAAAATATAGAAAACCTAAAGCCGACGAGGGAGCTCGGGGTTGCTGCAAATAAGCTAGCTAGACCTAAACAACATCAAGCCTGACATTATAGCACCAACTCCTTTATACTAAAACTAACTGAAATATCTAAACTACCAAGATTTTGTGCAATCATATCGTGATCTTGATGTGGTTTCGTTTTAATGAAAGCGAAACCCCTGATCGTTGTACGAGCGGGCTGTGATGCTCGATGTGGTATGCGGTCGGGATGTGCTGTCAGTGATTGTCGTGACAGGAGCAATCGAGAGGACTCCGGTGGGCGAGAGGGGTGAAAGGAGTCATGCTTACCCCTGCTCCGTGGGCAGTAAAATAAACTGGTAGTGTGAGTCACCGGCTGGCATTCTGTGCTGTTCGCTAACCAAACTACACCTGGCTTGCTGCTTAAGTAATCTCACTGTAGGACCTACACGCATGTAAATCGTGTGGCTGTTGCAAGGCGACAGCCATTGACAGCTGCCTGTGTTATACCTGGAATAAAAACGGTGGTAAGAGTATTACCCATAACAGAATCAATAATGCAATCTTGTGGCGTCTAAGGAGAGCTAATGCACTATCCGTCCACTTTAAATAAGCCGGAAAAGAAACCGTGTAGAGTGACAAGGGATAATAATCAGAGAAATTGCAAACATCAAAAGCACGTAAAAGACCATCCCATTGGATAAAGTATGTTGTGTCAAACGGGTGAGTTTTCAGATTCACTCTAAATATCATCGAGACAGGGGCTGTAGGGAGGTGAGTGAGTCCTAGACAGTAATGGCACGGAAACCAAACGCTCAGTCATAGGAGAAATAGCGGTTGATCGAAGAATGGTAAGGTTAAGTGACCAGCGTAAAGTGGCGATATAAGAGTGCCACTACACATTCCTAAAGTTTACAGGTAGCATCGTGGTAGACAGCGAGCATGAAATTGACGAGTAAGCAGCTATTCCAGCTGCAACCAAGAAACTTTCGGAGACGTGGGTTGTGCCGTTAATGCTGGTAGTTGAAGACCCGGTGGTCGACGACGAGGATGTACCTCCTGAGTGGGCACACCGTATGTTTCTCTTCTCAAGTCCACTTTCACGCATCTGTCTGTGCAAAGAAGCACGATGGAGACTCATAGAAAGATCATCAATGCAATTGAATAATAAGAATATTATAGTGACCATGCAAAAATGTAATATTGTAAGTTGTAGTTATAGAATGCTGATCCTCTAGAGCGTTAGTGCCAATGTACCGGAATTAAACAGGCTGTGCAATATCGACGGATATATTTAGGCATAAGTACTGACCGTTTACACATGTAAATACGCTCGTGCATTTGCTCGGAAGCTAAGATGAGCCATGGTATATTATTAAAAGCTATATAGGACACGACTTGAAGTCTTTTTGATAGAGACTGAAATTAACTTCGTTAAAGGGGTTGGGAGTTATGCCATCACACAAGTGGGATTTATCTCATTCGCAGCATATTTATTGACATTTTTCTAATGCCAATGGAAGTAAAAACAACAAGAGCAACATAATTCATCTTTAGATGTAACTACAGCTGTCATTTTGACCTGATACCTTATAATAGTCAGGGTTACGTTTTTCCTGGTTTAAAAAATGACTTTTCGAAAAGATCAACAGATGAAACCCCAAGGACTGTAGAAATGCATCCGAGTTCACGCGTAATAGCCTCTTCCCACTAGGGCCCCCAACTATCTATGTCCGTACTTGGTCGTTACGCGGACCCTCTGGCAACAGCGGTTCACGGGTGATCGACTGGGTACACAACACTTTATATAATACACACGCATGCGCTATACAAGTGGGAAACTAAGCAAGTCTACAGGGGAAGGTCCAATACAAGGTATACCACCAGGTCGCGAGATGACGCCGCAAGTGCGAACAAACGTGTTAGCTGGTCAGTCGGCTTCTGCAGTCCCGCCGTTGTACAGACTCCGAATCCAACAGTTCGAGAGTGCGCCGTATAAGATCCGGCTGGCTGAGTAAGTGCTTGGCTAGTCGGAGTCAACGTCCACCACAGTCGAGGGCTTCCGCCGAAAGACGCCAACTCACGGGGGGGGCCACAAACAACGCGGTACAGGGGGACCGCGAATATACAAGTCGCAACAACGAGCGTGCTATCCAGCTCCGATCGGGCCTTGGGCACTCATTGCCTTGCATGCGTTGCCGAATCGCCGGAGCACGCGTGCAACCATCCAGGTGCATAACTCGGCGAGACCGGGAGCCTCCAACACGACGACTTACTCGGCCAACGTCTCCCACCCGAGAACCCCGTTGACCCCTCGTCACCGCACATGCCATAGGTCAGACCCAGGCCTAGCCGGTGACCCTTACCGCATTACAGCTGTCCTGTCCCAGCAAACTGAACGTAGCCTGGGTACAGAAATATGCCAATGCATTCAAAATATCCGGGATAGTTGGTTCTACGTGACGCAATATTGCCGGTAGGCCAAATCAACTGCAACCCGCCGCAAAACGACCAGAACACGTACACTTTAATCTCTAATAGTGATTGCACGTTGCTCTAATCTTTGATTATTGTGCAATCGCACAATTTCACTACAATTGCCTCTACCATTCGGCACCAATGCAATGCTCCATTCAGAAGACTGCTTCTACAGCTAGCCATCACGTCCGATCCCTATCCAAGATTAGGAGCTGTCTCCCACAGCTGCTTGTAAAACATTTAGCTAGCTCATTAGTTCTGTCTCGGCTTGATTATTGTAATTCCCTTTTGGCTGGGCTACCAAAGAAAGCTATTAGGCCACTGCAGCGGACTATGAATATGGCTGCAAGGCTAGTCTTTAAGTCCGAGAGGTTTGAGCACGCATCTCCTTTGCTAAAAGAGCCAAGATAGATGCCGGTGGACCAGCGGATAAGTTCTTACGCTGACCCACAAGGCCACGCCACGGCTTGGCTCCTTCATACCTAGCTGAACTGCTGCACCAGTTTCAGCATGTTCTCGCCCTCAATTCCCATGTGGACATAAATTAGCTGTCCCATTCCTCCGCTTAAAGACCGTTGGCGACAGAAGCTTTAGCTCTGCAGGTCCTAGACTGTGGAACTCGCTTTCACAATTCTTACGCGACGACAACTACTCTCCTACTGCCAACTATGGCTTATCCTTTTCAACGGTCGTGAGCTGCTACTTCCGTGCTACTCACCGCCTCAACTGCTCTACTGACTCTGCTATGCTTCCCACTTTCTCTTTGTTGAGTGAGATGAAGTCTGTTGGCTACCGAATGCGTACCGAAAGCGCTTATGCTGTGAGTGCGCTATACAAAAATTTCCTGCGTATCACCCACATGGTACTTATGACTCTGTGGAGTTCCAGACGGAGATACATTACATACATTACAATACACATTACTGCAATTGACTGCAATGTCAGGAGCCAATATCACAATCTACAGCAATGTGATGCAAAAGCCCTAAAATAGGTTTCGCAATGCTCCAAATTTGAATGCATGATACAAAGCATACTGTTTAAAGTCAACCACATCATTTCAAACAGTTGCGCTAGAAAAATTTCGGGCAATGCATCGCAATCTGCGGCAAAGGCTCGGTTCGAAGCAGCAATCCACCACTATTCGTGGCAAGTCGACCACACATTAGATGCACGAAATGCCAATCACCATCGCATTTCACATTTCGTTGTGCTAAAAGTAAAATCTCAGGACTGTCAAGCTATTTTTCACGATAATTGTCAACAATGCATGGCAATCGACAGCAATGGCAGGGACCAATAAAAAAAAATCCGTGCTAATCGATGAGAAATCGGCGGCACCAAGCTCCAATTCTCATTCCACGTTACTACATCTCACTCCGCGAGCACAAACTTTCAACTCTTTCAACTAGCTCGGTTCATCCAGTCTTGGGAAATGGATGGCAATCGACGGCAATTGCCTGGGCAAATGCGGTAACCCATTATGATCCATTGCAAACCACTGGAAAGTGACTGGTTCAAGATCAAATATTTCTTACCTGTCACAGTCTACTTTGTTTAAAGTGCAATCACATCCTTTCAACTAATTGCGAACGTACAATCGCGACAAATTAACGACAATCGACAGCAATGGCCTGGGTCCAAAACCCCAACTCGTGGCAAATGGACGAGATATTGGCAGTGTGAAGCCTCAATTGTCATTACACATAAAATTCCGCTACGTCCAAAGTAAAACCGTGGCATTTTCCAGATGCTTTGATCGTTAACTGCCAGCAATGCAGGAGACATCACAGCAATGGTAGAGGCTGATAGCAAAATCCGTTGCAAATTGACAAGACTGGCTGTAATAAACTGCGAATCTCATTCCACGCAACATGTGCCTGTGCTTGCGGATAAGTTTTGCCCATTGTGTGCTTTCAATCGACGGCAACGCACGGAGATCGACGGCAATGTCACGGGGAAATATGCCGATACGTAACGGTCTGTTACAAATGGACCGACAGCCGCTGAGAGAAGTTCCAACTTTTCCAGCATATTGCACTACACTGTATTAAAAGTGCAGCCACATCTTTTTAAACAATCGACAAAGGCACAATCGAGGGCAGTAATGTAATGTATCTCCGTCTGTAACTCCACAAAGTCATAAAGACCATGTGGGTGATACGCAGGAGAGTTTTGTATAGCACACTCACAGCCTAAGCAGCTTTCAGTACGCATTCGGTAGCCAAAAGACTTCGTCTCACGCAACAAAGAAAAAGTGGGAAGCATAGCAGAGTTAAGAGGGCAGTTGAGGTAGTGAGCAGCATAGAAGTAGCAGCTCACGACCGCTGAAAAGGATGTGCTATAGCCGGCAGTAGGAGAGTAGTTGTCGTTGCGGAAGAATTGTGGAAGCAAGTTCCACAGCCTAGGACCTGCAGAGCTAAAGCTTCTGTCGCCAACGGTCTTTAAGCGGAAGAATGGGACAGCTAATTTATTGTCCATACAGGACCTGAGGGCACGAGGAGGCTGAGACTGGTGCAGCAGTTCAGCTAGGTACGAAGGAGCCAAGCCGTGGCGTGGCCTTGTGGGTCAGCGTAAGAACTTTGCTCTGTATCCGTTGCTCAACCGGCAACCATCCTAGCTCTTTCAGCAAAGGAGACACGTGCTCAAACCTCTCGGACTTGAAGACTAGCCTTGCAACCATTTTCATAGTCCGCTGCAGTGGCCTAACAGCTTTCTTTGGCAGCCCAGCAGTGTACGTAAATCAACGGCAATGGCCCGGTTTCTATCGCAATCTGTTCCAAATTTGCTGGAGATCGGCTGTTTGAATTTGTAATTGTTCTACCACGTAACGCTAACTGTGGGCAAAAATACTGTTATTTCGCGCGTTCAACCTTGGGCAATGCAAGGCAATTGACGGCAATTGCCCGTGACAGTATCTCAATCTATGATTGTCTGTTACAACTACAAAGCTGGTGGGAGGAGATCCAATTTTTCTTGCGTATTACAGTGCGCTTTAGTAAAAGTCCAACCGTATCTTTTCAACCAATCGTGAACGTACATTCGAGGGTAATGCACAGCAATTGTCTGTAACGACCTAGAAGAATAGGAAAATCTATAACGGCCCATTGAAAATAGACGCGACGCTGCTGGGTGACGTTCCCATTTAGAATGAAGGGACCTGAATGGTTTGTAGCTGAAAGTAGTTAGATTTAACTGTGGAGCTAGTGTGGTTGTCTAAGGAAAGGTAACTTTGGATTATGACACCTAGATTTCGGGCAGATTCAACCGGAGATATGGTGGCAGAGCCGGTTGTGAGCGTTAGCCTTTCCAATTTCCGAATCAAACTTGGTTTGCCCATAACTATTAAGATGGTTTTATCGTCATTCAATTAAAATAAAATTTGCTGCCATCCAAGTGCGGATTTCATTAACACATGCAGCAAGGGATTTGAGAGAATTCGATGTGCTAGAGGGCTGGAAGCGAACCAAAGCAAAGGTAAAACTGATGTCATCTGCATAGAAGTGAAAGCCTAGATTGTAATTGGCTATCACATCGGCAAGAGGGACAGTATAAACCGTGAGAAGAACTGGACCAAGTCCGGTGCCCTAAGATACCCCATATTTCTGAGGTCCGTCGGACGGATGATGTTTATCCATTCGCATCAATACTTTGGAGTCCCCCACTGAGATAATAATAATAATAATAATGCACTTGATAAAGCACCCTCAGAGAAATTAATCTCTTTCTAGGCGCTTTACATTTACTGCAAAGGGAAATGCAATTGAACAGTAAGTAAAATCATGCTTGAAAAACAAACAAGACACTGGAACGGGTCGTGGCAGACCAGCTGAACTCGTATATCGAAACCTCACACCTTGCTAGTAAGTTCCAGTCTGGCTTTAGAGCTAATCACTCCACAGAGTCAGCATTGCTTCGGGTATACAACGACCTACTTAGGAATGCAGACATGGGTAGAGTGTCTCTTCTTGTTTTGCTCGATCTTTCGGCAGCTTTTGATACCATCGATCACAAAGTACTTCTAGAGCGCCTCTCATCTCGCCTGGGCATCACTGGCACTGCTCTGCAGTGGTTCAGGTCCTATCTCAGTGGGAGACTCCAGAGTGTTGACGTGAATGGACAAAGATCATCTGAAGTACCTCTAAAATATGGAGTACCTCAGGGCTCTGTGCTAGGTCCGGTCCTTTTCACCGTTTATACTCTCCCTCTCGCTGATGTGATTGCCAAGCACAATCTAGGCTTTCTATGCGGATGACACTCAGTTGTACCTTTGCTTTGATCCCTCCCAGCCTTCGAGCACCTCAAATTCTCTCAACTCACTTGCTGCATGCATTGATGACATCCGATCATGGATGGCAGCAAATTTTCTAAAACTAAACGATGATAAAACTAACTTACTAGTTATGGGCAAACCTAGTGTTATTCAGAAATTGGAAAGGCTGACTTTCAAAATTGGCTCTGCCAGCATATCTCCAGTTGCATCAGCTCGAAATCTAGGTGTCATATTCCAAAGCGACCTCTCGTTAGACGACCACATCAGCTCCACAGTCAAATCCGCCTATTTTCAGCTTCATAACATTGCTCAAATTAGGGCTTGTTTAGATAAGGATACCACGTCCAAGTTGGTCCATGCATTCGTGACATCTCGTCTCGACTTCTGCAACTCACTGCTTACTGGCCTACCAGCATGTGCGATCAGGCGATTGCAGCTGGTGCAAAACTCTGCAGCTAGGCTTGTCTGTCGTGAGCGTCGCAGTTGCCACATTACTCCACTTCTCGCCGACCTGCACTGGTTACCAGTCAAGCAACGGATTGACTTCAAGGTTTTGTCGCTCACTTTTAGGTCTCTTCATTCTATGGCTCCAGCCTATCTCTCAGATATACTACCCCATCAGGCCAAGCATTGCACCACCCGCTTTTCGGAATCCAACAGTCTAGAAATACCTCATACAAACCTTAAATCCTTTGGAGACCGTGCATTTAGTTCGTATGCTCCCAAAGCTTGGAACTCCCTCCCGACCTGCGTCAGAACATCCCCTGACCTAACCACATTTAAAAGGAACCTAAAAACACACCTATTTAGGACAGCATTTAGTGGGTCCCTGTGATTCGTCCTTGATGTGCTTATGCGTGCTGACACTGTGCATGCTGCCACTAACCACATTTGCATGCTGACCCAGTGCATGTAACCCCTAACCATGTTATTCATTTTGTTTGTTTTTCAAGCATGATTTTACTTACTATTCTATTGCGTATCACTTTGCAGCAAATGTAAAGCGCCTAGAAAGAGATTAAGTTCTCTGAGGGCGCTTTATCAAGTGCAATATATTATTATTATTATAAACAAAATGAATAATATGGTTAGGGGTGACATGCACAGGGTCAGCATGCAAATGTGGTTAGTGGCAGCATGCACAGTGTCAGCACGCAAAAGCACATGAAGGACGAATCACAGGGACCCACTGAATGCTGTCCTAAATAGGTGCGTTTTTAAGTTCCTTTTAAATGTGGTCAGGTCAGGAGATGTTGTGACGCAAGTCGGGAGGGAGTTCCAGGCTTTGGGAGCATACGAACTAAATGCACGGTCTCCAAAGGATTTAAGGTTTGTACGAGGTATTTGTAGACTGTGGGATTCCGAAAAGTGGGTGGTGCAATGCTTGGCCTGATGGGGTAGTATATCTGAGAGATAGGCTGGAGCCATAGAATGAAGGGACCTAAAAGTGACAACAAAACCTTGTAGTCAATCCGTTGCTTGACTGGTAGCCAGTGCAGAGATAGGACCTGAATCATTGCAGTGCAGTGCCAGTAACGGCTAGGCGAGATTAGAGGCCCTCAAGAAAGACTTGGTGATCGATAGCATCAAAAGCTGCCGAAAGATCGAGCAAAACAAGCAGAGATACTCTTCCTATGTCTGCTTCCTAAAATAAGTCGCTGTCGACCAGAAGCAATGCTGACTCGGGGGAGTGATTAGCTCTAAAACCAGAGTAGAACTTACTGGCAAGGTTTGAAGTTTTAAATTAAAAGTTCAGGTGGTCTGCCACGACTCGTTTCAGCGTGCCGTGATGGCACATTAGGTAAGGCGGCTGCTTTCCACGAACTCGGTCACGAGGTCGTGGGTTTGAATCCTGCGGTAGGCGATTCTTGATCGCAGCTGCAAGCGGTGGTGATAGCCGCAAAGGCTCTTCTGTCGCTATAAAAAGAGGCTTTTAAATCAGCAGATATAATCATATCGTCATCATCTGTGGTAGGAACGGTAGAAGAGAGACTGGGCGGAAGTTGCTCAAGTTCTCTTGGTCTAGTGTTGGCTTCTTGAGTAACGGCTTGACTACAGCCTTTTGAAAGATACTGGGTCATGAGCTCAGACTAACGACATATTTAAGATGTTAGTATTGCAAGGCCGCAGCAGATCAATGCATTGTAGAAGCAGGATATTAGAAATAAGGTCCACTGGGCTAGCTGTCTTCTTTGATTGGGATATGAACTTCAGGACGAGGTCACTAGTGACCTTGAATGTAGACATTGAGGTGCAGCCAGGAATCGGGGAACAGCATTCTAGTGGGGATGCTGCCATCTTAGGAATGGACTCCCCGATCTTGTATATCTAGTTGACAAAGAAGCTGGAGAAGCGATCAGCTAGATCATCACAAGGATTATTTGGTAAGGAGCTAACCTTCGAGCGGTTGAGGAGATGGTTGATCGTCGATAACAGCATTTTTGGATTGTGCATCTGGGATTCAACAATGTTTTTATAGATGCTAGACTTGGCCTTTTCTAGGATCCAATCTACAGTATACCTGTCGATAGAAGTCAGTCCTAATCTTTTGCATGCTTTTTCAAGCCTGCGCTTAGTAGACCTAGCCAGTCTGTGGTAAACCATAGGCAGTCTGGGCGATGCGCATATTTCGCTTATTTAGGGGTGCTAACTCGTCGATCTTGTCAGCTAGTGTCGTGTTGCAGCAATCTACAAATGATTACAGGTCGGACGGGGATTGAGCAGCAATGGCAAAGCAGATACTCTCGCACGGACAGCTTCGATGTCAAGGGTCTTGAGATTTCGAAATTCACAGGTGATTTTAGATGAGGAGGATGAGGGCACACATTGTAGGCAGAATGAAATCTGCATTTGTTCAGATAATCAGGGTTTGGTAATAATTGGTGATGACAAAGGGCATTTGTATGAGAAAATTTGGTCGGATATATGACCTTTGATGAGAGTAGGGCCATGCACGTGAGTCAGAAGAGACAACGAGTCAGTCAGAGCACGAAATTCAGGGCTGAAGGAGTTAGATTAGCTATCAAAATAAATTTTGAAATCATCCATAATGAGGAGAGGTCTATTTCTTGCAAACAGAATCAAAATGAGATACGACAAATCTGATGAAAAGGAGGACTTGGTACCTGGTGGGCGATAGAATACCGCAGCCATCGGTAGCCTGTTGTCGGGTGAAATAAAGACAATTGATTCGAAAGACTGCTTCGAGGGTACTTCAAATGGCTTGAAGTCAAATTTCGAGTGCGTCATAATAGAAAATCCATCTCCAGGTTTGATCGATATAGGGGTGTAAAGAAGGAGAAACCAGCCGGGGTAGCGTCTTTAATGGTCGGACAGGGTATCGATTATGACCAAGTTTCAGATAAGGCTACACCTGAGACCTTCATTAGAAATACGGTCGCTAATTACTAGGGTCTTATTGTACATTGAGTGAAGATTCAAAAGACAGCGTTAAGTTGGGCCGCCGGATTTGTAACATACCCGATGACCACTTAGTTAAAGATATTCACAGCGACGCTTGCGGGAGAACGCGCTGAGCGGTTAGAGACAATGCTAGGAATACCAATCGAGCAGGTACTCAGCTCGCAGCTCCCGCTAAACGAGCGGCGTCTCAGCTGGCGGTCCCGGCCCCCGCGGCGGTACCTGGGTGCTTTTCTTTTGTTAATGTATAATCCACAAATCTTGGCAACAGCCACAACATCTACGAGTGCATTTGAACTACGATAACGAAGCAATAATAAGTACGCACAATCATAACTAGCATGCAGGTTACTAGCCGCTGGCGTATCTAAAGCCACCGCCGGCGTGAGAGACCCAGCAGCCCGAAGCGATAAGCGTTTAGATGTTCAAACAAACGTCACTTTTTACGCACAACTGTCAAGCAACAAGCAGGAGAGCTGTAAAAAGTTCTTAACTGTATAATGATAAATGTCTACCCCTTATAGTGTCAGCGCGTCTGTTACGAATGCTTGTTCGTTCGCTCGCCTGACCACGTCCATCCGCCGGCCCTGCGGACTGCCTTCGGTTTTTTTGACCTAGTGGGCTTTCTTGAAGTCCTAAGATAGCCTAGTAGTCCTAAAATTTTGCCGACCCCTGACCTAGAGGTTGATTAAAGTTGAACCAAGAAGCGCAGATTAATGCCGCGTTAGTCGCTGATGATTAGTAGCTGAAAACGCAATTCTTACTACTCAGGTCCTTTAGGTTTCTACAAATGAAGTCCTTCATAAATAGCAGTAGCAAATACCAAAGTTGTACCGCTTCGGTGCCCTCAGGTCTACTTAGAATAGTCTCATATCATTAGAGTTTCTTTTTCTTGAAGATGATCGATAACAGTGGCATTAGCCATGCGGGACCTGTAGACGATACGGCATTCGCGGGGAAAATGTAGGAAATGACCTAATAAATCATGCTTCCAAATCCGGAACATTTTTTCCAATAGCCCTAACCTGATAATTCTATCTACTTACTTTCTCTACCATTCCTAACTAACTAAGCCGCACTTTTCGCAATTTCTTCTCTGAATGAGATCGCAGATCGATTTGCTATTTCTCCGACCTAAACATTATTCAAGATATGGAAAAGCATTTATAATAGTGCCATCTTGGTCTGCTTGGTCATTTACTTAGACACGCACATCTGTTAGGACAATGCTCCACGGTTTTGGCAAGTGTTTCTCGAGAGTAGAGGTTCGTGGGGTCATTTGGTGGCATCAGAGCTTCGCAGGACCATTATTTTTAATACGGTATTCTTATTGGGAGTAGAGGTGGAGCTGAGATTATGACAATGACCTAAAATATGAAGAAAAAGTTCCATAAATCCAGAATTTGCGGGCGGGATAGTAAATGATAAAAAATTGGCGAATATTCCTAACGGTTATCACCACCACTTATATTTAAAAATAAGAAATTGCAGACCTCAGGATTCGAACACACGACCTCGGTAGTAAAAAGCGAGCACCTTACATCTTGGGATATAAACTCCCCGAACGCCGAGTAATAACTGGGAGTTTATAACTAGTTTACGCTATTGACAAGAGTACAGATGGGGCTTGTATTACTGCTTCCTACTGGTGCACACTCCCGCCACTGACGTAACATTTATTAATATAGAAGGACTGCCCTAATATCCAGTGAATACACATGCATCTGAAACAGTGTTTGAAATATCTTTACCGTCAGACTAGTTACGGTTGAAATACTATTATTTGGATAATTTCTATTGCCGGTGCTGCCAACATCTACTATACTAGGCTTACTAGTACGTCGATTACTATTGCATCTGAAGCTATTTCAGCTGTAGGGGGCCAGGGGCAGGAAGAAGGAATATCTTCCGAAGGCATGCTATAGCTCTTTTTTTAATCGGCGGTCAGAAAGCCTTGCATTATAAGCCAATAAAAACAGAGAAATATGAAAACTCACGTAATATGAGGAATGACTGGTAATAGCACCCTTGCAATGTTTTTCAAGTTGGCTAGCTGCAAGTGAGGAATGAGTATAAAACGAACAGATTTGTCGGAAAGTCTTTTGCATGCCTCTCTTTACCACCCGGTCTCGCCAAAACCAATCAGCGAGAGTCTACTTCTGTAGAATAGAGGTGAGACTAAAGCTGAGCAGTAGATATTTACCTTCAATGTAAGACATGCGATGGGTAACAATGCGTACTGTCTTGAGTAAATGTCTTTCTTTTGCTTCTCGTACGATGGCATTTTGCTATAAACAGTGCAAACCAACAGCACACAGCTGAGCTGCCCGTAGCTGGGATCCGGTACTCGACGTTGGGCTGAGACGGAACGCAGCAAACAACTACTAAATGCGTAGGATACCACCAAAATCATGTGTAATTTATCAGCCACCTGCTATCGAAATTATGCAACAGTTCGGTTCTACTCATGAGGCTGTCGAATCGGTTTGATTTTCAGCCATACGACGTTCAGTGCTGATTAGCTAAGATCTCTAGGAATCGGTCACTCGTTCAGTCACGCTAAAAGTTATCTGGAGGCGAAGCCACATCCCAAGTTGCCGCCTCTTAGCAGGGCGACCGTATACAATAAATAGCTGCAGGTTTCAGAAAGCTTCGAACAGGCAGCCGTTCGAGAACGATAATTCATAGACTTACACCTCACGAGTCCTCCAATTCGGCATCTACGGGAATGCTCACGTGCTCTCCCAAGGGGCTCACGAAAGACATTCCAGACTAAGAATCCCGCTCTGAGTTGTGCGTTCACTACTTACCAACGAGCTGACAGACGACGAACGCTTCGAACTCGCGACTGCAGGCGCGCTTTCATCACTCGTACAACCGCGACCTTTTTGACCTCGCGATTAAAGCACGCGGCGGTATGAAGCTCAGTCACAAGCACCGACATTAATATATTACCTCGCAGTGCCAACTACATCGGAGCTCAGCGGCTTACCCGACACAGCTTGCGTCGGCGGCGTCCGACACAAAGCTATGCTCCGAACGCCTTAGGTGCCGTGTTCGCTGCATGGTCCTGATATTCGTGCGTAAATCCATACCCAAAGGTAAACGCGTCAGTATCGGCCGTTTGTATCGGCTGGCCATTAACTGGCCGCGACGTGATTAACATGACCAACGGGCTAAAAACTGGCCTCAACACGAACATCAAGGAATGCCCAACGCCCATAAAGTACGAACAGCGAGGTTCACGATGGCGCGCCGTAAAACGGTTGCTTTTCACGACCTTGGTCCCGAGGTCATGGGTTTGAATCCTGCGGCGGGTGATTCTTGATCGCCGCTGCAAGCGGCAGTGATAGCCGTAAAGGCTCTTCTGTTCACTATAAAAAAGAGGCTGTTAAATCAGCTGGTATTTTATAAAGGTCAACTGCCCGTAAGCCAACCAAAGCGAGGACTCTGCCTGACAGCGGCGTCATTGTGCATGCAAAAAACACTGCATGCGGAGGCCCCATTACACGAATGATATTAATAATACATTTACATAGCGTCCTCAGAGAACCTAAACTCTTTCTATGTATTTTGCATACGCTGCAAAGTATGCGATCACGTGTTCACCCGACGACAGTGGACGCTTGGTGGTCAAATGCGAGCGGGCACTCCGCGACCGGATCGATGCGGTTGATAGTCACTTCGGCTCGGACGTAACGAGCTTGAGTAGTGCGAGGTAACGGCGTAAGTGCCGTGTGCGGGAAGTGGGTGCCAGCGGGACCCGGTCGTGACCTGCGACTGAGCGTCTCGCACGAGAAGCCCCCGCGTAGCGTACTGCGTTGCACACCGAACACCTTGGTGCAGTCGCGCTGAACGAGCCGCGCCGATGCCGCACGCTCAGCCACCCTTACTGGCCGCTGATGTAGCGAGCATGAACGCAGCCGCGGAGCGCCAGCTGCGGCGATCTTCGGTGAGCAGCAGCAGCCGCCGCGGCGATCGGTCGAAGGTCCGACGAAGCGAAAGCAATGGGAGCCGCTCCGCGGCAGTGGTCCAACTCAACACGGATACCTGAATAGCCATTTCTCTCAAGCCAGAGACGTAAAAGCAAGCGCTCTCAAGACTACGAGCAGCTCGCTGCTGCTGCCTGTGGATTCACTTCGCCGAGTCATAGTAGTTCCGTCACGAAAGGCAACGCTGCGCCATTTTGCCACTTGACAGAAGTGCGCCATTTTGCCACCTCGACTATTCTCAGTGTCTGTAATAGCCGCCGTTGATGGAGGCGAGAAGTCTAGCCGCTGCTTGATAAACGCCGGTAGCAGAAGTGGTTTAATGTTTCTGCTCGGACATTCGAGACAGACAAGCCCAGCCGTACAGGTTTTCACCACCTGGAAGCAGCCTAATGCACAGGATGGAAGACCTTCGCCTGGCAGTGGGCTACGGAAGTCTACAAGCGTGAAGCCAGAGTGCCGCAGGTGCACGTGCCAGCTAGGCCGCTGCGCCCTTACCTTAGGCGCGGCAGGAGCGTTCTCTTTGACGCCAGGGGCTCCAGTTTGACCTCGACCTTTGACCTTTGACCTATGTGGGCATTTCGACGCGAGCTCGGCAAGCACTGGCGCTGGCGAGCAAATATTGCGAGAGAATGAAGAGCCGGCTTCAGTCTTTACGGACCTCGCAACGGCGTGCGATGAGTGCAACTCCGCAGCGAACTCACTCGAGTCTCGCCGATCCAAGGCAACAAGATTAACCCAGCAAGACTACAGCTGCTTGGAGTATTTATGTCCGGTCCGTACTTGCTTTTAGGGTCTTGATGCTGCCGGCGGCTGCCGGCGGTGGCGGCGGTGGAGGAGGGGCACCGATGAAACGCCGGCAGTTTGGCGCGACCGCTCGGTATTGCCCAATGGCCAGGCAAGGGGGCGAAAATTCACCGCAGCGCGGCCACGCGTAGCTGGGATATTGCGACCGAGTTTTTACGCGAGCCGCCGACTGCGCAAGCTGTCAGGATCGGCAGAGCTCAGCAGCAAAGGGCGGAACCTTCGAAAAGCATTCCGAAAGAGCTTGAAGAAGCGGCCTCGAGCGAGCGTTGGGGCTAAAATCGGCGAATTTCGGTACGCCGCTAGTCGCTATGCAGCTAGCACTGGAGCGTTTTACAAAGGCCTTACTTTGGGATGCCGCAGTGAGATCGTCACTGAGTGCTCACACGTGGTCTCCCTGTTTGATAAGATCGTGCTGACGAAAGAAGCCGCCAACTGTTTGCAACTGAGGCCGAAGGTAACCGTTCAACGTTATCCTCTCCACAGATTGCCTTTGCTAAAGGGCCTTCGCTGCAGCTTGAGGTTGTGCAGATGATAACGAAGAAAACTCTCATTCGACTCTTCCTCTTACCGAAACTTAAACAACCGCGGTAGCAGCCTACTCAGGAAATATTATTTTAAACGCCCTAAAGTAGCGTCCTATTTCTCTTCATGTTTACTGTGGTCATTGCATAATTTAAATTCATTTGTTAGCATAACGAGTGTTGTACTAGCTAGATTATACAATTGCCTTAGTTGCAAATGCAGGTAGCTAGGGCCTACATTCTATGGATAGCCTCTTTGCTGTTTAGTTGTCATCTAGAAATGTTTAACACCGATGATTCGAGTGTTTAGCAAGCAGGTAGAAAGCAAGAATCGCAAGTCTTTACAAGTTTAATGGCAAATATACCGCAACTATACGATTATTAGACAAATATATCACAGCCAAGCAGTTTATGCATTCCCGATATCTTATTTTGACCTCTGTAACCCAATAACGACACGCTTTCCAATCTATGCAGTAAGATTCTTACAGTTAGTGCAAGGCTCTGCGGTCATATTTAGTGCTTGCATGACTGGATGGAGTGATCGACCAGCACATCTCTCCGTCTTCAGCAGCATGCAATTTATGAGCAAAGTCGCAAGACCAACCTAGTGTACCCAAGCTAGAGACGCCCGCCGACTTAGGGAATCCTTGCCCTCCATAGCTATAGTGCAATCGAAGGCTAACGTGTTACTCCCACACTCATACATTTTATGGTCCGGCCCTGCAAAGCCGTCATCTGTTAATGATTTTCCACGCCCATAACCGGTCTACAGCTATTGGCAGGTAGGAAGTTCTAAAACTTGAGCCGGCGACGGAAGACGGAAAATCCGAATCTTGAAGCCGCAATTACCTACGTCTGCCGGTCTTGAAACTAACATTTCTCAAATCGGAATTTGGGAAATACTCTGTTGTTTAGGTACGAGCACGTCGATTGCTGGTGTATTTTCTAGCGTTTAAGTTAAGGATAAAGAATCCAGTTAATAAGATAGGGAGTGATAGCAATCCACAGCTCTTTCTTGATTTAGTAAAATCTCTAAAGGAGTGAAAACATAGATCTAAGTTTGACAGTTTAAAATTTTTGACTAGTTTCTCACTTTCAGTCTTAATCCAATCAACATTCAATTACCTGCTATGATTGTGCAGTCTGCCGTTTGAATTTGTAATCGTGCTGGCTCTGTTACTGCCTGTCTGCACAGAGCGGGAGAATCACCAATAACTGTCATTTACGGGGAAGGGGTAAATTCAAATTTTCATAGATTGACACATTTTGGCAATGTGCTTCCTCGGAATTATAAATAATTGTGCAAAGCTTGATAAAAGCAGATATTAGCACACTCGAAAGGTGGCACAACTGTAGAACCACGAGTTCGAACGCAGTCGCACTATTAACTTTAGAATTTCCAGACCTCACTGAAGCGGAGTGCCAGTCAGTGTAAACAATCGATAGAATAGCTAATGGGCAGCGGGTGCTTTATTGCAATCAGCAAGGTTGACCGATCCTTGTATTAGCCACGTACAAGGATTATATGTATGGCTTTGATTAGTGTCCTATGCATGCTTGCCATGCCAGGGTATTAGCCAACTACGGAAGTATACGGGTAGCAACAAACACTGGATAGACCGTAAGTCTAGGTGTCACAAGCGGCCAGCTCGACAGCGCCTGACCTGAGATACGAGTACTGGGAAAGTACCAGGCTGGGGAAGGTAGTGGTGAATTTTAATAAATTAGCGAGCGCATTAGCCATAAAAAGCTCTCCAAATTGTATTCATCAATTGCAGGATTGCGTCTTGTATTTGGTTCCAAAGTTAAAAAGTCGAACCGAAAACTCTTGGTAATATGTCCCCAACGACATTCCCAAAACGTCATGTGACGTAAATTGAGCGAAGTAGACTAACTGGAAGCCTAATATTTCCTCACGGCAGCAAAGCGACACACATTCAAATTGAACTAAAAATGGTTGAACTCGGAGCAATCTCTACTTTGAGCTCCAATGCTCTGAGGAGTACTAGGTAGTGCAACTAAAGCTAAGAAACTTTGGAATTTCCTGTACAAAAAGCTACGCACCTGCGCTTTATTTCCACAAATAAAAGAGATTACAGTGACAGTTAAAGTTATACACCTTTTCGTGCAATTGTAAGCCACGAATTCGGAGTCGAGTTCCCGGCTCTCTAGCTAGCACGAGCAAACAATGCATTGACATGCAAAGCGTCTGCGACGGCTTCTTGAGAAAACTGAAATTCAATCTTCATATCCAGAATCTCATCGCTGGTCCGCAAATTTGGTAACAATAATAGGATAAAAATTTTTATCAGAGCTGAAATAATTCTAGGCAAGCAAGGCTCTATCACCACCTTCTATTTCTTGGCAAAATGAGTCAGGATCTCCATCGGAAGGGGGAATATTATGGTGGAATTCTTTTCTGCAGCGATCGTGTTTAGTGTTTGCAGATATCTGAGTTGCAGTGCGGCCGGAGACTCCATGATGACGTCAGCTGCCTCTTTGAGAGCACGCGAAGCTTTCTGCTCGCCCTCTGCCGCTACGACCTTGGCCCTTGCCTCTCTGGCGGCTTCCGCTTCGGCAGCCATGGCCCTCTGCAGCTGCTGCGGCAGACGAACGTCCTTCATTTCCACTCTCTCCACCTGCAAGAATCATTACACAAAAATATAATTTAAGGTATGCTCTGGCACGTATTGGGTAGTTTATCTTTTCGTTGCTAAGGCAAAGCTTTACTAGGTATGGTTTGCCAAACTGAATTTCATTGGAATTAGGAATCCAGCGAGGACTGAGAGAAAGAGACCAGGTTGTTTTCTTAGTCAATTAAAAAAAGTTTTGTTAATAAAGAGGTTGCCCTACCATTAAAGAAACCGGAGAGATGTTAGAAAAGGCCTGGACTGTTGGCCGCTGCATGTTACTTTTGTACATTGTGGTCAGACAATTATCAAGCTCCTCACGATGTCACAGAATGACACTAGTCAGCTCTCATTCGTAATTGGCACCGTGTCATGAGATAACTCCTAAAAGGTGATAGACTTCAGAGTAGTCACTACTAAATTTCTTCCTTGATCTACTAATGTATGCATTAAATTTTAGCTGGACCTAGCCGACAAAAGTAGGCTAACGTTATCATAGGTAATTAAACTAGATTTGTTAAATTCATTGTAGCAATTAAATCGCAGTCTAAAGCACGATATTCAAACAATAACGAACAATATTGAAAACGTATCTTACTCATATTTTGATTGGAATCAGTATCCAGGACTGCTTGCATTACTGAATCTAATTAACTAAATTATTCTCGTCTCGCGACCCACACCAACCTATAATTGCGTTTTTGACCGTAACAGAGTTCTCGAACAAATGTCGAAGCAAAGTTCTCGAACAAATCAAAACAAACGAAACAAAACAAAGTTCTCGAACAAATCTCGAACAAATTGCGAACATCATCGACTAAAACCGATGCTGCTGAGACGTGTTTAAAGCCCTTTTTGTTGTCTGAACGTAGCGCGTAAGCAATTTAGCGCCATTGGCTATTAAAAAAACACTTACTGCTCAAAGCTATTGCCACTATTGCCTATCCACTATTGCCTCGAGGGCAATGGCTCGAGATTCTCCGACTCTTAGTAACCTGCCTATTAGGTGCGATCGTGCGTGCCGATTAAAAAAATTTCGTTGCCACCGTCGAAATACCTTCCAAGGTGCGGTTGCCTTTACAAAGGTTTGGAAAATCCGAATTGACAAAAGAAGACCCGAGCACAGCGAGCGCAGGAATCGCGGTCAGAGGCTTCGCCTTCGCTTTCGATTAGGCAGCATTGTCTGGAGCGATTGCCTGTGCGATCTCCCTCAAGCGCTGCTGTGCATCACTCTTACTTAAAAGGTAATCGGATCTGCGAACCCAGACAAGGCCCAGCACAATGCTTTCCTTTTGAAATTCTCGCATAATGAGCAATACAGACCTCATAATACATTCAATACATAATGACATTGTTTTGACAGCAATCTCGATCTGTTCGCCTTGACCGAGACCCGGCCGCAATCGACAAATAGCTTGATCATAACCAGCTCCACTCTCTAGACTTTAACTTCTTTCGTATCCAAAGATCAATCAAAACTGACGGAGGCGCCATCGCCATCGTTGCACGTTCCTTCCTCAATTTCAAGCCGTTTGCAGTCCACTCGAAACAGCTTTACGAATCTCTAGTTTCGAGTCCCTCTTCCATCAAGCTGTTAATGGGAAAGTAATCTATCGCCCTCTGGCACCAAGTCCGCCTTTCTTTTAGATTTCTGTGATCACAAATATATTCCATGAGAAGAAATCGACCTTTCATCGTTAAAGGTGATTTTGAGATTCATTTGTGGCTTGACCAAAGCCTTTTTGAAACGCCCTGGGACACGATCTGAGGCTAAGGACGTGCGGCATGACCTGAGGCTAAGAACATACTCATTTAGTTATGCTTGGCTGCAGCACATACGCATGGTATAAGCAGGATAGTGGTAACAAGGTCTAGATGACTACTAGTATTTTTTTGGGTCACTCGTGGCCTCCTTGAATGTAGAGGTTTCCCGTCTACCGTTAGTACCGCCGACTCTGGAACTGAGTGAGACAGAGCAGCTGAACTCTTAAATTGAAACTTAAAACCTGGCAAGTTAGTTCCAGCCTGGTTTTGGCACTAATCTCTCCACAAAGTCAGAATTTCTTCTGATGTATAACGAATTCACCTTCTTTGGAAAGCCGAATTGGGTGAAGTCTCTCTGCTTGTTTAGCTGAATCGTTTGAGAGCGATTGGTACAATTCATCACCAAGCCCTTTGCCAAGGGCATTCATATCGCCCACGCATAACTAGCACTACGTTGCAATATTTTTGGTCCTATCTCAATGGGGACTCTAGAGTTTTGATATGAACGGACAAAGATTATTGTTATTATACTGAAGTATGGTGTACATCAGGCGTCTGCGCTTGGTCTGCTTCTCTTCACACTTGATACTCTTGCCGAAGTGATCACCATGCACAATCTAGAATTTCACTTCGATGCAGATAACATTGAAATTATACTTTGCCTTTGACCTTCTCAGTTCTGCAGAGCGCCAAATTCTGTCGACTCCCTTGCTGCATGTATTGCTGAAATGTATTGTATCTCCGTCTGTAGCTCCACTAAGTCATAAAGACCATGTAGGTGTTACGCAGGAGAATTTTGTTTAGTATAGCGCACTCACGGCCTAAGCTGCTTTCGGTACGCATTCGGTAGCCAAAAGACTTCGTCCCACGCAACAAAGAGAAAGTGGGAAGCATAGCAGAGTAAGGAGGGCAGTTGAGGAAGTGAGTAGCATGGAACTAGCAGCTCAGGACCTCTGAAAAGGATGAGCCATAGTCTGCAGTAATAGAGCATTTGTCGTTGCATAAGAATTGTGGAAGCGATTTCCGAAGTCTAGGACCTGCAGAGCTAAAGCTTCTGTCGCCAACAGCCTTTAAGCGGAGGAATGAAACAGCTAATTTATTGTCCACACAGGACCTGAGGGCGCGACCAGGCTGAAACTGATGCAGCAGATCAGCCAAGTACGAAGGAGCCAAGCCGTGGCCGGGCCTTGTGGGTCAGCGTAAGAACTTTGCTCTGAATCCGTAGGTCAACCGGCATCCATCTTAGCTCTTTTAGGAAAGGAGACACGTGCTCAAACATCTCGGATTTGAAGACTAGCCTTGCAGCCATATTCATAGTCAGCTGCAGTGGCCTAATTGCTTTTATAATGATAATAATGATAATGATAATAATGCACTTGATAAAGCACCCTCAGAGAACTCAATCTCTCTCTAGGCGTTTTACATTTGCTGCAAAGGGAAACGCAATTGAATGGTGAGTAATAGCATGCTTGATAAACACCATGAATAACATGGTTAGGGGTGACATGTACAGGGTCAGCATGCAAATGTGGTTAGTGGCAGCATGCACAGTGTCAGCACGTATAAGCACACGAAAGACGAATCACAAGGACCCGCTGCATGCTGTCCTAAATAGGTGTGTCTTTCAGTTCTTTGTAAATGTGGTCAAGTCAGTGGATGTTGTGACGCAAGTCGGAAGTGAATTCCAGGCTTTGGGAGCATACAAACTAAATGCACGGTATCCAAAGGATTTGAGGTTTCTACGAGGTATTGGTAGACTGTTGAATTCCGAAAAACGGTGGTACGATGCTTGGCCTGGTTGGGGAGTAGATGTGAGAGATAGGCTGGAGCCAAGGAATGAAATGATATTTCTTTAAATTCTTCCTTAAATCCGTGCCCAGATGGTAGCAAACTTTCTCAAATTTAACGTCGACAAAACGAATTCACCACTTATGCGCAAACCAAGTATGACTCAAACCTTACTAAGCTGAAAACTCAAAATTAGCACTGTCGGCATATTTTCTGTGCGACCAACACGAAATGTAGATATCCTCCTCTAAAGTGACCTTTCACTAGACGATTACATCAGCTCTATAATCAAGTTTGTTAACTTTCTGCTACATAACATTGGTAAATTCAGGTTTGCTTAGCCAGGAATTCCACTATGAAAATTGGTTCATGCATTAGTGACATTTTGTCTCGACTTTAGTAACTTACTACTTGCTGGTCTACAGACCTGCACAGTGCGGTCCTGCACAGTTAGTCCCAACTCTGCAGCGTTGGATTGTCTGGAGCGAGTATCGATCGCGAGCATCATCATCACCAGCAGAAGCTTCAAGCGCCCCTGTACTGGCTCCAAGTCAAGTAGCATATCCACTTCAAGGATCAGTCACTCACGTTTAGGTTCCTTTATTCTTTGACTCCATCTTACCTACAAGAGCTACTCTCCACTAGGCTAAGCATATGACTTTTGTCTCTGTGAATTAAACCGTTTAGCCACATCTCGTTCGAACCTAAACTTCTTTAGAAGCCGTGCTTCTTATTTGTACGCTTCCAAAGCCCTAGCTCCCTTATGACTGACATCACGACATCCACTGACTTAACGACATTTTATAAAAGAAGCTAGAAACGCACCTGTTTATCACAGAATTAAGGAGGTCATTGCGATTCGTATAGGTTTCTAAAGACAATACCACGAATTATGATCTGTGTATCTGCTGAAGATTGAGTGATTGCCAATTATCCATAGATGAGAAAGTGTCTACTGCCCTACAGCTATCGACGAAAGACTATGATAACGCAGCCAAAAGATTTGGGAATCGCTTGATAATCGTCTATTCTGTGCTACATGTCATTGCACCAGTGACTGGGCTGAGGAACTGTGCCCTAGCTAGCTAAAGCAACATGGCTTTAGGAAATATTTTAGAAAATTTAGCTGGTACCACAAAACGCTTAACAGATACCACATCTTACAAAGGGGTTGCAGCAGAAGCAAGTAGGCAGGAAGCCATCTTACCATCATGCCCCAGTTATTCGTCGAGTGTTCCAGCAGCTGCAAGAGTGCAAGGGCGATGCTCTCGCGCTCTGCCAGGATCTCTTGCAGCGTGTGCATGCCGAGAATGGTTCGCAGAGATGTCTGAGCGAGCAGCTGCGTTGAGCCTCGAGCGTCAGTGATGCCGGTGACGCTCTGAGTAGGGTTGCTGATGCGGAAGTAGACAACAGCGTCTACTTGAATGGTTACACCGTCCTTTGTCAGTACCTAGAATGGAGTAAAAATCATCAGATAAAATAAAATAAAATCACAACATCAAAAATCATCAAAATCTCGGCCTGAAGAATTAATTTTCTCGGTTACACGGTTTGCTGTTAGCTTAATGACAGTGACTAAGCCTTGCTCTAACAGCTGGAAAAATTTGTTGCAGTCAGCAAGATCGTATCCCGTTCACAGAGGTGGGAAAAGTGTTTACAGTTGAGGACTCAACGGCTTATGACAACGACGTACCTCCTGAGCCGGAACATCAAAAGTGACTGTCCTTAGGTCCACTTTCACGAATCTGTCCGTACAAGGCAACACGCAGAAGACACCTGCAAAATTGTTATCGACGTGGATAGAACAGTCAGTAGTACTAAGGAGCTTGTTCAATCATTTAGATGGACCATTTTTTTCTAATTTATTGGGCCAAATCTCTCCTTATCATGTCCAGATAAGCAGTGAGCAGTAGTACACAAAGCATAGCCATACATAACATTTCTTTACTCTGAAATCCTAAAGACACTAAAACGGTCACAGAAATGCATTAAATTGGCAGGAATTCCACAAATGGCTTTCTCGAACGTGCCGCAAAACACATTACCCCATCGTATTTTCGTTTTTTATGGCGACATTATAAGTCATGTATGTCGAGGTGACAGCTCTGGTTTAACTTTACTGAGTAAGTTCCAATACTGTAATTAAATTTTCAAGATTACCGTCACGGATATAGACTTCGGAGGACACAGTGCAACAAATTTTGGCATAAATGTTTACGGGTGGGAAGCAGAACCAGTGTCTCACAGTTTTAGCCTTGTGATTGTGCAGAAAGCCGTGAACCGGCAAAGAAAATTGTCTTAAGGCGCTCTCTCCGGATTGTTAAGCTGCTTAGTGAATCCGTAACACTCGACGATCTTCCTAATCTGTTCCCCGACCAAGTTTTTAGATTTGAACAATATCTGCAATAGCTTTCGAAAGACATTTTGAGGCGATTAGAAAGCAGCTAATTCATTTTCCAGAGATTTGACTAATTGCTTGATGAATCCTTGCTAGATATACGGTGATGGTAACACCCTCTCCCAAGGGTCTCCCAGCTTCTACTAGCAGAGATTTATATTTCCTATAAAGAAAAAGGTACGCTGTGATCAGTCCTTTGTGGTAATGCGCCTTACTGTCCCAGCCGTCACAAAAGGCTGAAAAAGGAAATATCGTGAAATGTCAAGGAGGCCTGTCAATAGCAGCAGCAGCAGCAGCAGCAGCAGCAGCAGCAGCAGCAGCAGCAGCAGCAGCAGCAGCAGCAGCAGCAGCAGCAGCAGCAGCAGCAGCAGCAGCAGCAGCAGCAGCAGCAGCAGCAGCAGCAGCAGCAGCAGCAGCAGCAGCAGCAGCAGCAGCAGCAGCAGCAGCAGCAGCAGCAGCAGCAGCAGCAGCAGCAGCAGCAGCAGCAGCAGCAGCAGCAGCAGCAGCAGCAGCAGCAGCAGCAGCAGCAGCAGCAGCAGCAGCAGCAGCAGCAGCAGCAGCAGCTGCTGCAGCAGTAGTGCTCTTTTCAGCCACATCGGATATATTAAAATACCAATCAGCAGTACATATCTTATTCGCTATCTGACTTTTTACTTTGTCACGAAGAAGACGGATATATCTAGGAATGCATGGAGCCCGGTCGCTCAGGGCACACCGGTATTAGGGCGATGAATGAAGGAATTTGTGCATTCGCAATGAGCAGGTCTCTCTCTCTCTCTCTCTCTCTCTCTCTCTCTCTCTCTCTCTCTCTCTCTCCCTCTTCCTCTCACCAGTCTGACGTTAACACGGGACTATATTGTTAAAGCAAAAGTCACTTGAGTTGTCAGTTGGTTTCAAGTAACTTCTGTAAATCAGAAACTGCATGGCTCTCTGTTTCACACTGAAACAGCCTGTAAACATACATGAAAGATATATGATAAGTTCGCATGTGAAATGCGTTGTCCTAGACTTGTCTTGACTCTGTACAGGTGCGATCGGGTAGGCTGTGTACGCCTAGCATATCTTAGACGCTTTCGCGGAGCACATTTCGCTCTCGTGTAGCTAATTCTAGCAGTCTACATAAGTAGCTCTACGCCGACTAGGCTAGCCTGGTTTTTCAGAATGGCATTATTCAACGACGCGCTGTAATTTATGTCGGGTTGGACAGCTGATTGACAGATCTATAGGAAAGATTTCGGTACCTGGTCCTTTTGGACCTCCTCCCCTCAGGCGTCCCAGCCTGAAGATAACGGCTCTTTCATATTGCTGAACAATCTACAAATAAACAAAGCAAATCGTATGATATGTGTGGAGTCAACACAAATCAGTCTCAAGACGGGGCGAATATTCTATGCTGCTGGCATCCAAAACATCAGACAGTTATTATCATGCAGGTCTAGGATGAGATAAAACAGGGGACACGTTAAATGAACGTCACAGCTAGCTTGCTATGGAAATGAAATCTAGTTACGGCAGGTAAGTAGCTGCTGCGAGAAGCAACTGCTGTTGGTTTTTCGGTTTCAATATTCAATCTCTGTCCGGAATAAAAAATAAAAGTCCAAAGGTTATGCTGTGTGCGAACATCTCTGCCTCTACATGTGCTTAAAAACGATGCATAAATGAGAGTACCTGCAGAGTTCAATGAAGTGTGTAATTGAAGCATGTGCACAATTCATTGCTAAATTGGGTGGAAACTGGTCTCAGGCAAAGCAAGAAAAAGTGAGAAGCACATTTGACTTGGCTGACATAATCATAAATGTATATGAATAATTAGTAGAAGCAAACAGCGGCTGCAAAGAAAGGGTCCAAGTCGGAGGCAAGAAAGCGGACTGCAGAGCAGCACTGGTGCATCAAATTGTGAAGTCACTTTAGTCCTATAACTGTACTGAAGCTATGTAGGCCAAAGAGCAGGAATAATGCCTTAACTAAGAATAACATCACTGACCATAAATTGTGTGAAAATCACTATGGAGAAAGCTAGATTTGGGCACTTTTGAACTCACAGCAAGAGAATGGATAACCAAGGGCTAGTAGAATGCACTGTGTCAAGCATTCATTCACAATCGAAATATAGGCTCGTAACATGCAGTGTTCCATGAACTAAATCCTGCACGAATCTGAATCCTGCATGCAAAGTACACAGGAATAAAAAAAAATGAAATGTTTAGCTGAGGTGAAGCCAAGGCCATGCCGCTAGATGTGCAGTTGAGACTTATATCATGCAAGATGATCAAAAGGAGTGACCGCAGCTGGAAGCGAGCCCCAGATTCTCAGTTCGCACCAACTGATCATAAAAAATTCAATTTATTGCGACGGATGACGACACGGCAGGAACCCTACGATGCCGTGAGAGCACACTGGAGGAGCCAGGTGGTCGGTAGTTTAAGATGGTGCCAGCGAGTAATAGGATCTGTAGGACACATAAAGAATACTGCAATCCATTCGACACTCGATAGGGAGCCAGTGAAGCTCAGGCAGAAATGATGCGATATTGCGCTTACACCGTTGCAACAGACCAAACGAGCTGCTGACTTTTTACTAGCTGCTGACGCTTAATGACACAGCTACGGAGTCATAAATAGCGTGACTTGCAGTAATTTAGACACAATCTCACGAATGCTTAAACTGCAGTGGCTGTCAAGTAAAATTTGAAGTTACTTCTCATCAGAATGCTACCTTAGAAAAATTAGAAAGATTATGAAACTGTCATCCTAAATCAGCAAGTAGGCCAGAACATAACATACGCTCGGCGATGGTCTTTATAAGGATGACACCAAAGGTGTAATCAGACGAGTGAGTGGATCAGAGAGCATGATACGATTGGAGTTTGACGTTTAACCAAGTCTGGCCATCGTGATGGCTACTAACCAATGCCAGGGACCTTCACATCGGTCGCTTTTTGGTGACGACAGCAACGTGAGAGCACAACATTTTCCTTTGTACAGGCGAAGAGGGACTCAAAACTCATTGTTTAAAATCTAAGGATGCTCACAGCTCTATTCATACACGAAAAGCCGATGCACATAAAGCAAATGGATGCAACAGAAGTGAGAGCACAAGACCACTTCGAAAGGGCGAAATGGAAGCTCAGCACTCATCTGTATGCAGTCCAAGTTGGAGCACAGCACTCACCTTGACACATGCAAACCAGGAAAAGGGCGATGTGCAGATGATTAATATCACTGCTAAGATGATAAGGATCGTGTCACCGAAATGGCAGCCATCGTCTGGTTCCTCTTGCTCGTTTCCTATAAAAAGTTGCCAACAAGAATATACGGCCTTACTTCTTCAAGCACTACTGTTTGGTTAGTTAATTCAGTGACACGCACAGCGAGTGAATGGATCGAATAAATTGTCCAATGGGATCGATCCAGTACCCTTGGGCTTCGGTTTCGAGAGGTGCACTAGCGTATTTCAGAACAAATGCCGAGCACAGCTGCAAACTCCGATGACAAAGGGAAATGGCTGAGACGCGGGCGAGCAGGCTACAGCAAGCCTGAATTGAAAATAATGATAATAATAATGCACTTGACAAAGCGCCCGCAGAGAACTAAAGTTCATTCTAGGCGCTTTACATTTGCTGCAAAGGGAAATGCAATTGAAAGGTGAGTAATATCATGCATAATAAACAAACAACATGAATAACATGGTTAGGGGTGACATGCACAGGGTTAGCATCCAAATGTGGTTAGTGGCAGCATGCACAGTGTCAGCACGCATAAGCACATCAAGGACAAATCACAGGGACCCACTAAAAGCTGTCCTAAATAGGTGTGTTTTTAAGTTCTTTTTAAATGTGGTCAAGTCAGGGAATGTTGTGACGCAAGTCGGGAGGGAGTTCTAGGCTTTAGGAGCATACGAACTAAATGCACGGTCTCCAAAGGATTTAAGGTTTGTACGAGGTATTTCTAGACTGTTGGATTCCAAAAAGCGAGTGGTACGATGCTTTGCCTGATGGGGTAGTATCTCTGAAAGATAGGTTGGAGCCATAGAATGAAGAGACCTAAAAGTGAGCGACAAAACCTTAAAGTCAATTCGTTGCTTGACTTGTTGCCAAAGTAGGTCGGCGAGAAGCTGTGTGATGTGGTTACTGCAACGCTCACGACAGACAAGCCTAGCTGCAGAGTTTTGCACTTGCGGCAATCGCATGATCGCACCTCCCAGTAGGCCAGTAAACAGTGAATTGCAGAAGTCGAGATGGGATGTCACGAATGCATGGACCAACTTAGACGTGGTATCCTTATCTAAACAAGCCAGAATTTTAGCAGTGTTATGTAGCTGAAAGTCGGCAGATTTAACTGTGGAGCTGGTGTGGTCGTCTAACGAGAGGTCACTTTGGAGTATGACACCTAGATTTCGAGATGATTCAACAGGAGAATGCTGGCAGTACCAATTTTGATCGTCAGCCTTTCCAATTTGTAAATCACATTGGGTTTGCCCATAACTAGTAAGTTAGTTTTATCATCGCAGAGTTTTAGAAAGTTTGCTACCATCCATGTGCGGATGTCATCAATACATGCAGCAAGTGACGTGAGAGAATTTGAGGTGCTCAAAGGCTGGGAGGGATCAAAGCAAAGGTACAGCTGAGTGTCATCCGCATAGAAGTAAAAGCCTAGATTTTTCTTGGCAGTCACATCAGCAAGAAGGAGAGAATTAACCGTGAAAAGAACCGGGCCTAGTACGAGCCCTGAGGTACCCCATATTTCAGAGGTACCTCGGATGATCTATGTCCATTCACGTCGATACTCTGGAGTCTCCAACCGAGATAGCACCTGAACCATGGCTGAGCAGTGCCAGTGATGCCCAGGCGAGATGAAAGGCGCTCTAGAAGAACTTTGTGATCGATTGTATCAAAAGCTGCCGAAAGATCAAGCAAAACAAGCACAGACACTCGGAACTTACTAGCAAGGTTTGAAGTTTCGATATATGAGTTCAGCTGGTCTGCCACAACTCGTTCCAGTGTCTTTGATAGGAATGGTGGAAGGAAGACTGGGCGGAAGTTGCTCAATTTCTCTTGGTCTAGTGTCGCTTTCTTGAGAAGTGGCCTTACTACAGCTTTTTTTAAAGGTTCTGGGACATGAACTGAGGCTAACGACATATGAATGATGTTAATTATGCATGGCAGCAGCCGATCAATGCAACGTAAGTGCAGGACAGTGGAAATAGGGTCCAGAGGACTTGTCTTCTTTGATTGGGATATGAACTTCAGGACGAGATCACTAGTGACCTGCTTAAATGAAGACATTGAGGTGCAGCCAAGAATAGGGGGGATGTTGTCCTCGCAGAGATGGACTCCCTGATCTTGTCAATCTTCTGCATACAGAATCGAGAGAAGCGATCGGCTAGATCCTCACTAGGATCATTAAGTAAAGAGCTAATCTGGGAGCGGTTGAGGAGATGGTTGATCGTCGACAACAGCATATTTGGATTGTGCATCTGTGATTCAACGATTTTTATTATGGAAGCTAGACTTGGCCTTTGGATCGATTGGTACGACCTACAGTAGTCTGCCTGTCGACGGACAGTCAGTCCTGATCTTTTGTATGCTTTTTCAAGCTTACGCTTGGTAGACCTGGCTAGTTAAATGTCTGTGGTAAACCACAGGCCTTCGGGGCGAGGGTGCACCGTGCGCTTTGTCAGAGGTGCAAACTCGTCGAGCGTGTCAGCTAGTGTCGGGTTGTAGCTATCTACCAATGATGACAGATCGGAGGGAGGACTGGGCAGTAAAGGTGAAGCAGATATTCTCGCACGGACAGCTTCGATGTCAAGGGTCTTGAGGTTTCGCGATTCACAGGTTATTATAGAGGATGAGGTGGGCACACACTTTAGATGGAATGAGATCTGCATGTGGTCAGATAAGCAGGATTTGGTAATAATTGGTGATGACAAAGTGCAGTTGTGTGAGAATATCTGGTCCGGTGTGTGACCCTTGATGTGAGTAGGGCTATGCACATGAGCCGCAAGAGACAATGAGTCGGTCAATGCACGAAATTCGGTGCTGAAAGCGTCAGATAAGCTATCAAAGTGAGCGTTAAAATTACCCATAACGATAAAGGATTTCTTTCTTGCACACAGAATCGAAATGAGATCGGAGAAATCTGAGATAAAGGAGGATTTGGTACCTGGTGGGCGATAGACTACTGCTATTATCGGTAGCTTGTTTTCGGATGAGACCAAGAAAATTGATTCAAAAGACTGCTTCAAGGGTACTGCAAATGGCTTGAAGTTAATTTTTGATCTCACGATAACTGCAACTCCACTTCCAGTTTTGATTGATCTAGGGGTGTGAAAGAACGAGAAACTAGATAAGGTTACGTCTTTAATTGTCGGGCAGTTTATCGATTGTAGCCAAGTTTCAGTTAGGGCGAGCAGGTCGATACCATTTTCAGAAATAAGGTCGCTTATTACCAATGCTTTACTGCAAATTGAGCGAGGATTTCAAAGGCAAGTGTTAAGTCTGGCCGATGGAGTTACAACAGGCCTGATGACCACTAAGTTAGAGAGATTCACAGTGACACATGATGGGCAGCGTACTGAGCGGTTCGAGACAATGATAGGAATACCAAACGAGCGGGTACTCAGCTCGAAGTTCCCGCCCAACGAGCTGCGTCTGACCTTGGTTTCCGGCCGCCGAGGCGGCTCGGAGACCTTTCTGCAGCGTCACTGGGGCAGACTGCAATCGTAGTATGACTTAGCTGACCGTTGTAGCTGGGTCACATTGATAGAATTGTAACTCGGTTTCCTGAAATGCCTTCGGCTGTAGAAAGGTAGCAATATAGCTAAACTGTTTAAAGGCAGCTAATGAGAGGGAGCATAGCATCGACGGGAATTAGGCTATCGCTTAGAACTCCACATGAAGAGCCGCAGGAATCCAAAATTTGAAGGCTTCGAGAAGCTAAGACCGAGATTCTCTTCTTTGGAAACTACACACACGAAGCTAAATCAGTGGCTATGCACTCTTAAGTGAAGATTCCACCATAAGATCTTTGTCGAGAGACCAGACCACAGCAACGAGCCACTAGTATTCGTGAACAGGATGCGACAGAAAGAGTGCTTGGCTACATGTTACTCTTCGGTCTCGGATGTAATTAGTTCAACTCCCGAGACCGATAAAAGGTCCTTCTCCTCTCAGTCAGCTCGTAGTGATGCAATACCATACCGAGGTAGCGGTAAACAGCATCGCTCTGACTCTCCATTCAACAGTGGTGAATGGTCTCCCATACAAATTAGAACAATTATGCTTGTACCTGGCACCTTAGCGATTCACCGACCAAACGCTGTAAATGAGTACCTGCTGGTCGCCGTATGCATACAAGTGGCAATAATTGGAGAGACGAACTTCTGCTTACCTTTTACTCGCGAGTTTGGGTCGACGGCATACATTGATACTCGTAGTTGCTCTCGAGAAGGATGCACAGATGACATGCACGATTCCTACTTGGTGTCCCACGAGCTAACCGCTGCAGCCGCCGAGCTCAGACTTTCATCTGACGTCTGTCTTACAACTGCATGCAGCTCACTCCTACTAGGATGCAGGTGATACAGCCGTGCCCATATATAGGTGCATTCGCCGTTGTCCTCGCCAACAACAATGAGTGGGGGCCGAAGTGCGGTCACGTGGTAAGGAGTGCTCAGACCTGTAACAATGGAGCTAGGTATGGTCGCATGACAGCGAGAAATCTCCTTTTGTGTCTATTGAAGAACTAGATTGACAGGGTTGATAAAGCAGCGTTCCGCCAAGGCTAGGCAAATTCCGTGGGGAGATGGCGAGGGTTGGAGCAGGGGCAGTTCGAGCTAATAGTGCCACGTCCTGATAATAGTGATAATTATAATAACAATAATACACTTGATAAAGAGCCCTCAGATAACTCAATCTTATTCTAGACGCTTTACATTTGCTGCAAAGGGAAACATGATCAAATTGTAAATGGTATCATACTTGATAAACCACAGGAATAAGATGGTTAGGGGTGACATGCACAGGGTCAGCATGCAAATGTGGTTAGTGGCAGCATGCACAGTGTTAGAACGTATCCCACGTAAAGGACGAATCACAGGGACCCACTAAATTCTGCGATAAATAGAAGTGCTTTTAAATATCTTTGTAAATTTGGTCAAGTCATGGGGTGTAGTGACACGTGTTGGTAGTGAGTTCCAGGCTTTATGAGCATATGAACTAAATGCACGGTCTTCAAAGGATTTCGGGTTTGTACGAGGTATAGGTAAACAGTTTCCGAAAATCGGATTGTACGAGGCTTGGCCTCGTGAGGGAGTAGATCTGGTAGGTAGGCTGAAGCCAAAGATGAAGAGACCTAAAAGTGAGCAACAAAACCTTGAAGTCGATGCGTTGCTTGACTGATAGCCAGTGCAGGTCGGTGAGAAGTGGTGTGCTGTGGCAACTGCGACGCTCGTGACAGACAAGCCTAGCTGCAGGGTTTTGCAGCAGGTGCCAGTGTCTGATTGCGCGTGCCGGTAGGCCAGCAAGCAGTGAGTTGCAGAAGTCAAGACGGGATGTCACAAATGCATGGCCAACTTAGATGTGATGTCCCTATCTAAACGAGCCCGAAGTTTAGCAATGCTGTGCAGCTGAAAGTAGGCATTGCACAATGAGTGCATCGCTTCGGCATGCTGCTCAGCGACTGGGCTTAGTGCCTTAGCATGCTCCTCCCTGCTCCACGGTCTTCCTTTCGAAGTATCAACGAATGGGTAGGTGTGAGGCATTACAAGCAGCAGACGACGAACATAATGCAAATGCGTGCCCAATAGTAGAACTTCAGCGTTCCAACTGCCGGCCTCCTCGTATGTCGCTCGAACACTTGATTATTTTTACGCTGCGATCCGAGTTTTTACTGACGAGGAGAGGTCGAGTTCAGTAGTTGCCCGCCACCTTCGTGTGCACAGCAACTGGCGTTATAAGAGTGCGACACACATCTGGTTTTATAAGAGTGGACTACACATTTCCATGGATTACAGGTAGCCCCATGGTTGACAGTGAGCATGAAATCGACAAGTAAGCAGCATTAATAGCTGCAACCAAGAAAATTTTGCACACATGGACTGTGCCACAAATGCTCGCAGTTTAAGACCCGATGGTGAACGGCAATTATGTACCTCTTGAGTGGGCACATCAAACCTAACTGTTCTCAAGTCCACTTCCACGAATCTGAGCAGCTAATACGTCGTCGTTTGTTAATAGAGCCAGCGAACTTTCGGCAATGGGCATATGGCTCATAGCAAGGTGAGAGGAAAGTGAGCTGGCTCTGTAAGGAACGACAACTTGAGGGCGCCGAATTAGCTGCTATAGGCACTGTGCTCATAACCGAAAGTGTGATCGATCTATAAATAGACAATGCTGTATTAGTTGATCTGATGGTGCAAGGAAACACGACAAAGACAATACGAAAGATCACCAGTGCCATTGCTGAAAAAATATAATTTGGTCCTGTAAATGCATTAGTGTAAGTTGCAATTATAAAATGCAGATTCCATAGAGCCTGCACGTCAATATAATGTAAGTAACCGTTCAGTGTAATATTGAAAGACTTATACGAGCACAAATACGTTCATCTGGACCATTAGATACGTATATAAAGAAGCTCAGAAACACAAAGCCGGCATGCCAGGTTATTTCAAGTATAATAATATAAAGATCAAATAATATAAGACATAAACTTGAAGTCCTGAAGATGTCTGAGATATTTTGAGGCAATCTTGCTACAAGCGTCTTGCTAACAGAGCACGATATAGCCAACACTTCTAGTTGAAGATTAAGATATTCCGTCCTTATTTTTAAGTACTGCTGCGAGCGATAACAGTGAACTTAACTTTACTGTACAGTGAACGCATTTGCTGCCCCTGGTGTTCTAAATTTAGCGTTTAATAAGTGCAAAGTCCTATTTGTACTGGCTGAACGTTAGGTAACTTGGAAGGTTAAAATCCTCAGGCCTCTGGGATCTCTTTTCGAAACGTTTCCCGGCCTGAGAATGACGAATCTTTCTTAATCCAGATTAGCCTGAATAAAATCCACTCTGAAATAGTGAAACATGTGCGAAGGAAAATAAACAGTGGACAAACTAACTCTAAACATGCGTCGTGTCAGAAGATTCAGCAAAATGTCTATGACAACTAAGCAGCTTGCGGCCAAGGTGAAACAGATCTAAAATTTAGGCAGCACAACAATGGCAACCATCACGAGTGAAGTCCTGTTAATAGCGGATTAAGATATGCTACGAGAAGACGGGAGAGAAGTGGAGGTAGAAGAGTTGAAATGATACTTTTTTGTTCAGGACGACCAGCCCACTGAGCGTTCAAGATTAATGTATCTCGGAATAAGCAACGCTACTGGCACGTGCAATCTTGGATGCTATCTATTGGCTGAATGCACTTCACAGGAAGTGCTCGTAGATTGCAGTGTGCGATATCACCATGACCTGCAGTGCAGTGCTGAATTACTCAGGACAACAAGCAGATTTTGGAGCAGCAGATTACCTCTGATTAGCTGGACATTACTTGTCACTAGACCAGTTGAACTCTCATTCTGTCAAATCAGCTACTGCTGATCGGAGCGTAACAAAATTTAAGAGAAGTCGATGGCAACAGGTGTTTTATGCATGACGACTGCTCAGCAAATAATTATCGTTTAGTACTTGTACATATTAAAATGTTCTTGCTCTAACTCTGTCTTTGCAAGGTCCATGTTCTCTTGGCAGCAGCATCATCAAAGCTCGTAATTTTCTTGTCCATTGACTGATGAACGGCTTCACGTCTGCACTGCATCTCTCACAGATTACTGAAAAACGGCCAGTAGAGTACGCATTATCTGTCTTTGATGCTTAGCTTATGATAGATATTTGAACGAGTTACCAATGGAACTCTTTGCAGCACTGTCTAAGAATGATTGACATTTTGCATGACTCCATATCTGACGACCAAGAGCGAGCGCTAACGATTTGAATGCATCTTTATACCTAGAAAACAAGCTTCCAGCCGTATCTTTTGATTTAAAAAAATTGATAGAAAGGCTCACTTATTGCGGTCTGTCACCTGAAGCCGAAACTTGTGGGGTGGACAGTCGCCGACCAAGTATCAAAGCCTGTAGCAGAGGGGTCCCTTCAGGCTGTTCTGGCATGATTAGCAGCTCGTTCGGCATTGAGTAACCAGCCAACGTTTTAATACTGCAAATCGATTACCTATGCTGCTGATAGCAGTTTTGTTACAGCATGTAATAGCTTCGTGTCTCGTTTTAAAGTAACTTTAGCTGACTGAGCGATGGAATGGCCACAATCGTCGGCCCACTGGATTAGTTGGCGTTTGAGTTGGAGGTTGACCTGTTCAGCAGATGTATTAGCCGAAGAAGCTGCCGGAGCAAGAACAGTAAAGTACGGAAGGCAGTTTCCATAGAAATCATTTCTAAATCATCACTATTGCCCACAAATAAAGTAATCAAACACCAGCAACCTTCCCGTGGGATTGCATATTGTCTACATCAGGGGTGTCCATTACGTGGCCCGCGGGCCACAACCCGGCCCGCCGAGGTCTTTTATGCGGCCCGCAACGTTATCCCAAAAATATTTGTCACTCCATGTTTTTCGTTAGTTTTTAATCATTACAAACGGCGATATAAGGCGCTGTGATGTACTTCACGCGTGCGTGAAGCGTGAAGGTGTCCGAATGGCTATTTTCGCGTGAAGGTAAAAAAATTGATTTATTTTGCTAGCCTTCATGTGAAAATTTTGGCGTAAAGGGGTAATATATTTGTGCTAAAACAGCGCCATGACGATCATATTTATAACGCTTCCGCAAGCGGAATTAACTGTTTCACACTGTGGATAAAAAAAAGAGCCGTTTCTCAGCTGCTGCTGCACGAACTGGAATCAGTCAGGTAGGTTTTTCAAAAAACGCATATTGCTCAACTTACTTACTAATACTAAGATATTGCTGTGATAAAATATAAATTAATCAATTCGTAACTGATCTGTTTTTTTATTTCACAGAGAAAAATGGCGGCGAATGTGAATACTAGCAAAAAACGAAAAATTGACGCAGAAGGAAGATTTTTCAAAGCATCTTGGACTGTAGACTATTTTGTAATGGAACGCTTCGGTAGGATAATGTGCCTAATATGCCAAGAAACAATTGCCATTGCAAAGGAGTACAATGTTAAGCGACATTTGTCAACAAAGCATGGCGACAGGTACAACAGCCTGACTGGTCAACTTCGAATTGATCACGTGAACTCGTTGAAACAGAACGTCATCGGACAGCAGTCATTGTTTACAGCAGTCAGAAACAAGTCTGAGGCTTCAACCAAAGTTTTTTAATAGCTGAATCTATAGCTAAGCGGGGGAAAGCATTTTCCGATGGTGAATTTGTTAAGGAATGCCTCAGGCTGTTTACTGGTGTGGTCTGTCCATCTTTCTCATCAAACAGTTGCGAGAAGAGTTGATGAGCTCGTATCCAACATAGAAGAAAGTCTCACTAAAAGACTTGCTGAATGCGAATTTTATTCTCTTGCGCTCGACGAAAGCACGGACAATAGCGATACGGCTCAACTGTCGGTGTTTGTACGCGGAGTAACAGGAAAGTGTGTCACTATCGAAGAACTGTTGGATATATGTTCAATGAAAGGCACTACAACGGGGAGGGATATTTTGGATCAGGTCAAGAGAGTCCTCACAAAATTTAATCTTCCTGAGACTAAATTGATTAGTTTAACCATAGACGGAGCCCCTTCAATGACAGGTAGACACAATGGATTTGTATCTTTAATGGTAAAAATAGTACCTCACAAAATTGTCAGTCATCGCTGCATCATCCACCCAGAACTGCTATGTGCAAAGGTCTTGAGCATGCAACATTTAATGGACAATGTAGTTTCAACAGTCGATGTGATAAGGTCTCGTGTGCTAAACCACAGACAATTTCAGGCTTTCCTTGAAGAGTTGGCATCAGATCATTGTGATGTTATTTATTTCTGCCAAGTCCATTGGCTAAGTAGGGCAAACACGTTAGCCAGGTTTTGGTCACTTCGGGACAAAATAAAACATTTATGACAGAAAAGGGAAAAGATGTTGGCTTCCTCGATGACCAGCAGTGGTTGAATGACTTAGCTTTTTTGGTGGACATGACCAAACATCTTGCAGATCTTAATGTCAAACTCCAAGGTAAGGATCAACTGGTCCATAAAATGTATGAGTGTGTTGTTGCGTTTGTGCAAAAGCTGAAACTTTTCCGGAAACACTTGGATCAGAAGAAACTGTTACATTTGACAGCACTAGCAACAAGATCGCCTGAAACGCTGGCTCATATGAAGTACTCCGCTCTTGTTAGCAAACTTGTTGATGAATTCGAAGAGAGGTTTCAGGATTTCCAACAACATGCGGATGACATGAACATGATTAGTAATCCATTTAATATCGATCCCTCTGATGCACCTGATGAATTTCAACTCGAACTTATCGACATTCATAATGACAGCAATTTAAAAACTGCTTATGATCAGCATGACCTTGTTACCTTTTACAAGCAGTATGTTTCATCAGAGTATTTTCCTAACCTAGCCAAACATGCTCGCAGGTATATTGCACTTTTTGGCAGCACATATTGCTGTGAACAGCTTTTTTCCAGACTAAAAAATGTGAAAACAAAGACTCAATCCGTTCTCACAGATGAACATTTATCAGGAATCCTTAGAATTGCCACATCCACTGTTGCAGCAGATGTCGACTTTTTATGAAAACAGAAACAATGCCAAATATCTCATTGATGCCTGCAGTGCAGAAGACATTGAATACCTGTGGCATTTAATTAATCCGAAGACATTAATATTATGTGAGTCCTTGTCATGTAATTTTGTAAGTTTTTTAAATTTCTGTCTTTATGTTATTCAAATAAAATCCAAAAGTAAAAGATTAGCCATAATATCTGTCGAATTATTTTCCAGGACACATGATTAAATTTTTATTATTTATTATTTTTAATTACAACTATGCTAAAAAATACTAGTGTATTGCGGTTTATTTATTAAATATAACAGTAATAGTCATACTAAATTACGATCTTATTTTCTGATGCGGTCAACTACGCCAATTTACATGTGGCCCCCGGAACTTTTAAATTTTTGAAATGTGGCCCCCCAACGAAAAAAGGTTCGACACCCCTGGTCTACATGGATGGAGCTTTTTAGCAAGCGGGAGGCGAGCAAGAAAGAGTTAGATTGCCACTGTTTAGACCACTACGATTGGTCGGCACACATCTCCACAGGCGATAAATGTGACGATACAATCATGCCTTCACTCTTGCCACGCCTTTTTAGTTTGTAATGTACCGTCTCCGACTGAAAACTCGGCCCCAACCTGAGCTAACCGTCGAATACTTTCCCGGGCTCATTCATCGACCGTTAGCCTGCTCTCGAGCCGACGTTGCAGCTGCAAAGTAACAGCGATCGATGGAAGGCGGTCGGGAAGCTGTTCAAGTTTCTGTAATTTCTTATGCTCACACTATTCTTTATGGTACTAGACCGTCTGAGGAGCGGTACTGACTCATCCAGTTGGTTCGGCGCGGAAAATCATATAGAAGAGAGCCTCGCGAGTATGAGGCTGAGGTTGATATAGAGGCTGTGTTGCAGATGCAGTTGCAGATGCAGTTGGTTATAGAGGCCGCGTTGCATAGAGCCTATTGCCGCCAGCCGAGAGACGTGGTTTACAATGTAAGAGGTTTGGTAGCATGACGAATCTTGTATTAGCTAGATTATGAAATTGCCTTTGTTGCGATCGCAGGAAGCTAGGGAGTAAAGTTTACGGGTAGCCTCTTGTCTGTCTAATTGCTATCAGCTAGCACACTTGACAGGGGTCACCGAGTAATTTACAAGGCACAAGATGCACTGTTCTCTTTCATATTGGGTATTAAACCTGGAAAATTCAGGTTATCTTAGACACATATACCACATTTAAGAAGACTTATGCATTTTATAACGTCAAGTTTGGACACTAGTAACTTATTAACGGAGCATGCCCGAAGAAATGGCCGAAAAATCCAAGTTTTGGAAATTCGACTTGAAATGCAATCCCAAGTTTTGGAAATTGACTAATGATCGGAACATGGTAAATACAATTATTTTTTAAGATATGTTTACACCGGAAGTAATGCATCAAGCTCAATAACACGAATTTGAGTTATAGCAGTGCCAATGGAATGGAGTTTTTTCGGCGAACTTTACCCATAAAAGCCGCTCAAAACGGACGCCAGATCGTTACTTAAAACTATGGAAAAAAGTTAAGTTTTCAAATAAAGAAACGCCCTCTTGAGGTCAACTCAACTGGCAGCTATACAAATCAAAGAGCGTAAACCCAAACAATCGAAGTTCGGCTCAGCCCTATAAAGGGGGCAGGGCCCATCTTCGGCGAACAGCAATCCAGAATTGTTAGTCCTTAATTTCCTTGCGGTGAGTACATTTAAACTTGCTGTGTTACGTACCCTTTCCAGCCGGACTAACAGAAAGTGACTAACGCTCGGCAGCAACAATGCAATCTTTCGGAATGGTGTAATACACTGCCACCTAGCCAGCGGATAGCTGCATGGTCAATTAGCACCGCACCTAACGAACCTTGGGACAGCTGATCTGGAATACTGCAGCGGCCATAAGTATTTTTATAGGTGAGGTCATGCGATCGGTCGGCCGGGCATCGCGTGCACTGTGCAAATATCCGAAGCTCGCAATATGCCAATGATAAGAACGCAGCGCTCAATATTCCGCAAGCAGTGCATACAACGATACCACGTAATAAAAGGCACAAAAATAGCCTATTTATTACGGCCGATACGATGGGTGACTCTCAGCAGACTCGCTAACAACTTACAGCAGCTCATGCTCAGTGCTAGGAGTTACCGACCGGCAGACCATTGTTCCAATAGAGCGACAGTTGTCCGGCCCATCTTTTATACAATGGAACGTCACCAGTTATGCAATAATGTCATTCTTTCGTAATAATACATCGCGGCAAGCTTCAGGTCTATCGAGGGTATTTAATAGATGGCTCAGTTCTAATTCAGCAGCAAACCTCATTGTTAGTAGTCGAGGTTCAGCTGTCAAGCTCCTAGTCCATAATCGCGGGGCATTACAATTTGCATGGTACTTCATTGAAAGAACCCGTCGTTCACCGGGAATCAGTCTGTAAATGCTGATTCAATTGTATTGAAGGGAAATTAAAGTGATTTCAACTTCTTGATCTGCCGTATACGTTTGCTATTTGTTTAGGCGAAACGACCACTCAATTGGACGTGGCGCTAATTTCTGACTGCTGACTCGGGGCTTGTTTGCATGCTGTTCGGTGGTACCTAGGCATCGTGAAAGGTTGACTTACTCCTAAAGATGCGTATTTATATATTTTTATATAATTATGTGTGCAATTGATTGTGCTGGCATACTTGTTTAGCTTGCCTTCATCAACCCTCATCTCAAAGCCAGCTTTTTGGATTCCAGCCATTATATTTCGCAGATGTCACATCTCGAACAATAGTGAACCAATAAACTTGGAATGAATTTTGAATGCACGCTTTTTTGTGCTTGCTTGCTTATCATTTCAGGCGTCTCTCGTGCATATTGAACCTAATTAGATAGACTTACTTTGATGAAGACCTTGCTTTTCGTCTGTTTGCCACTTATTACCAACCCACTATTCAATTTTGCAAACATCACAGGTAAGCTAATAATGATCTGATCAACGTGAAATTTGAAGTTGACGCTCCTTGGTATGTGTTTTGAAGTTTTATAATGATAAAACTGTAAACGCGCGGCGATGGTTTGTCCCCGGCTCTCTACCGGTGGACTGTGCAATGCATTGCAGCAGTGTGGGTAAAACACAAGCGGCCACAACTGGGCGCCGAAATCGACAGTTTATTGTGAGCCTGTTAGTAGTAGTTACACGCCGGCGCAAGCGCTTTACGCGGCGCGTACCGGACCGGCGAAGTTGACTGTACGAACTCCCGAAGCCCGTGTATAATAAACTATCCCATGCGAGCGTCGCTAGTGATGGTCCCAACCCCGAAGGCGGACCGCTACAGCACCTCAAGATACGAGCAGTTAACTGAGTAGCTGGCAGAACACAACTCCGCAGTCTAAGTTGCACTGAGCTGTTCATCTCCGTAGGTTCGTCTCTCGTGCTCTCAATGAGTAGTCTCACATCGACTACGGAAGCTGCCGCCACGAGCTCTCTCAGTCGTCCCGTTATATTCTCTCTCCTCTAAATCCCTGACCTCGCGCGTAGCTGCTATTTCTACTTCAGCACATTGGTCGGTGCACATCCTGACCATATCGTCTGCACTAGACTTCATTCTAACTTAAGTGGTTGGACCAGGAGCCGGGCCTGTACTAGGTATCCTAGACGAACCCGCTAAGGCAAGCACATTAGTCGCTCCATCTCCTAACCACTTCGCCTGCATAAAGCTCCATTCTAACCTGAGCTAGGTAGATCAGGAGCTGGGTCTGTACTAGGCACCCTAGTCGAACCCACTGAGGCAAGGGCTCCCATCGCGGCTAAGCTGAGAGCTGCCCCAGTGCAAAATGAGTAAATATGGCCCTTATTTTCATGCTTAACAGCATCCGTTGTGTTCACATGGTGTTTTTCCTGCAGTGGTATTCGATACATGGTAAATTATACAGCTTGGTCAATTTTGACACTATCGAATTGTAATTTAGAATATAGGCTTGTTTCACATGCCTTAGCATAACAAAGCTCCCGTATCTATCCTATAGATAGGTAAAGTACTGTTACACAGGCTCTTTTATGTTCTTGCACTTGATATTTCTGACGCATTCAAAGTTGTATACGTCACATTTTGCTAGCTTTCTTTGTATAAATTTATTATGCAAAGCTACGTGTCCTGCATCTTTTGAGGAGTTTGGCATTTGCATATGATGCATAGTATTGAACCTATTGATTTAACGAAACGGCCATGTTTGGCAGCAGACCTGCGAACATCGTGACCTAGACTCTTACAGGTGATCAGAAGGTGATTATGACAGCCATGGTTTTATTAAAAGATTGCTCACGTTACCCTTGTTAGCTTTTCCAATGTGCATACCGATCGATCAATCGATCGTAGATAAACATCAACAAATGTTCCATCAGGGGAGCTAACTCCCACAATTAAGGGGCATAACTCCCGGACCCTTGGACAGGACACATTTCTTGATATATGCAATAAGACGCTTAAAGTTAGTGCAAAACTCTGCACTCAGGCTTGCCTGTCAAGAAAGGTCACCATTGCCACATTACGCCACCTCTCAGACGTACTATAGCTACCCATCAAGCCGCATATCGGCTGCACGTTAGAAATCCTCTTGCCTGATGATCAGATTAACTTGCCGTCGCTTACCAAAAACGACAAACTGCTGCACGTTTCCTGTAAACCAAATGCTTGATCGTAAAGTGCCTCATCATAACACCTTCAAACTGGGAGCCTGAGGTTTTCCTTATAGCTGAGAGCTTCTGCCTCTCAAAACTCACTATCAGGCTATGTGCACTGAAAAGAAGGCAAATGGTAAACGGTCTTGTGAATACGAAATGCATGGGCCTTAACATTTAAGTTCTTTGTGCTTGCAATAGTTAAACTTTCTCGCAACCAATATTGGTTCATCAGAGGTGCTTTAGCTCCTGGAATGGCAGCTTGGCAAGCCGCTCTCGAATTGGTGCGGCAAGGGCACCTGGCTACAGCTGGCACTTGGAGAAATTCAGATTTGCCCGTATCGTGCCTCAGCTCTTCTCAATCAGAGCGACCGAGTGTCTGAATACCAGCGAATCATATTATAGTCCAGATTTACATGTGCTAGACTACTTGCGAAACGGCCTGCAACGGTCTCTGGCAACGTTCACTATGGCCGCCCATAGCTGATCATGTTTATTCTCTCCATTGATACAAGACAGAGTTCTTCTCGTTGGAAGTGGTTAAATTTAGTGCTTCAGAGACATTATGGTGGGATCAACCAACCAATCTCCCCGTCTTCGGCAGCTTCCAATTTATTAGTAAAGTCGTGAGCCCAACCTAGTGTACACAAGCTAGAGACGCCCACCGACATGGGTAATCATCGACCTCCGTAGTTATCATGCAGTCGCTTTGCTAAGAGTTACTGTCACTCATGCATTTTGTGGCCCGCGCCTGCAGAGCCATCGTCTGCTCATTATTTTCCCCCCGCCCATAACCGGTCTGCAGCTACTGGCAGCGTAGGTCCTAAAACTTGAGCCAGCAATGGAAGACGTAGGATTCAAAACTTGAAACCACAATTCCTTACATCGACCGGTCTGGAAACCCACATTAAACGAATTGGGATTCGGAAAATATTCTGCTGCTTAGGCACGGTTTATTGCTGGTGTAATTTTCAGCGTATGAGTAAAAGCGAAAGAGACAGAAGCCAGTTGAATTAAGATTTGGAGTGAGGGAAATCTCGAGCTCTTTCTTGATTTAGTAAAACATCTAAAGGAGCAGCCTTAACGATTAGCATTTTGCCTTAACGATTTAGCATTTTGCCGTTTGAATTTAGAATTGTGGGAGCAACGTTCCTGCTGGTCAACCCTGTTTGAAGAATCGCCACTGACTTTTGTTTAAGGAGCGTGGGTAAATTAAAAATGTATAGGTTAATATGTCATCTCGATAAGGTGCTTACTTGAAATTATAGCTGCATATGCCAAGACTTGATAAAAGGCAGATGTCAGCACACTTGCAGTGTGGCATACCTCTAGAACCGCGAGTTCACTAGGAGCCGCGCTAGTTCCTTTATGATTTCTATACAACACAAACGGACTGGCAGTCAGTATAGACAATTGGTGGAAAATCATATGGGCAGTGAGTGCTTTGCCGCAGCTAGCAAGGTTAACTGATGCTCGTAATAGCCACTTACAAGGATTACATTCATGGCTTTGATTGCTGTCCTATGTATGCGTGCCGTGTCAGGAGGCTATTTGCCAACTACCGAAGTATACGGGTCGCAACTAACACTGGATAGACCGTAAGTCTAGGTGTTGCAAGTAGCCATCTCAGCTCGAAAGCAAGTATCTGGCTCGAGTGGTGGAATATACCAGGCGGGGTAAAAGTAGTGGATAATTGTAAAACAAATTGGTAGGCACATTAGCCGTAAAAATCTCTCAGAATGTCATTCAGCAATTGCAGGAATTGGTCTTAAATTCGCCTCTAAAGTAAACAAGTAGAATTAGAAACTCTTGGTAATACGTTGGTAATATGCGCACGTCATGCGACGTAAACTAAACGAAGTAGTGCAACTGGAAAACTAACATTTCCTTAAGGCCCCAAAGTGTAAAACAGACATACAAATAAAACTAAAAATGGCTGAGCTTGGAGCAATCTCTGCCTCGAGCTCCAATGCTCTGCGAAGTACTAGATGGTGCGAGTTAGGAAACACACTCGGAGATTTCATGTACAAAGAATTGCACGCTTGCACTTTATTTCCTCAAATCAAACAGATTACGGTTATAGTTACACACATTTCAGGCATTTTTTAGTCATGAATTAGGAGTCGAGTTCCCGGCTCTCTAACTAGCACGAGCAAACAAGGCATACTACAAAGCGTTTACGACGGCTTCCTGAGAAAACTGAAATTCAATCTTCATATCAAGAGTCTCTTCGCTGGTCCGCAAATTTGGTAACCATAATAGAATAAAACAAATTTATCAGAGCTGAAATAATTCTAGGCAAGCAAGGCTCTATCACCACCCTCTATTTCTTGGCAAAATGAGTCAGGATCTCCATCGGAAGGGGGAATATTATGGTGGAATTCTTTTCTGCAGCGATCGTGTTTAGTGTTTGCAGATATCTGAGTTGTAGTGCGGCCGGAGACTCCATGATGACGTCAGCTGCCTCTTTAAGAGCTCGCGAAGCTTTCTGCTCGCCCTCTGCCGCTACGACCTTGGCCCTCGCCTCTCTTCCGGCTTCTGCTTCGGCAGCCATGGCCCTCTGCAGCTGCTGCGGCAGACGAACGTCCTTCATTTCCACTCTCTCCACCTGCAAGAATCATTACACGAAAATATTATTTTAGGTATGCTCTGACACGTAATGGGTAGTTTATCTTTGCGTGGCCTACGCAAAGCTTTACTAGGCAAGGTTTGCCAAAATGAATTTCATTAGAAATAGGAATCCAGCGAGGGTTGAGAGAAAGAGATCAATGCATTTCCCTAGCCAGTTTTAAAAAGTTCTTGTTAAAGAGGAGTTTTCTAATAACATCACCGGACCATGCTAGTTGGATGACGACAGGTCCTCTTCACATTTATCTGTAGCTCTTTCATGAAAGGAACCTAAGAGGTATTATAAAAGACATTGACTGCTAGCCGCTGCACGCTAATTTTGTACGTTGTGGTCAAGCAATTAGAAGCCTCTCCACTATTTCTCAGAAAACCACAAGTGAACTCTCTCTTTCTTATTGGCACAGTTTTACAAGACAACTCTCAAAGGTTATAGACGTCAGAGCTGTCACTACTAGCGTCTTCCAACGATCTAGTTATCTATGAATTTTTTTAGCTGAGCCTAGCCGACAAAAATATGCTAACGCTATCTTACGTATTTCAACTAGATTCGTTACATTTATAGTATAAATGAAATCGCTGCTGAAAGCAAAGTATGCAAGCAATAACTAGTCGATTAATTTTGACTGGAATCAGTATCCAGGCCTACTTGCATTACTGAAACTGCTATCTAAATTATTTTCGCCTCATGGCTCGCATCAACCGCTACTTGCATTTATTGGCCGTTGCAGAGCTCTCGTACGAAAATCCAAGTTTTTGCGAACATTGTATGCGAAAACCATTGCAGTCAAGACGTGTTTGAAACATACCTTTTCGTTGCTTGATCTACCACGTAAAAATGAATTGCCTTTTGTTATCGAAACACTTACTGCCTAAAGATGGGTCGTTTGTCTTCCCGTGGGCAGTGTCTTGAAATTTGCCGACTGTGAGTAACCTGCCTATTAGCTGTGATAGTGCCTGCCTTTCATTATTTCTTGATCGCCGTTGAAATGCATACCAAGATGCGGTTGCCTTTGCAAAAGTTTGTGAAATGCGAATTAACAAAAGAAACCCTAAGCTCAGCAAACACAGGGTTCGCCGCCGAAGGCTTCCTTGGCTTTATATTAGCAGCATTGTCTCGAGCCGCCCTGTGCGATCTCCCTCAAGCGCTGCTGTGCATCACTCTTACTTAAAGGATCATAGGACCTGCTACGAACCCAGAGGTCTATCACAACGCTTTCCTTTGGAATTCTTGCATAATTGGCAATAAAAAACTTCATAAAAACGACACTAATATTGACAATAATCTCGATCATTTCGCCGTGAATGAAACCTGGCCTAAATCGACAAATAGCTTGCCCATAATCGAATACACTCCGTAGGCTTTTCCTTCTTCCGTACCCAGAGATCAATCAAAACTGACGGAGGAATCGCCATCGTTGCACTTTATTCCCTCAACGTCAAGCCGTTTGCAGTCTCTTCGAAGGAGCCTTTCGAATCTTTAGTTTTGAGTCTCTCTTCCATCAAGCTGTTAATGGTGGAAGAAATCTATCGCCCGCTGGCACCAAGTCCACCTTTCCTTAAGATTTCTGTGATCACATATCTATTCCGTGAGAAGAAATCGACCTTTCGTCGTTAAGGGTGATTTTGAGATTTATTTGTACAACTTAACTGACGCCGTAAACGACAAATTTGGTGCACTGACTGACTCATTTTTTCTTATGGCTCATGTGCGTGACCCTAATCACAACAAAGATCACATACTTGATCAAATATTCTTCCACAGCTGATAGCTACCATCCCATAGTACTACTAAATTCTGCTCACCTGACCACAGGTACATCTCATTCAGTCTTTAGTATGTACACCCATAAGCACCCAAAATTGTCAGTGAATAGCGAAACCTCAAGAACATCGACATCGACGAGGTCCGAGCGAAAATGTCTTCTTCGCCCCTGCTGCTCCATCCCTCTTACGAACTGTCATCATTGAAAGAATACACAATATGACACTCTCTGACGTAATCGCCAAGTTGGCAGCTCTTGCTAATCGCACTATGCGCCCTCGCAAAACGACCTAGGTTTACCACAGACAATGAACTAGCTGGGTCTACTAAGCGCAGTTTATGAAGGCATACAGAAAGATTACGACTGACTGTCTATCGACAAGCGTGCGATGACTACTGCAGATCATAAAAAATCGGTCCTTGCAAAGGCCAAGTCTAGCTTCTATAAAAAATGCTGTAGAACTACAAATGCACCATCCTAAAACGTTGACAGCTACTATCAACCATCTCCTTAACTGCTCCCAGGTGAACTCTCTACCTAGAAATGTTTGTGATGATCTAACTCCACGCTTCTTGGGCTTTATTATCAGCTTTACAGACGAGATTGGAGAGTCAGTCGCTTGCGTAGCAGCATCTCCTCCGAACTCTAGTGCTGCTTTCTTAATGAGTGGCCTGACCACAGGCTTTTTGAAACGTCCTGGGACACGACCTGAGGCTAAGGATGTGCAGCATGACCTGAGGCTAAGAACATACTCATTCAGTTATGCTTGGCAGCAGCACGTCTATGCATGGTGTAAGTATGACAATGGTAGTAGGGTCTAGAGGACTAGTAATATTTTTGGATTGGAAAATTAATTTCAGGATGAGGTCACTCGTGGCCTCATTAAATGTAGAGTTTTCCCTTCTACCGTAAGTATCGCCGACACTGGAACTAAGTGAGACAGAACAGCTGAACTCTTACGTTGAAACTTAAGACCTGCAAGTAAGTTCCAGTCTGGTTTTAAGCACTAATGACTCCACAATGTCAGCATTGGTTCTGGTGTATAACGAATTTACCTTCTTTGGAAAGAAGGCTTGAGTGAAGTCTCTCTGCTTGTTTTGCTGAATTCTTTGAGAGCGATTGATACAATTAATCACTAAGTCCTTCGCAAGGGGCACTCATCTCACCCAGGCATAACTAGTACTACTATGCAATATTGTAGATCCTATCTCAGTGGGGACTCTAGAGTTTTGATACGAACGGACACAGATTATCCAATTAACAACTGAAGTATGGTGTACATCAGCCCTCTGTTCTTCGTCCGCTTCTTTTCACAGTTTATGCTCCCTCTCTTGCCGATGTGATTACCAGGCACAATCTAGAATTTCACTTCTATGTAGATGATTCAATTTGTACCTCGACTTTGACCTTCTCAGTTCTGCAGCTCGTCAAATTCTGTCAACTCCCTTGCAGCGTGTATTGCTCAAATCCATGCTATGATGGCAGCAAGCTTTCTCAAATTCAATGTTGGCAAAACAAACTTACCACTTATGGGCAAACCAAGTATGATTCAAACATTGCTAAGCGTTACACTCAAAATCAGCGCTGTCAGCATACCTTCTGTTGGACATTCACGAAATCTAGATATCCTGCTCCAAAGTGACCTTTTACTAGACGACCGCATCAGCTATATAGTCTAGTTTGCGTACTTCCAGCTACGTAACATTTGTAAATTCAGGTTTGCTTGGACCGGAATACTACTATCAAAATTGGTTCATGCATTTATGACATTCCGACTCGAGTTTAGTAACTCACTATTTGCTGATCTACCGGCTTGCGAAATGCGATGATTACAGTTTGTGCAAACTCTGTAGCTAGGATTTTCTAGCACGAGCATCAAAGCTGCATCCTCATACCAATTCAAGCGACCCCGCACAGGCTCCCAGTCAAGCTGCGTATCAACTTCAAGGTTTTGCCACTAACCTTTAGGGCCATTCCTTTTATAGCTCCGCCCTAGCTATCAGAGCTACTCCCACCAGGCTAAGCACAGTACTACAGCCTTTTTCAAACAAATCGTTTAGCCATACCTCGTACGAACCTCAACTCCTTTGGAGACCGTGCTTCAACTTTGTATGCTCCTAAAGCCCTCGCTCACACACGACTGACGTCACAGACATCCACTGACTTAAAGGCTTTTAAAAAGAAGCTAGCGACGAACTTGTTTATATCGCACAATTTAGGAGGTCGGGTGGGTATCTGGGAAATATGGGCATCTGGTCAAGATGAAGTGGTCTTCGATTATTCATGGATGTGAAAGTGTCTACTGCCCTACAGCTGTAAACATAAGGCTATGCTAATCCAGCCAAAAGCTTTGGGAATCGCTTGATAAGCTTCAATTCTGTGCTATATGTCTATGCACCGATTCTCAAGCTGAGAGGGCTGTGCCCTAGCTAGCTAAAGCAACATGGCTTTAAGAAATATTTTAGCGAATTTAGCTGGTACCACAAAACGCTTAACAGATACCACATCTTCAAAGGGGTTGCAGGCAGAAGGAAGTAGGCAGGAAGCCATCTTACCATCATGCCCCAGTTATTCGTCGAGTGTTCCAGCAGCTGCAAGAGTGCACGGGCGATGCTCTCGCGCTCTGCCAGGATCTCTTGCAGCGTGTGCATGCCGAGAATGGTTCGCAGAGACGTCTGAGCGAGCAGCTGCGTTGAGCCTCGAGCGTCAGTGATGCCGGTGACGCTCTGAGTAGGGTCGCTGATGCGGAAGTAGACAACAGCGTCTACTTGAATGGTTACACCGTCCTTTGTCAGTACCTAGCATGGTGCAAAAACTAACGTTAGCACGGTCTGTAGAGCGAATTTGCTCTGTTATAGGGGTCGCCGCCTGGCTTCAGGTCAGTGACCAATCCTTAGCTCGAACAGCTGGCGGCAATTATAGCAGTCAGCAAGACTGTCCCTGTTCGCAGAGGTGGGAAAGGTGTTTACAGTTGAGGAATTGATATAGTAGGACTAAGACGTACCTCCTGAGCCGGAACATCAAAAGTGACTGTCCTTAGGTCCACTTTCACGAATCCGTCCGTACAAGGCAACACACAGAAGACACCTGCAAAATTATTATAAACGTGGATAGAACCGACGGTAATACTACAGTGCTCGTCCAAACATTTAGATGGACCTTTTTTGCAATTTATTAGGGCCAAATCTCTCTTTAGCTTGTCTAGAGGAACAGCGAGCAGTAGTACAAAGAGCAGAGCCATAAATAACATGCATTTTCTTTGAAATCCTGCAACCATTAAAAATGGCCATAGAAATGAGTATATGCTCTAAATTTGCGGCTATGCCACAAATTAGATTCTCCAAAGTACGGCCAAACATAGTCCCTCATCGTGTTTTCGTTTTTTTTTATGCAAAATTAGAAGTCATGCATATCGTACTGACAGCTCAGGCCTAGGCCCACTGAGTAAGCTCCAACCCTCTCGTTGAATCTTCAAGATTGGAAAAAAAGATTAGGACTTTGAGGGACAGGATGCAACCAATTTTGGCACAGTTGTTTATGAGAGGCAGAACCAGCGCCTCACAATTTTAGCCCTGTGATTGTGCAGAAAGCAGTGAACCAGTGTAACAAAACTGTTCAAAGACGCTCTTGCTATACTGTTCAGCTTCTTGGCGAATCCGTCACACTCGACCATCTTTCTAGTCTGTTCCCCGACCAAATTTTCAGATCTGACCTATTTCTACTATAACTTTCGTAAAACATTTGGGAGTGATTTGAAAGCCTAGCTCCTTTTTTAGAGACATGACTGATTGCTTGATGGAGCCTCGCTAGATATACGGCGATGGCAACACTCTTCCGAGGGTCTCCCAGCTTCTACCAGAAGAGGTTTCTATTTCCTTAAGAGAACACCTTACGCTGAGGTCAATTCCTTTTGCGGTTGTGCGCCTTCACATAGGCTGGGAAAAGGAAACATCGTAAAATGTCAAGGACGCGTATCAGGGACACAACCATTCTGAAGTCTCCCGTAGCACCCTTGCCATTGTCTTCATACTTTACGGCACTTTGCAACATATCACCGTGCCGATGTTGTATAGCATTTTAAAGTGCAGAGAGAGAGAGACATAGGGTTTGCGTTAAGGAGGTGAGGTGCCCACTCTTCATGCCTGGTTCGTGGGTTCGATTCCTGCAGAGGGCAATCTTCAATTATTCGCTGCAAGCTATGGTGATAGCCTTTAAGACTGTTCTCCCACTATTCAAATGAGGTTGTTGAATAAACTAAATATTAAAATATCTATGTGTAAAATATATATGTGTAAAGACGGATTTAGTTCCTTTTATGTAGCTGCACCGCTTAGAGGTTCCCCGGATAAACTTCTGTAAATACGCAAAAAATAAATTCGGTTAATCTGATTCCTATATCCTCGAATAGACCAACCACGTTTTTGAAGAAGCACAGCCGATCTTACCGACTAAGTTGCACAACTGTTGGTCAGGCTTTGCTTAAAAATCTTCATACAAAAAGTTTTACTCGAGCCTAGATTTTTGAGGAGTACCATTAGACTTTGTAAGACTGATATCTCTGATCAGATCGTGCAGGTTTTTCTTGGTGAGAAGTAGGGGTTTCTCTTTTCAGCTGCATCAGAGAAATTAAAATCCTGATCCGCAGCACATGTTTTCCTCGTTGTCTAATTTGTGTTTTCGTCGCGAAGAACACTGATATATCTAGGGATGTGTGGAGCCCGGTCGCTCAGGGAAGAGCGGTACTAGGCCGACGAATAAAGGAATGTGTGCATTCGCGATGAGCAGCTCTCTCTCTCTCTCTCTCTCTCTCTCTCTCTCTCTCCCTCTCTCGCCAGTGTGACGTTGAAAAGGGACTATATTGCCAAAGCAAAAGTCGCGTAAGTTGTCAGTCATTTTAAACCAACTTCTGTAGATGAGAAACTGCACGGCTCTCTCTTCTACACTATAGCAACCTGGAAACATACATGAAGTACATGTGATAAGTTCGCATGTAAAATAAGGTGTCCTAGGCTTGTCTTGATTCCGTACAAGTATGATCGGGTAGGCTTTGTAGGCCTAGCACATCTTAACTGATGCTTTCACGGAGCACATTTCGCTCTTGTGTAGCTAATTTAAGCAGTCTAAGAAAGTAGCCCTTGGTCGACTGGGCTGCTCTGGTTTTTCAGAATTGCATTATTCCACGAGCCGCTGTAATTTATGTCAGGTTTGACAGCTGATCAACTGGTAAATAGAAAGATTTCAGTACCTGGTCCTGCTGGACCTCCTTTCCTCAGGCGTCCCAGCCGGAAGATAACGGCTCTTTCATATTGCTGAACAATCTACAAATAAACAAAGCAAATCGTATGATATGTGGAGACAGCACAAATTAGTCTAAAGACGGAGCAAAATTTCGATGCTCCAGATATCCAAAGCAGCAGACAGTTATAATCCAGCAGGTCTCGGATGAGATAAAACAGGGGACACGTTAAATGAACGTCACAGCTAGCTTGCTATGGAAATGAAACCTTGTGACGGCAGGTAAGTAGCTACTCCAAGAAGTAACTGCTGTTGGTTTGTCGGTTTCAATATTCAATCTCTGTCCGTAATAAAATAAAAGTCTAAATGTTATATTGTGTGCGAATATCTCTGCCTCTACCTGTGCTTAGAAACGATGTAAAAATGAGAGTACCTGCAGAGTTAGATGAAGTAAATAGCTGAAACATCTACACAATTCCGTGCTAAATCTGGCGGAAACTGGTCTCATGCAAAGCGAGAAAAAGTGAGAAGCACTGCAAAGAAAGGGTCAAAGTCGCCGGCAAGAAAGCAGACTGCAGAGCAGCACTGGTGCATCAAATTGTGAAGTCACTTGAGTCCTATCACTGTACGAAAGTATTGAAACTATGTAGGCCAAAGGGCAGGAATACTGCCTTAGCTAAGAATAATATTACTGACCATAGATTGTGTGCAAATCACTATGGAGAGAGCTAGATTTGGGCACTTTTGAACTTGCAGCAAGAGAATGGGTGACCAAGGGCTAGTGGAATGCACTGTGTCAAGCATTCATCCACGATCGAAATAGAGGCTCGTAACATGCAGTGTTCCATGAACTGAATCCTGCACGAGTCTGAATCCTGCATGCAAAGTGCAAATGATAAAAATGACAGGTTTAGTTGAGGCGAAGCCAGGGCGATGCAGCTAGATGTAGTTGAGACTTTTATCATGCAAAATGATCACAAGTAGTGACCGAAGCTGGAAGCGAGCCCTAGATTCTCTGTTTGCACCAACTGACGCCCCGACCATAAACAAATTCAATTTAGTGGGAGTGATGACGACACGGCAGGAACCCTACGATGCCATGAGAGCACACTGGAGGAGCAAGGAGGTTGGATGTTTAAGATGGTGCCAGCGATTCACATGATCTGTAGGACACATAAAGAATACTGCAATCCATTCGACACTCGATAGGGAGCCAGTGAAGCTCAGGCAGAAGTGATGCGATATTGCACTAACATCGTTGCAACAGACCAAACGAGCTGCTGACTTTTTACTAGCTGCTGACGCTTAACGGCACAGCTCGGGAGTCATAAATAGCGTGACTTGCAATAATTTAGACATAATCTCACGAATGCTTAAACTGCAGTGGCTGTCGCGATGTCAAGTGAAATTTGAAGTTACTTCTCATCAGAATGCTACCTTAGAAAGATTATGAAACTGTTATCCTAAATCAGCAAGGAGGCCAGAACACAACATACGCTCGGCGATGGTCTTTATAAGGATGACACCAAAGGTGTAATCAGACGAGTGAGTGGATCAGAGAGCATGATACGATTGGAGTTTGACGCTCAAGCCCAGCTTGGCCATCATACTCGCTTCTAACCAACGCCAGGGACCTTCACCCCGGTCGCTCTTTGGTGACGACAGCAACGTGGGAGCACAACGTTCTTCTTTGTACAGGCGAAGTGGGGCTCAAAACTCATTGTTTACAAACTAAACATGCTCAAAGCTCTCTTCGTGCATGCAAAGCAGACGCACAGAAAGCAACTAGATGCAACAGAAGTGATAGCACAAGACCATTTTAAACGGGTCAAGTGGGAGCTCAGCACTCATCTGTATGCAGTCCAAGTCGGAGCTCAGCACTCACCTTGATGCAGGCAAACCAGGAAAAGGGGGATGTGCAGATGATTAATATTACCGCTAAGATGATAAGGATCACGTCACCGAAACGGCAGCCATCGTCTGACTCCTCTTGCTCGTTTCCTATAAAAAATTGCTCAAGAGAATGTATGGCCTTACTTCGTCAGACACTACTCTTTGGTTGGGTTATTCAGCGACACGCACAGAGATTGAATGGATCGGAATAATTGTCGTACAGGACCCGATTCAGTACGGTTGGTCCCTGGTTTTGAGAGGTGCACTAGCGTATTTCAGGACAAATGCCGAGCACAGCTGCAATTTCCGACGACAAAGGTAAATGGCTGAGACGCGGGCGAGCAGGATACAGCAAGCCTGCATTGGAAGGACCATTCTTGTAACGTCACTGGGACAAACTTCAATCGCAGTATGACTTAGCTAACCGTTGTAGCTGGGTCGCATTGATGGAATTGTAACTCGGTTTCCCGAAATACCATCGGATGTAGAAAGGTAGCAATATAGCTAAACTGTTCAAAGGCAGCTAATGGGAGGGGGGCTGAGCATCAACGAGAATTGGGCTGTCGCTTAGAACTTCACATGAAGAGCCGCATGAAACCAACATGCAAAGGCTTCGATCAGGTAAGGCCGTAATTCTCTGCTTTGGAAACTACACACACGAAGCTAAATCAGTGGCTATGCACTCTTAAGTGGAGATTCCACCATAAGATCTTTGTCGAGAGACCAGACCACAGCAACGAGCCACTAGTATTCGTGAATAGGATGCGACGGAAAGGGTGCTTGGCTACATGTTACTCTTCGGTATCGAATGTAATTATTTCAACTCCCGAGACCAATAAAAGGTTCTTGTCCTCTCAGTCAGCTCGAAGTGATTCAATACTATACCGTGGTAGTCGTAAACAGCATCAATCTAACTTCCCATTCAACAACGGCGACTGTTCGCCCTCACGAAGGACAGTTAAGTATGCACCTGGCACCTTAACGAGTTAGCAACCAAACGCTGTATCTGAGTACCTGCTGGCCGCAGTATGTATCGAACTGGCAGCAATTGGAGAGGCGAATGTCTGCCTACCTTTTATTCTCGTGTTTGGGTCATCGGCATACATCGATTCTCGTAGTTGCTCTCGAGAAGGATGCACAGATGACATGCACGATTCCTACTTGGTGTCCCACGAGCTAACCGCTGAAGCTGCCGAGCTCAGACTTTCATCTGACGTCCGTCTTACAACTGCATGCAGCTCACTCGTATCGGTTTGCGGCTGACGCAGCCGCGCTCCGTAAATAGGAGCATTAGTTGTTGTCCATGCCAACACCACTGAATGGGGCCGCGGTGCGGTCACGTGGTGGCACGTGCCCCGCCTGCTACAATGGAGCTACGCATGGTCACGAGAGAGTACAAGCTCCCCTTTTGCGTCTATTGAAAAACTAGCTTGCCTGGGTCGATAAAGCAGTGTTTCCGCCGAGGCTAGGCGAACTTCCGTGGCGAGATGGAGAGGGGTGGCGCAGGGGCCGAGCAAGCTAATAGTGCTGCGTCCTGACGAGTGCTTCGGTTCGGCTGCTGCTCAGCGACTGTGCTTGCTGCTCTAGCTTGCTCCTTCCTGCTCCCCAGTCGCCATTTCGAAGTATCGACGAACGGCTGAGTGTGAGGCAGCAGACGACGAACATCATCGAAATGCGTGCCCAAGAGCCGAGCTTCAGCGCTCCAGCTGCCGGCCTCCTCCTACGTCGCTCGAGCATTTGACCGATGCGGTATCGTCGGAGTCTTTCCTGACGAGGAGAGGTCGAACTCAGTAGTTGCCTGCTACCGTCGTGTGCGCAGCCAAACATCTGCGTTGCCACATGTCTGCGGGTTATGCTCGGTACCTTTGCAGTGGTTGCCATACGAGCTACTGAGTAAAGAATCGCGGCAGCTGACTTCACGTAACGCCGAGTGCTCGGCGGAGTAGCCTTAACCTGTAGCTTACCGAGCGGCGTAACATACCGCCTAATGCAGTTCAGTGAGCGTCTACGCGCAATAGGCACTCCGCTTCGAAACGAGCGTTTCTGGCGCTGACCTACTCACCGTTACTAAAAGGGGGTCATGAGTCCGCGGCGTGAATTGGAAAGAGCGAGACGCACGAATGGGGATTTTACTGACTTTATTCGCAAGCGCACGGTCTCTGCGCGTGTAGCTCAGTTTTATCTCCACACTGCTCACACGCTTTCCGCAGCACAAGCACTCTTGCGGTCCCCCCCGCACTTAGGCTACCTAAGTCTGTTTCAGGGAACGACCTAAATAGTACGAGGAGCCCGAACCGGAGCCTAGACCCTGACTGGAGAACTAGGGCTCCGCTTCCACCTTAACGGCAGGAATACCTCGCGCACTACCTCAAGCATTTTTGCGAAGGAAACACGTCTCCACACTTAGGCTACCTAATCCTATAGGGGAAACAACCCAAATAGACGGAGGACCCCGAACCAACTGAATATCTCACGCCACAATAACTACGTCTAGCTCGCACCGGCAAATCGTTATGCCGAGACCGCGTGCTAGCGCGCACACACAAAACACAACAGAAACACAAAATGCTAGCTCGGGCGCGAAACGACCGAATTCGGCGGAGTCCACCGAATCCACCTAGCGCTGTCTTGTCCTGTCCCGTCCATCGCCGGCGAACAGTACGCCCTCCTCCTTCGCTTTCAGAGAAACGAGTCCGATGGCGTCGAAGCGCAGAGCCGAAGAGAGAGAGAGAGCAGGAGCAGAACAAAGGATTCTGCGCGAGCGTCGCTCAACTCTTAAATACCTAGCTGAGACAATCGGGCAAGAGCTTAGTGGTAATGAACTAGGCACCGTGGCCCATTCTGGTAAGGAATTAAAACCATCGCTCGGCCACCGGTTGGGCAAACCAGTCCAGCTAGAATGCAGAATAGGTTCTAGACGATTCTTTTTGGATAGAGTTATGGCCGAGGTTGACAGGCCAGCCAACATTAATAATAATAATAATAACAATAATGCACTTGATAATGCGCCCTCAGAGAACTTAATCTCTCTCTAGGCGCTTTACATTTGCTGCAAAGGGAAATGCAATTGAATGGTGAGTAAAATCATGCTTGAAAAGCAAACAAAATGAATAACATGGTTAGGGGTGACATGCACAGGGTCAGCATGCAAATGTGGTTAGTGGCAGCATGCACAGTGTCAGCACGCATAAGCACATGAAGGACGAATCACAGGGACTCACTAAATGCTGTCCTAAATAGGTGCGTTTTTAAGTTCCTTTTAAATGTGGTCAGGTCAGGGGATGTTCTGACACAGGTCGGGATTAATCAGCAGCTCCCGCGGTAGCAGACCGATTCTAACGGCCGAATTGCTACCGCTGGTCCCAAAGCTTCCTGGCTCGCTCTTAAGCTCTCGCTCTCTAACCACACTGACGCTCCTCTCCGCCTCAAAGGAGTTTTTTCCCGCCGAACAGTTCTCGTTCGCGCTAAAATTAAGCAAAGGCCAGCGAGGCGCTACAATCGCCCATAGCCTTGCGTTTCTAGCTGATGTCTGAACATGAGCTAGAGCCGCCTACGCGTGCAGACCAGTCCCGCTAACTGCTGGGTGTGAAGGACTGGCTTCTGATTCTGTGTGTGCACTATGAGCTATGTGCATACTATGCACACTATGCACACTATGTGCACTATGAGCCCGCAGCGGCGGCGGCGGCGGCGGCGGCGGCAGCTCATGCTAAGCTGAGCTTCTAGAAAGCCTAAAGCCGACGACAAGGTAGCTTGGGCTTGCTGCAGCAGCAAGCCCAAGCTAGTTAAAGCTGAATAGCATCGAGCCTGACATTATAGCGCCGACTCCTCGATACTACAATTTGCTGCAGTACATGAATAAGTCCGATATCCACGATTTCGTAATCGTATCCTGATCCTGGCTCGCGGCTCAGTTAGCCTCGTTTTGGACGTAGGTGCATGCAAACCGTGTGACCGTTGCAAGGAGACAGCTATTGACAGCTGCACTTGTTATTCGTGGAATAAAAAAGCTGATAATAGTAACAGTAACAGCACCAATAATGCAGTTTTATAGCATCTCATAAGAGCTAAGGCGCTTTCCGTTAATTTTAAATAAACCGGAAAAAGAACCCTGTTGACTGACTAGTGATAGCAGTATGAGCAATTGCAAATATCATAAGCACATAAAACACAATCCGCTCGGACGGAGCAAATTCTGTGAAAAACTGGTGAGTTTTCAGCTTTACTTCTTAAGTATCATCGAGGAAAGGGCTGTAGGCTTTCACTGAGTCAGCAGTGAGTCTTAGACACTAATTCCGCGAACTGAACGCTCGGTCAATGAAGAAATGGTGGTTGATCGGAGGTACAGCCAAGTGACCAGCATAATTTAGCGTTATTAGACTACGACCACAAATTCCCAAGGATTAAATGTAACACCTTGGTAGATAGCGAGCATGAAATCGACGAGTAAGCAGCATTACAGCTGCAGCCAAGAACATTTCGCAGACATGGGCTGTGCCGCGAATGCTGGCAGTTGAAGACCCGATGGTGGGCGACAATTATGTACCTCTGGTATGGGCACGTCAGACCTAAGTGTTCTCAAGTCCACTTCCACGCATCTGTAGATGCAAGAAAACGCGAAGGAGGCAACTGGAAAATACATTGATGCCATTGATGAAAAAAATATTGTATTGATCGTGTAAATGCATTAGCGTAAGTTGCAATTATAGAAAGCAGATCTCGAGAGCCTACAAGCTAATATTCCATAAGTAAACGTTTAGTATAATACTGAAATACTAATGCGAGCGGAAATTCGTTCATTCTCACTGTTCAATACGCACATAGATGAGCTCAAAAACAAAAAACCGACATGACATATTATTCCAAATATAAATATATACAGAACATATAATTTAATACATAAACTTAACATCCTGGAGATGTCTCTGAGATGTTTTGGGACAATCTTGCTACAAGCATCTTGCTGACAGAGCACAATATAGCCAGCACGCACAGTCGACGATTCAGATTTGCCGTCCTTATTTTCAAGTACTGAGGCTAGCAATAGTGGTGAGTTTAACTGCACTTTGCATTGAACGTATTGGCTGCACCTGGTGTTCCAGGTTTAGCGTCAAGTGTTAACATGATCCTTTTTGCTCAGGATGACCAGCCCACTGAGCGTTCGGGATAAATGTATCTCGGAATAAGCAACGCCACGGGCACGTGCAATTTTGAGTGCTATCTATTGGCTGAATCCACTTCACAGGCAGTGCTCGTAGATTGCACTGTGCGACCATGACCTGCAGTGTAGTACTGAATTACTCAGGACAAGTTGATTTTGGAGCAGCAGACTACTACTGATTGGCTGGACATCATCTGTCGCTAGACCAGCAGCCCTTTTGTTGTGTCATATCTGTAAAGGCTGTTCGAAGCGTAAAAGAACTTCAAGAAAATTCAATAGCAACAGGTTTCTTATGCATGATGACTGCTTAGCCATTATTATCGTTTAGTACTTTTATATATTAAACGTTTTTTTGCTCATACTCAGTATGCTTTTGCTGGGGTTCATGCTTTGTAGGCAGCTGCCTAATTAAATCTCGTCATTTTCTCGACCATTGACTGAAGAGCGGCTGCACCTCAGCACTGCATCTCCCACAGATTACTCAAAGAAAATGTCCTGCAGAGTACGCATTATCTGTCTTCGATGCTTAGCTTGTGATGTATATATATTTGAAAGAGTTACCAGTGGAATTCTTTACAACACTGTCTAAGAGTGGTAGGCATTTCGCGTGACTCCATATCTAATGACCAAGGATGTGTACAATTAAAATGCGCCTTCAAATCTCGGAAACAAGCTTTCAGCTGCATCTGCTGATTTTATCAAATTGATGGAAAGACTCACTTATAGCGGCTGTCACCCAAAGCCTAAACTTGTGGGGCAGACAGTTGCCGACCAAGTATCAAAGCCTGTAGCAGAGGGGTCTCTCCAGGCTGTTCTGGCCTGATTAGCAGCCCATTCGGCATTGAGTAACCAGCCAACGTTTCAATACTGCAAATCAATTATCTATGCTGCTGATATCAGTGCATGAGTTGCAGCATGTAATAGCTTCGTGTCTCGTTTTAAAGCAACTTTAGCTGAATGAGTGACGGCAAGGCTACAATCGACGGCCACCTGGATCAGTGTTCGTTTGAGTTGGTGGTCGGCCTGTCCAGCAGATGTATTGGTCGAAGAAGCTGCCGGAGCAAGAACAGAAAAGTACGGAAGGCAGTTTCTTTAGCAACCATTTCTGAATCATCGCTATTGCTCATAAATAAAGTGGTCAAAATCCCGCAACCTTACCGTGGGATTGCCTATTGTTTACATGGACGAAGCTTTTAAGCAAGCGGGAGGTGAGCAGGAACGAGTTAGATTGCCACTGTTTAGACCGCTACAATTGGTCGGCACACATCTCCACAGACGATAAATGTTACGATACGATGATGCCTTCATCTTTGCCATGCCTTGTTATTTCCTAATGTACCGTCTCTGACTGAAAGCTCGACCCCCACCTGAGCCAGCCGTCGGATACTTTCCCGGGTTCATTCGCCGCGCGTTAGCCTGCTCTCGAGCAGACGTTGCAGCTGCAAAGTAACAGCGATCGATGGAGGGCGGTCGGAAAGCTATTCCGAGTTCCTTTAATTTCTTGTGCTCACACTATCCGTTAGGGTAGTATGTATTCAGAGGAGCGGTTATGACTCATTCAGTTGGTTCCACGTGGAAAACCATACAGAACAGAGCTGAGCGCGGGTGAGGCTGTGCTGCATAGAGCCGATAGTTGCCGATGGTCCGGAGACTCGGCTACATTACTACATTAGAGGTTCGTTACGGACTACGAGGACTCTAGTCTGTCTAGTTGCTATCAGGACATTGTTGACAAGGGCTTACCGAGTAATCTAAAAAGCATGAGACGCATTGCTCTTAGCTGCGGAACATTTACAATTTCACAGAGAGTATCGTGACAGCAAAGTTCAAGTTGTCTAAAGCCTGGTTTAGAAGGTGCGTCTTGCTTCCTGCATGCTTCCTATCTATTCGAGTCCTCCTTCAGTTTTCCTATTTGTAGGAGGTTTAGACGGCAGTCTTCCTCCAAATCTTTCTTCATACCGGCTCCGCCCACTGAGGCATCGTCGGATAGATGTAGCATTTCTCTACGGCCCCGCTTCGCTAACGCAATTACCGGTACAGAGAAACGTGTCTGCTATAGTCTTCGTCGCTCGCCGAATCAAAATCTGATTTTAGAACTCCGAGCTCAGAATTTTCCATAACACGTGACTCGCTTGGAATGCAGTGATGATTTCGCCGGTCAAGTTGCCCGTCATTGATTTCAAAGCAATACAGCAGGCGTATCCTAAACGGCGCCCACGATTGATCACTAGCTGAGTCTCGCCTGAGTCTTGGCCGAAGAAGTAGAACCGGGTTTGGCTCTTCTTCAAGTCTTTCCGACAAAGTCTTGGACCTCCCCCGCGACGTATTGGCGACGTATACAACGAAGACTCGAGTAAGTAGGAAGCAGGTAGGAAGCAAGAATCACAGTCTAAACCAGGCTTTACAAGGCCAATAGATAATTATACACAATTATGAAATTATTAGACAAAAATACCACATTCAAGCAAGCAGTTTATGCATTTATGATACCCAGTTTTGACCCCTGTAACTCATTAAAGACTTTCTTTCCGATCTATGCCATAAGTTGCTTACAGTTAGTGCAAGACTCTGCACTCAGGCTTGTCCGTCATGAAAAGTCACCACTGCCACGTCACACAATCTCTCACAGAGGTGCTATGGAGCGCTACTGCGACTTCGGCTGCGGCAGTCCTTGTGGACTCTCACGGAGGCACAAGCGTTGACGTGAGCGAGAAAGATGTGACGAGAATAATGTGAGAGAATAAACTCCCAGTTTATTCTCTCACACGTGCATATATGCGTGCTGGCTGACTCACCACAGATGGGGTGACCTGCGGCGGGCAACGTACCCTACATCAAAGGCCGGCCGCTGCGCTACTTACAAACGCAGAAGCAGCAGGAGCATACAACATCCTTCCCCCCTCCCCATAGAATACTACACTAAATCACATAGTCCGATAGCCTAACAGGAGGGCGACGCTAGAGGCCCAAAACTCGTGCAGTCGTCGGTTCCCCTTGCGCTCTCGACTTCCTCAACAGGCAGCGGCCCCGAACCAGCATCCCAGGTCTGTCTGTCGGCAGCTCGATCCACGCCAGGGTCACGTCGAGGTTGGAGGACTGCTGTTTTCGTAGGACTCGCATTTTAACTTTATCCAAATGCACGACTTTTCGGTGGCCGGCGTCGCTTACAATGCGCACGGCGAACGGTCCTAGGACCGGTTTCCACTCTCCAGCCGCCGAGCCATCGCGTAGCGACCTTGTGCCTCGGCCGGCTATCCCACAGCCACCCCGGGTCTCCTGAACAATACGCGGGTGGTGTATTCGTCTTCCGCTTTTTGCGCCAGCTGCGCGTCTACTGGCCAGGACGTCGGCGGGCTTTTCGCTAAGCCACTGGAAATACTCTGCAGGCGTAGTGCTAGCGCATTGTGCGCTCTCCGAAAGGTAATCGAGGCACTGCGGATCGTGGCCAAACATCCGCTCGAAGGGGCTGAAGCCCGTAGCTGTACGTAAGCTGCACGTAAGAGTCTAACAGTACGGTAAGCGAAAGAAAGCAGTGAAAGATGACTCTCCCATTGCCCGGCTGAGCGTGGACGTGAGGTGCTCAGCATGGTAAGTAGCATTCGGTTGGCTCTGTCTACCATTCCGTCACCCTGCGGATGGTAAGGCGTCGTCCGCGTCTTGCCTATGCCGAAAGCGTTGCAGAGCTTGGTTACTACTTGAGCCACAAAATCGCTGCCCTGGTCAGAGTGCAGAAAGCGCGGCATAACAAAACGAAGATGTTTAACAGGGCCGTCCGAACTGTCCCAGCCGACATGCGTCGCGTAGGCACTGCCTCGAGCCACTTCGCGAAGCTGTCCTGCAATGTTAATAGGTATCCGCGGCCGCGTGCTGACATGGCAACCTTCAAGACGTCGACAGCTATCGTGTCTCACGTCCGTCCCACAGGTATCGGTACAGACGGAGCTTTAGCAAGCTACGTCCACTTAACTGGTTGGCATACCTGGCATGATCGGCGATATCGCACCTCGCGTCTCGGCTCTCATACTGACTCAGTAAGCGCGGTCTCGTAGTCGGTCGTACGTTCATTCTACCGCATTGCGACCGCCATCATTGCGGTGTCGGCTGAGCAGTTCTTCTCGGCGGGCTGGTGGCGCGACCAAAGCATATTTACGTTCGATTCCCGATCGAAGGCGAAAGTAGTGGTAGAGGATGCCGTCGATCAGTTTTAGTTGGCCCCGCATTTGCCGAGTGCATCTATAACAGCCTTCAGAACGAGTCTCGCCGCTGCATCTCTCTGATGTCGCTCAGCTCCTCCTCCGCTGGCCTCGACCTCGACGAGACGTGCTCGCAGGTCATCAGCTGGCCGGCCAGGCAGGACGTCTGCCTGGGTGTTAAGCTGCGCTCTCCTGTACGTTTTGTCGAACTCGAACTCCTGCAAGGCGACAGCCCAGCGTGCCAGAATTCCCTGTGCTTTCTAGCCGTTAAGCCACGCAAGCGTATTGAGATCGGATCTCGCCTCGAATCGGCGACCCAGGAGATAGTGCCTGAACTCTTTCAAGGCGTATATGAGTGCCAGGCACTCTTTTTGAATGGTGCCATGGTTTGGTTCACTCGGAGACAAGGCGCGGCTCTTGAGCGCCAGCACTCTCAGCCTCCTTGCTCCAATATCGCACCAAGACCGTGGCCACTGGCGTCGTTCGAGACGAGGAAAGGCTCGGCAGGTCGTCGGATAGGCAAGAGCCGGGGCGGTGGCCAGCGGCCCCTTCAGTAGCTCCAACTGCTGTTGCAGGGTCCTCTAGGTCCCAGGTGAAGAGCGTCCTTGCTGCAAGCAGTTCATGCAAGGGGGCGGCCAACTTAGCAAAGCTGTATTGCATTTATATTGTATTTAGCGCAGCACTGTAACCGGCGATAGTAGGACGCCAAGTCCAGAAACTCGCGAAGCTCAGGGCGCGAGACGTCGGCGCTGGCCTGTCGCTGACTTGGCGAACCTTCTCCGGGTCAGGGCGCACGCAGTTCCGGTCACCGCAGGCACGCCCGAGCTATTTCGCCTCAGCCTGCGAAATATGGCATTTACCACCGGAAAGCGTCAATCCGGCCGTTTGCAGCCGGTAAAAGACCGAACATTCATACAGTTGATGTGCTCCGCCTCGCTGCAGCTGTGTGCCATCACGTCGTCCAAATGCATATATATACGAAGGGCAAACCGCGCTAAACCGAGTCCATTAACCGCTGGAATGTGGCCGGAGCCCCGGATATTCCAAATGGCATTTTGATGAAGGCGGATGCACCGAGTCCTGGCCCCGGTGCAACGCCGTTTTTTGAACGTCGTCAGGGTGAACCGGCACCTGCCAGTATCCCGAGTTCATGTCCAGGTTGCTGCAGACGGAGAAACCGTGTAGCCGGTCTTGAATTTCGTCCGGTAGCCGCAAGAGATCTTGCGCAGTACGTTCATTAAGCTTTCAGTAGTCTATATACGAACGTCGCCATTTTTCTTGGGCGTGTAAACAGCCGGTGCCAGCCACGGGCTTGAGCTCGGCCTGACGATACCCTGCTCTGGCCCAGTATTAAGCCGCACAATGATCTTTTCTCTCTGATGCAATGGGATTCGTCGCGAAGGAAGGTGTACTGGTGGGCTGTTACCTGTTGAAATATGGTGGTAGACAAAATCAGTTGCACCTGGTTAGACAACGGAAGAGGGCTCGAAACTTGTCGCCACTCCTCTCCAGGGCTGAAGACAGACAAGCATATATATCGCCTCGTCATGTGCGTCGAACGACGGCACCGAGCATTGCGTCTCGAGCTCCGATGCTGCGTCCTGCTCCACGACTCTAGCCACTGCCGCCGCACTGCAATCCTGCCGTAGCAATTCAAAATGAGGGCAACCTTCCTTTCAGGGCTTTTGAAATTGTATTTGAGCCAACTTTGACATTAAAAAATCGGTACTTAAGATCATGTCGAACAAGGTCGTTAATGACGAGAAAGGTATGGCACACTTATCTGCCTTCTATAGCAAACCGTAGGTTGCACTGTCCGATGGCCCGAAAAGGCTGATTGGCCGCCGTCTTTAAGGTCGTGTAGGTCGGACGGTACCGCGTGTATGTACAGCGGCGGGCAGCCTCTTCCTTAAGTAGAGATACGCATGAACCACTCATGATCAATGTTAGTATAGTTTTGTCGCCGACGACGACAATCACGCCCGAAGGTGCTTGCGGCCCGCTACGCATTCCGGTTCCGGACAGGAGGCTCTAGACTCGGTCCACGGACCCCTCCCCCCCCCGCCCAGCCAGCCGCAGGGCCTCGCCCGTTTCCCTGAGGCTGTCTGGGAGTCGATGTTACTCTGCGACTAGTACAGTTGCGGGCTACACGACCAAAGCCCGAGCAGTCCCAGCACTGCTCTTCCCGGCGCACTTCCTTGGGGCCACTGCCGAAGTTCCCTGTCTGCCTGCGATAGCGAGCGCGGATGCTAAGCCAGCATCTCATCTCTCGATCTCATCCGAGCTCTCATCCCGATGCGCCAGGTGCTTTCAGTCGGAGCTCGGCTTCGAAGGCGGCCAGGCGGGCAGTAAGCTCGTCGACAACGCTCTTGCACGTCGCTCCGCGCCGGTGGCACTCTTTGCAAACGGTTCTCTCGCGGCTGCCCGCCCAGCTAAGTCTGGCATCGCTCGCCTGAGCAATCGCTTCAAGTCGTGCTTACAGTTTCATACCGGCTCGCCGTCCTGCAAGACTCGGCCATTTACCTATCAAGCCGCGTATCAGCATCAATGTAGACATCCTCTAGTTTGACTATAGGATTAACTTGCCGTCGCTTACAAAAAACGACGAGCTGTACTTTTCCAGAGAATCAAATGATTGATTAGGAAGTGCCCCGCTACCACAGTTCCAAACTGGCAGCCGAGGGAGGCTTAGTTGGAAATTACGAGCTTCTGGATAACACGATTAACGATCAGGCTCTGTGTGCTGGAAGGAAAACAAGTGCGTGGCGACCACCTTGTGAGCACGAAATGCCGGGGTTAAACGTTTAATTTCTTTGTGCTTGCAACTTTTAAACTGCCCCAAAAACAATGTTGGTTCACCAGAGGTACTCGTTAGCTCTAGGAATGGCTTCTTAGGTAGCTGCTCTCGAATTGGCGCGGCAGGGGCACCTGGCTGCAGCTGATACAGTAGAAAATCCGAGTGGCGAGTGCCATGTGGCAGCTCTTCTTGGTCAGAGTGACAGGGTGACGGACTGCCAGGGCATCATATTAATGGCCAAACTTACAGGCGTTGAACGACTTGCCAAATGACCTGCTACGATTTAAGGCACTGGCCGCCCCCAGCTGATTATGTTTATTCTCGCCATCGATACAAGGCAATGTTCCCATCGACTTATCGTTGGAAATGCTCGCATCTATTATAATTACTTATTGTCCTGTCCTTTATATCGTCACTCAGGGTGCTTGAATGCATTGCCACAACAATCTCGTTGTTCTCACAGAAAGGAATTAACGACGAAGAATAAGAGAAACCGATCAATTACCTTCAAATGAAGCAGTCACTCTCGACCAAAACTGGTCACTTTATACCTACTGCTCTCAAGAGAAACATCTTTGTAGTTAGAGCAGATTCTCCAAGAACGATATATAAAGCAAAGCATCTGCAAGTGTTAGGAGGTTAGCTAACAGACTTTATCTCACGCAAGAAAGAGAAAGAAAACCCCGACGACCAGTTCATTTCGCTGCATTTACACCTTGACGATTGCATACTAGTGCTTTGTTTATTGAAAAATCGCAAAGAGTAGAGAAAATCATGCATTTATGCAACCCTTCTAGATTATGCCTCGAGATAGATTAGAAACTCAAATTGGCGCTTCCTGTATACATTATAGTCGACAGATAATAAAAACTCTATTGTGAAAACTGCATATCTGTAAATGTATTTTAATTAAACTTTTTTGTGGCAAATGTAATAAAGGAATGTGAAATACTTTATTTATGCAGAAACTCAGTTAATTTGGCAGTTATTGAGCAAAAATTCTTCCAAAATGGATACCTGCAAGCACAGCTGACCCGTAAGCTTTTATTTCTTAGCGAAATAAGATAATCTACGTTGGAAGTGGAAATATTAAGGTTGAGTTATTTTCTGCAGCAATCTTATTTGGTGTTTGCATATATCTGAACTGCAGCTCAGCCAGAGACTGAAGAATGACATCGACTGCCTCTTTGAGGGCTCGTGAAGATTTCAGCACGCCCTCAGCTGATACGACCTTGGCCCTTGCTTCTCTTCCCGCGTCTCTTCCGACTTCTGCTTCGGCTGCCATGGCTCTGCAGCTACTGCGGCAGACGGACGTCCTTCGTTTCCACTCTCTCCGCATGCAAGAATCATCGATTGAGTGCTGGATTTACAGTTTGCTCGAGCTAATTTCTTATACATCCTTAGCGGTGCTTAAATAGACGACGCTAGATGCAATGAGGGTTATAGTTATTAAAAATTCATCAGGACAGAAAATATCTGCTGAGAAAATAGACTAAGACAACTTTAGCCGGATAGCGGTTACACCTTTGTTTCCAGTCGCTCTACTGTACTGTCCTGTTTGGTTACGGTTCGTGGTACATGCACATAAAATAATTTTCATACATTTCATGCTCATAATTAACGTAGCAAAGCCATTAATGTGGCGTATATTTATGTGAATCCTATTACAAAGGTCAATCCACGCGCGTCATATCTTCACTCGAGCAGGGCTTTAATAGGATACTGCTCAGCCAGGGCACTAAAATGAGTGAAGATTTCGTAGAAAGTCCTCCATCTCTGATCTTATTTTTCTGGCGTTTAAAGCCATAATGAGCAAAAGGAAACACGCGCCTTCTGTGGAGACTGGTGCACGTGGTTGAATTCAAGTAAAAGTCATTGACTATCACTTTTTTATTTAATGAGCTCCCGTTATGTGCCTATAAGTTTTGGGCATCATCTACCGGTGCAAGAAAATGGGTGCCGTGACCGTGCAACAATCCCTGGGCTACGTAGCTAAGCCAACCTGGCTTGCTTTTAGCATAAAGCGCTGCTATTATAGCTGCAGCAGCTACCAAGCCTCGTTGGGGCTACCGCCATTTCAAAAGACGTTGCAGGCAGCGGCGATGAAGGAAGCCATTATACCGTCATGCCCCAGGTATCGCATAGTGTGTTCTATCTAGCAGGAGCGAGAGCGCACGGGCGATGGTCTCGTGCGCTCTCCTAGAATTTTGCAAAGTGCGCAATCCCAGAATGGTTCGCAGTAACGTCTGAGCGAGCAGCTACGTAGAGCCTCGAGCATCGGCCATGCTGCTAGCGCTCTGAGTAGGATCATTAATGTGACAGTTGACGACATGGTCAACTTGTGCAGTTACACCATCCTTTGTTAGTACCTAGCAGCACAGAAAACCGTTAGCATAGTCTCAAGGGTAGAGCAACAATGCACCATTAGTTACTGGTAGCGCTATCATAGAAAGAAGCTTAACGTAGTGCAGGAAGAGACATTCAAAATTCAAAAATCTTCCACGAGTTTACCTTCTGAGTAGGCACACCAAACTTGGTCTTCCTCAAGTTTACTTTTAAGAAAATGTCCGTGCAAGAAAACATAAGAAATACACTTAAAAATCATCAAGGTGTTTGAAAGGGAATATTCATTTGGTCACCGGCTACATCATTTGGGTAATACAGAAACAGTTAAAGCATCAACAAATTATTATAATTAAACGTAGCTGACTCCTTTGCCACTATGGGCTAATATACCTCCAACACGTATAAATAGCTAATAAAACAGACATTTTAGCGTGGCCTTATTGCAATATATGTATCCACACATAAAAGCGCTGAAAACTGCAGGTCACGAAAATGTAGCACATTTTACAACTGAGCCTAGGATTGCAGCTCGGGCCAGGTTACGCAAGTCATGACATGATCCAAAAGAAGTGCTTCTGTAAGAAGACTTGAAATAGCGCACAAGTAGTATTTTATTTGTCTGGCTAACACAGCTTTCAGTGTTGTTTCATGACCCATAAGTGCTATCCTCAATCTTATGAAACTGCCACTGATTGTAGCGGTAGATTTATGGTAGATTTCCGGATCACCTTATTGGTCATGCCTAGCTATTCAGATGTCAATCCGAAAACTAGCATCTCGAAAGGAAATGTGTTAATATGTGTGAGCTTAGCAGTAACAAAAAAGCATCAATCCTTACCCGGTCCTCCTTGATCTCCTCGCAAAATAGGTCCCAGAATTGAAGATAACGGCTCTTTCATATTTCTGCTGTACAACATAAAATGACCGCGCCGGAAAATCGCATAACATACTATGAAATCGAAAATAGATCGAATAAATTATCACTTCCGCCATGTCACCTAATAAGCAGCAAGTATTAAATGCAGCAGAGATCCAGTAGCAAAACAGACGATTGTCTAAGAAGGCCATATAGTAATAGTAATAAGACTTTCAACATAGCACCTTCGGAAAACTTAATATTTAGCCGTGCACTTTACAACCTGTTGAGAGATGCAGATGCCCTTCCCATTGCTGTGTAACTCCCGGTTGCGGGAGGCTGTACCAAACGCTTCCGGTACCTGCCGGGCCTGAATAAACGTGGTCGCTGTATGCTTGAGTGTTATCACTCGTATCGCACTATCAACACAGCCCGCTGAAAGAATATCACTACTGAAGGGTTAGTTACATGCGCGTTATCCAAAAAGCAAACTCGAGTAAGTATGGCCAGAATTAGCTCCACGATTTCAACCTGGTGTAGAGGATATCAAAGCTAATTCGACTACTGAAACATGACGCTATCAAACTAGTAATAGTAAGATGAAAATGTGTGTAGCGCCCCATGAGAACTGTGAATCCTTCTTAGCTCATTGCATACTCTGGAAAGGCGTGTCCAGAATCAGCATGCATAAGCACGCCAAGGACAATCCATACGAACCCAGCAAACGCTGCGAGGAAGAGGGAGGTTCGTGGCTTCTTTTCGCTGTATTTGAATCTGGGTAAAGTCATAGTTTAGTCGAGAGTGAGTCTCAGGCTTTGGGAGAGTGGTGATAGCCATTAGGCACGTCTGCCGCTATATAAATGAAGCTGTTGAGTCAGCCAACATAATAATCCTAATTTATATCCACCGCATCTTAATGTCCATATCTATTAAAGCTGAGCACTCATACTAGCACATATTGTATAAACGAACCAGTATATCGTTGAACATACGTACACTGCATTTATACGTGTGCATTGAATGCCTAATGTGAAAACAGCGAAACACATTTCAGGCCAGTGATCCCTTTCCGGCCGGTACGACTCGGGGAGGGGCAGGCTGGCGCATCTGGACTGCCTGTGCAGAAAGAGAGACCAAACGGCTCCCAGGCTTCCGGCCTAGTGATGGCGGCCGAAATCTAAGCCGCCGCAAGACCGTGGGTGTCTTCGTCGAAAGCCCATGTCCACCATTCATTCTTCATTTCGCGGTAACCAACCCTCGAGAATTAAACCCACGAACACCCATCCGCTGCCAACTATCATCATGTCGCCAGACGGGAACAGTGTATATGCAAGTCAATCAAACGGGAGTATACGAAAACAAAAACATGCAGATAAACACGAGTGTACACTCGAAGGAGTTCTACAGCCTTCTTGAATTTTTCTATTAGAGCACTCGCTGTGCATTTTACTCTCTTCTTTTTTAAAATGCTACCTTTTTTGCATGCTATTTTGATGGAATAAAGGCACACCAATCCGTTTAATTTGGCCCCCTCGTACTAGCTACAATACGCCAGTCTTATAGCCGATCTTAGGCCAGCTACAGGGTAACAAGAGCAAACCTGTTCGCCCTGTGATTCCGACTATTGCTAACCCGCGATCTGGATGTTGAAGTTCGAGCACCTTACCCCTGAGCTTACGATCCAGTGGCAATCCCATTATGCATAGGTTCAACAGCATCGTCAAAGCTGCCCGCATAGAAAGCACCATTTACCAGCTGAATATAGCCGCTGATGCTCGGTGACTCGGCAGCAATTTACCAGAGTCTCAAATAGTTTGTCAGGCCGCCTCGCTGCGACTAATCCAATCTCCAACTGACCGCGAACAGCTCGTTGTTTTCTCGTAGTTGCTACGCTATAAACGAGCTGCAGAGCGCTGGCCATGACATCGGCGGAAATTCCTTGCAAGTGTTCCCTGTTTGGACAATTGCCGCTGAACCATTAACATTGATTAAAAGAGTTGGTTGTGAAAAAATTGCGTGCACTGCGTCATCTCTCTGACGGGGTATATTCTGGCCAGGAGTGGTATAATTTGGCCTAGCCTTTTTAACTCCCCGGGTTTAAGTGGCCTAGGCCGTTTTAACCATGGAGTATAGTGGCCTAGACCATTTTAACCCCGGTATGCTCTGGGCAACTTATACAAAAATATGAATAATGCATTTGTGTATCGCCCAAAGAGAACTTGATATGTACTCAGACGCTTCACATACGCTATCGAGCGCCCACTACCTTGGCCATAGATTACATTCACCTTGACCTTGTTTAGAGGCGACCGTCTTAACCGCTGGCCAAAGTAGTGCAGCACGGAGCCGGATTTTGAACACTGTTGCATAAAGAGCCTTTACACACTAGGTTTGGAGACGCCTAGCAATGGCCTACACAAGTGATTGCAGCCTCCGCTAACACTCCATCCTTGAAAAATATCGTTTTCTGCAACCGCGTCAATGCGGCAACAAAGGTACGGCCAAGATTCCGTTGCGAGGCTAAATTTTGAATTCAAAGAGCTCGGCAAAAGGTCAGGCCTCTCCTTTAAGTTCTCCGGAAAAGACCTTTGGGCTGTGATGAGATAGTAGTCAGGGGGAAATGTCGGGGGGGGAAACGTCCAGGGGGAAATGTCCGTACCCCCGACAGAGGTCTATCCGAGGTCGTGGGCTCGAGCCCCGTGGCATATGTGCAGCACCAGAATAGAGATTAAGTTCTCCTAGGGTGCTACATAAATGAGTTAAATTTATATTAATACATGCGGCAGGGCTCAAGCCCACCACCTCAGTCATCAATGCATTCACCTTGACCTCGGTCTTTTAAGGCGAGCACCTTAACAATGCGGGTCAAACCAGTGCGGCTACTAGTAAAGGGAGTGCGGACATTTCCCCCGGAACGTTTCCCCCTGGACATTCCCCCCCCCGACCTTCCCCCGGAATGACATTTCCCTCGGTATAGGGTTTAGGTTTTTAGGGTTTAGTGTTTAGGGTTCTAGGGTTTAGGGTTCTTAGGGTTTAGCGTTTAGGATTTTAGGCTTTAGCATTTTAGGGTTTTGAATTTAGGGTTTAGGCTTTAGTGGATGTTTAGGGTTTAGAGTGGGCTGCGCCTCCGCCGCCTAAATCCACCCTTTCTCGCATTCCGCGCTGTAGTTAGTGCGTATTAGGGCATAGCTAGATCTCGTGAGGTCGAGTTATACTCAGTAGACCTCTTGAGGCTTAACGCTCATTTGCAGGAACGCGCGGCATGCCGTAGCGCGAGCCCGCTTTGACGGGTACAAACACGTGCCTGGCGGCGTCGAGCGGAACCTAACTTCCGCGGGACCAAACTGTACAGCTCTCCGCTGCCGCAGCCGCCGCAACCACCGCCGCCGCTCGCTCCATTAGAAACCATTCTTCCAATTCATCCATTCCTCTAATTATACTGAGATGACTTTATTTTAATGGATCACTTACTTCATTTAATCGTATATATATATATATATATATATATATATATATCTGTATTCTTAGTTATACATTCATCAACATATGGGGGAAATGTCCTAACCGGGGTAGTCGGGGGGGGGGAGGAATGTCCTAGGGTCCACAGGGAAAAATGTCCGAAGGGAAACGTCCAAGGGGGGTGATGTTCAACGACCGGTCGGGGCTAGCATTTTAAACACTGGGCCGAACAGCCCGTATATAAAGTGCCTGGATGGAGACTAATTTCTCCAAGGGCGCTACAGAAATAAATTACATCTAGTCCTGCATCTGGAGAGCCTAAAGGTGCCCACCGAAGGCTTCTGCAGATCGGTCTAAAAGGGGATAAATTCTCAAGCAGCTTTAAAAAATAGTACCACGGCAGTTACGTTAGGAAAGCCCCCTTCCGAAAACTGACCTTTTAACTTGCAAGCCGATCTAGCCATTTGAACGAAACTAGCTCAATGGATTTGATCTGCTGTTGCCTCAACATTGAATCGGAATGTCCCACCCCAAAACTAAATTTCACTAGACGACTGCATCAACTCCACTGTCAAATCTACCTAATTTTAGCTGCATAGCAATGCAAAGAAAACTCGTAGGTGGCTTATAATAATAATAATGCACTTGATAAAGCGCCCTCAGAGAACTCAATCTCTTTGTGTGCGCTTTACATTTGCTGCAAAAGGAAACGTGATTGAATGGTAAGTAATATCATTCTTGAAAAACAACATGAATAACATGGTTAGTGGTGAGATGCACAGGGTCAGCACGCATAAGCACATGAAGGACGAATCGCAGGAACCCACTAAATGCTGACGCAAGTCGGAAGTAAGTTCCAGGCTTTGGGAACATACGAACTAAATGCACGGTCTCCAAAGGATTTGAGGTTTGTACGAGATAATTGTAGACTTTTGGATTCCGAAAAGCGGGTGGTACGATGCTTGGCCTGATATGGGAGTATATCTGAGAGATAGGCTGGAGCCAAAGAATGAAGTGACCTAAAAGTGAGCGACAGAACCTTGAAGTCGATCCGTTGCTTGACTGGTAGCCAGTGCAGGTCGGCGAGAAGTAGAGTAATGTGGCAACTGCGATGCTCACGAAAGACAAGCCTAGCTGTGGAGTTTTGCACCAGCTGCAATCGCCTGATCGCACATGCTGGTAGGCCAGTAAGCAGTGAGTTGCAGAAGTCAAGACGGGATGTCACAAATGTATATACCAACTCGGACGTGGTATCCTTATCTAAACAAGCCCAAATTTTAGCAATGTTATGTAGCTGAAAGTAAGCAGATTTGACTGTGGAGCTGATGTGGTCGTCTAACGAGAGGTCACTTTGCAACATGACACCTAGATTTCGAGCTGATGCGACTGGAGATATGCTGGCAGAGCCCATTTTGAGCGTCAGCCTTTCCAACTTCTGAATCACACTGGGTTTGCCCATAACTAGTTAGTTAGTTTTATCATCTTTAGTTTTAGTAAATTTGCTGCCATCCATGTGTGCATGTCATCAAAACATGCACCAAGGAAGTTGAGAGAATTCGAGGGGCTCGAAGGCTGGGAGGGATCAAAGCAAAGGTACAACCGAGTGTCATCCGTATGGAAGTGAAAGCCTAGATTGTGCTTGGCAATCACATCAGCAAGAGGAAGATTATAAACCATGAAAAGAACCGGACCTAGCACGGACCCCTGAGGTACCCCATATTTCGGAGGTACCTCGGATGATCTTTGTCCATTCACGTCAATACTCTCGAGTCTCCCACTGAGATAGGACCTGAACCACTGCAGAGCAGTGCCAGTGATGACCAGGCGAGATGAGAGGCGCCCTAGAAGAACTTTGTGATCGCTGGTATCAAAAGCTGCCGGAAGATCGAGCAAAACAAGCAGAGACACACTACCCATGTCTAAGTTCCTAAGTAGGTCGTTGTATACCCTAAGCAATGCTGGCTCTGTGGATTAATTAGCTCTCAAGCTTGACTGGAACTTACTAGCAAGGTTTGAAGTTTCGATATATGAGTTCAGCTGGTCTGCCACAACTCGTTCCAGTGTCTTTGATAGGAATGGTGGAAGGAAGATTGGGCGGTAGTTGCTCAATTTCTCTTGGTCTAGTGTCGCTTTCTTGAGAAGTGGCCGGACTACAGCTTTTGTTAAAGGTTCTGGGACATGAACTGAGGCTAACGACATATGAATGATGTTAGTTATGCATGGCAGCAGCAGATCAATGCAACGTAAATGCAGGACAGTGGGAATAGGGTCCAGAGGACTTGTTGTCTTATTTGATTGGGATATGAACTTCAGGACGAGATCACTAGCGACCTTCTTAAATGAAGACATTGAGGTGCAGCCAAGAATCGGGGAACAGCATTCTAGGGGGATGTTGTCATCGCAGAGATGGACTCCCTGATCTTGTCAATCTTCTGCACACAGAATCGAGAGAAGCGATCGGCTAGATCATCACTAGGATCATTAAGTGACGAGCTAATCTGGGAGCGGTTGAGGAGATGATTGATCTTCGACATCAGCATTTTTGGATCGTGCATCTGTGATTCAACGATGTTTTTATAGAAGTTAGACTTGGCCTTTGGATCGATTGGTACGACCTACAGTAGTCTTCATCTGCCTGTCGACGGACAGTCAGTCCTGATCTTTTGTATGCTTTTTCAAGCTTACGCTTGGTAGACCTGGCTAGTTAAATGTCTGTGGTAAACCACAGGCCTTCGGGGCGAGGGTGCACCGTGCGCTTTGTCAGAGGTGCAAACTCGTCGAGCGTGTCAGCTAGTGTCGGGTTGTAGCTATCTACCAATGATGACAGATCGGAGGGAGACTGGGCACTAAAGGTGAAGCAGATATTCTCGCACGGACAGCTTCGATGTCAAGGGTCTTGAGGTTTCGCGATTCACGGGTTATTTTAAGAGGAAGATCTGGGCACACACTGTAGATTGAATGAGACCTGCATGTGGTCTGATAAGCAGGATTTGGTGATGACACAGTGAAGTTGTATGAGTAAATCTGGTCGAGTGTATGACCCCTTTATGTGAGTAGTGTGGTTCGGCATACAGAACGCTGGCCCAGAACAATGCTAACGGTTTATTGTACAAGGCACGGAGCAGCAAGATGTACGACTGCCTTCGCACCCTTCTCGCACTCGAGTCTACCCTCCTCCGGTCCTCCGGTCCACCATCTCACCACCAGCAGGTTACCGGCCTGTGTATATACCAAATCACAGGCGGACCACAGCTGTGCACCGGCAGACCCAGATAGTGAATCCACCATCTCGCCACCAGTGGGTTACCGGCCTGTGTCCATGCCACATCACAGGCTCATCAGAGGAGCCGGCATACACTCAAACTACAAGTAGGGCCATGCACATGAGCCACAAGAGACAATGAGTCGGTCAATGCACGAAATTCAGTGCTGAAGGCGTCAGATAAGTTGTCAAAGTGAACGTTGAAATCACCCATAACGAGGAAGGATCAATATCTAGCACACAGAATAAAAATGAGATCGGATAAATCTGAGATCAAAGAGGATTTTATATCTGGTGGGCGATAGACTACTGCCACTATCGGTAGCTTGTTGTCGGGTGAGACCAAGGCAATTGATTCACAAGACTGCTTCGAGGGTACTAAAAATGGCTTGAAGTTGAATCTCGAGCGTACGATAACAGCAACTCCACCTCCAGTTTTGATTTATCTAGGGGTGTGAAAGAATGAGAAACCAGATGGGGTTGCGTCTTTAATTATCGAGCAGTTTATAGATTTTAGCCAAGGTTTAGTTAGGGCGAGCAGTTCGATACCATTTTGAGAAATAAGGTAGCTTATTACAAGAGGTTTATTGCGCATTGAGAGAGAATTCCAAAGGCAAGCGTTAAGTCTGGCCGGTAGAGCTAAAGTTAAAACTAGAAAGAGATTACAAGCCATGAAAAGAACCGGACCTAGCACGGACCCCTGAGGTACTCCATATTTCAGAGGTACCTCGGATGATCTTTGTCCATTCCCGTCAATACTCTCGAGTCTCCCACTGAGATGGAACCTGAACCACTGCAGAGCAGTGCCAGTGATGCCCAGGCGAGATGAGAGGCACTCTAGAAGAACTTTGTGATCGATAGTAATCGAAAGCTGGCTGAAGATTGAGCAAAACAAGCAAAGACACACCATTTATGTCTGCATTCCTAAATAGGTCGTTGTAAACCCTAAGCAATGCTGATTCTGTTGAGTGATTAGCTCTAAAGCCAGACTGGAACTTACTAGCAAGGTTTGATGTTTCAATATATTAAGTGTAGCTGGTTCGCTGAGATAAGAATACCACAGCCAAAGCTGGTCCTTGCATTGGCGATATCCAACATATATTAGTCCTACTTGCAATTCATCCAGTCGGTGCAATACAAAGCTGGTGCAAAACTCAGCCGCCAGGCTTGTCTGTCGAGAACGGCGAAACTGCCATCTAAAATCACTGCTCGCTGACCTGGTTCGTTTTACCTGCCAGCTCCATATCAACTTGGAGGTTCTGTCACTCACTTGAAGGTCATTTAATGTTATTGCTCAGTTCTTGCTCTATTGGAAATACTTCAAAATCAGACTTCGGCTCGTACCACCTGATCATCTAACTTAATTAGTTAAGCTTTTCTAAAAAAACCTTAAATCCTTTGGAGGCGGTGTCTTTAATTTTTATTATGCTACTTGTTGGGTCCGCCTGGCTTATCTACCCACCAAGCTCTTCCGGATGAGACAGCGGACCCACGCGTGGCAGTTGCTTCCAAGCCAGCGTGCTGGCCGTTCGGCCCGGTTTCTCGCTTCCGAAATAAACGGCATCTGCTTGAGCCGTCTTCATCCGTGCGCGACTGCCCGCACAAACATAACACTACAAAAGCCTGTAGCCCACTAGCTACTGATGTCATTATATGTCTTGACTGGTCGACATTTAAGCAGCAGCTAAAAACGCAGCTGTTCGTCACTGCATTTGTTTGATCTATGTGAATACTTTTTTTCGTATACTCATATATACTTACAGTGTGAATGCTTCAGTTACCAATCGACATGCAACCTTTCCAGCATCCGCATAGTTCTTAGAAAGATACTTTGATAATTGATCTGACTTAAAGCAGTTTTAACAATACCATCGAAGGCAGACTATGCGTGTTGCGAAAGAGGCGACAGCAGATACTAATATCCGACTTCGGCGGGAGTTGGAGGGTGACTCCTAAAAATGCAGATGCTCACGTCCTGTCTGTCAATTTTCCGTTCCAAGACTGATGGCAAACGATGCTTGACTCATTTAGACCTATGGACGGGATCGAGATTACCGTGATTATCGTTCACCAGCCCTAAGGGAACTATAGTCGGTGGAAAGAGACTCAAGTGATCCAGAATGCACCGAATAACAACGACCTTTCGAGATGGAAAGTGCACAGCTAAATCGGGTCGTTGGATAGTATATCGATCTGAATATGTGAACATGCCTTAGTCATTTTTGTTAGCTAAACGGCATTGAAGTCGATTTCTTTAGCTTTGCAATTATTATTTTAGCATCAAGTGCACGTTACCTGCATGGAGCTGAAGAGAGTGAGTGGCTACGGTTGAGATGACTTACTAAAACATGCAGTTGGTACCTGGCACCGACACCAGCCTCCAGAAACGTATCTAGCAACCTATTACTGCTTTTAAATAGTCGTATACGGTTCGGATGTTTGCTTTTTCCTTTGATATTAGGACTTTCGGGAATTGTCATAAGTCTTTCCGACAGGCCACCTTTCCTGTTAGAAGCCATCAATGCACCACTCAGCACACGTAGTCAGAGGGTGAAGCTCCACAACTTGGTGGAGAGGAGGTTAACTACCTGTTTTCTACAGCTCCTCAATGTCTACATACAAGAAGGCCACGAGTGATCTCATCCCGAAGTTCATATCCCAATAAAAGAAGACAACTAGTCCTCTCGGTTCTATTCCCTTTACCCTGCTTCTACGATGCATAGACCTGCTGCTGCAATGCATAACTGAACATAATAAATGTCATTAGCCTCAAGTCAGGTCCCAGCAGCTATCAAAAAGGTTTTGGCTAGGCCACTACTCAAAGAAGCAACTCTAGACCAAGAGAACTTGAGCAACGCTTACCCAGTCTCTCTTCTACCATTCCTTTAATAGACACTGACTGGAGCGAGTTGTGGCAGAACACACCTAGCTAGTAAGTACCAGCTTGGCTTAAGAGCTAATCACTCCACCGAGTCAGCATTGCTTCGGCTGTATTTCTTCGTAGGAATGCAGACTTGGGTAGAGAATATTTTTGCTTGTTTTGCTCCATCTTTCGGCAGCTTTTGATGCTATCAATCACCAAGTCCTTATCGAGCGCCTCTCATCACGCCAGGTCATCACTTGTACTGCACTGCAATAATTCAGGTCCCATCTCAGAGGGACACTCCCGAGTATTGACGTGAACAGACCAAGATAATAACAATAATACATTTGTTATACCTCCCCAGAGAATTCAATCTCACTGTACAGACCGTGATTTACTTCGTACTTCAGCCCTGACTTGCCCACATAAAAAATTAACTAAAATGCATCTATTTATCACAGCATTTAATGGGTATGCGTGATTCGTCCTGTATATGCTTATGCGTGCTGACATTGCAAGCTGACCCTGCGCTTGTCACCTCTAAACAGGTTATGATTGTTGTCATTGAACATGCTATAGCTAACCGTTCGATTGTGCTTCCATGCCGCAAATGTGAACTGCCTAGAAAGATACTTGTTCTCTAAGGGCGCTATATCAATGTATTATTATTAATTCGTCAGAATACGGTTGGGCATATCTCCATATTACTATACTTCGAACGTCACACCAATAAGAGAATGCAGTCTATCTCTTGTAACTTAAATGGAGCTAATCATGATACATCATGTAATGGAATGATATAAATAGAATAGTAGTAATAAAACATTTCGTATAGATTAATGTAAATTAGGGCTTTCGTATCGGTCTATTAAGCAGCGAATTATATAAAACACGTAGCCTTTGTACATTCAGCTCTCCCTGCAGCTCCTTGAGGCAGAAGCTGCCTAGTCCAACAGTGAACAAGGCCAAAGTCATTGGCCAAGGAGCCATCATCCAGATATGTCGGTCGTATTAGTCTTCCCCACCAACAGACAAGATATAGACACTCCTCCAGACATAACAAGTGGACAACATAAGACATGCTTAGTCTGATCACAAACTGGTGTGCATCTCTCATCAACAGCCCAATCCAGGTGATGACTTGTGGAGCTACTGGATCACTAGGCATGACTTTACAAGTCTTTCATCTACCACCGAATTACGTTTTCTTTGGAAAAAACGCAGTTAGGAAAGCATTAGTTAAGCGGAAAGTGAATTGCTATATACATAATTCTGGTGTGTGCCCCTCATATGGCTCCAGGGAAACGGTGTGTCACTGTCGCCAGATTATACGAGGTGAAATGGCAAGATGTCCATCTAGGCAACAAATTGACCTGCTGAGCCGAAATACCCAGCAGCTGCCGATCTAGCAACAGAATGCTGCATTGAATCAGTAAATAGAAGCTTAATTGATGTCTGCATACCCATATTCTTGTGTTGCTTTAAAGAGAACCAGTGCACACTACGACTGGTCCAACAGAGAATGGCTTGACTAATTTGTGCTCTTTTCCTTTCTGACAGTGGTCCTAGAGCAGTTGGTGTCTAGTCATTCAAACACTTAATCTAAGGCATGCTGAGGGGTAAGCTATATAATCACGTACAATAGTGGCAATGGCACCCCCTGTGCAGCAAGCCTTGGGAGCATTTTAGACCCAGTAAACTGAAAGCCAGCTCTGGGTCTCGGTAGCAACACTGGACGGTGCAGTCCATAGAATTAGCTAGCACACAAAAGACACTATAATACATCAATCCACATGCAATAAATAAAAAGGTAATTCAAGATTCAACAACCACACTTACATAGCGACAAAAGAGCATAGACAGCTTTTACTCCTACTTGCTATGGGAGAAAACTTGCCTGCTGCAAGACAAAGAAACCAAGGCCTTGTTGTTTAAGTGCTGGTGCCAGTGCAACATCAAAACTCATCACGGGAGTAAAAGGGAAATCTTTCTTTAAGGCCCTAAGGTGAGCCAACCATGTTTGCTATTTTGTCTACAAGCTCTCAAGTTTACTCATAACTAGGCAATATCGCCATATCTGCAAGTCCAATACAAATACAGGTGATCGTTCTCTAACAAGTATAAAGGTGATGACTACTAAAACTGTTCAGCAGCTCTATAAATGAGGCTGTCAAATCTCCAGTTCTTTACTAACAGATGCATTACTATTCACAGAAATATCCTTGGAAGTCAATCGACTACTGCATATGCATCGGAAACCAACACAACTACTTCCACCAAATTGTCAACATGTGGCAACCAACGAGCCAAAACCAGGCACCTATGGCATGCAACTGACTCACCATCGTCTCACTGAAATACGACGTTCACCTTCGACAGCGGGTTTCCAGCGACGCCGAGAGCAAGCCCTAGTATAGCAAAATCCACTAAATTCATATTTATCACCATGTGTTTATTGCATTACTATGACTATCACGGAATTCAAGATAGACGCAGTCAACACGATTCTGCTTCTTAATAATAATGCATTAACTTCCGGAAGGCCTACAACACAAACGGTAGACAAAATTAAACTACTCCATAACACAACAACCCTTTAATGATATAATAAAGAAAGAACAATAATTGATTATGCTGAAGAACAACACGAGTTTGCTGAGCACATCCAAACACGAGAAGCGATCCGGCAAGTCAGATTTGGGAGGAACCGAACGCCCAGCAAAAGGTAAACGAGCATAAGGCGAACCAACCAATTTTCTGTGGTTGTCAAGCAGACCTTTGCAGAATTAGGTAACACAAGTCATTTCCAAAGAAGACACCCAGATCAAATGCAAATCTTACCAAGCTAATGAGGTTCATCAATCAGTAACAAACTACTCAAGTAAAACAGATGCAGCAGGCATGTCGCGCTGGTATGGCCTAGTGATTGAGGCGCTCGACTCGACCAAGGTGAATGTATCGCCCTGATTAAGGTCAAGGTGAATGTATTTCATGACCGAGGTCGTAGGCTTGAGCCAAGTGGCACATGTGAAGCGTCTGAATGAGATTAAGTTCTCTTAGAGCGCTTTACAGATTATATTTATTTATCTCCTAAATGCAAGTGATTGAATACTGAAGTATATGTATCCAAAAAATGTAAAAATTTGACAAATTTTCTGTGAAGCAACGATATAAGGAGACATATTCACCTACTAGCCCAAGGCCTGCTAACGTAGCACAAAATAAGTTTGGTGGTGCTTCACCAACACTTATTTTTGAGTCCTGTCCAACCTATAGGTATCCCTACATACGGCGATGGTTCGAAAAATCTATGCATTATGGGAATCAACACAAATCCAAAACTGCGGAGTTTTACAGAATCACGGCCAAAAATAGCACGACAGTGTAAGATTAATATGAGGAAGCAGTAAATGTACCAGATTGTGCATGCTACATCCAGGTTGGACTACTAGGTTCGGAAAAACAATCTAATTATTTAGTGGTTTCACGTGGGTGCAAAAATAGTTACAGGTAATGTTTAAGGTTCGAGACTTGCTTTGCAAACTCACATACACAGGCCAGATCTGGTTTGAGAATATGCAAGAAATCGGTAGTGCAGAGAGAGAAACCAGCTCACTACATTTCTTGATGGAAAAAAAGAAGTGGAGCACTACAGCACTGCATTAGAAGTCATGGCTAACACACGAGATGCGTAAACCATGGCGACTTGAATGGTTTATAACGTGTTCCCTGAAATTATGAGACAATAGTTTAATTTAGCAAATGCACTTAACAAATAGAGATAGGACTCAAGACACAATTTTAAAGAATTCTTTAATTCATTGTTTTCCAGAAAACGATGCTCGATTTTTCCCCTTCCACCGCCTCACCAAATTTGAGCACCCCTTCAAACCACAGCAAACTTTATGGCTGTGAATGCTCAAATTAGCATGCATCAAACTCTCGATGAATGCTGACAAAAATGCCCAGCACGTTTGGTGAGATACATTTTTTGGAGTGGGATAGTAGACACATTAGTAAATATTACTTTGCAATGCTCTGCCGGTACTAGTAAATAACATCTGTCGAGAATGGTGACCATGTCGGTAGCCCAAAATTGCCCTAATTACTACTAATTTGGTGCTCATTTTTCACCTGGTAAGATAAATAGGCTAGTAGCATGTTCGGTTTGTGACAAACATTGCTAATTCATGAAAATCGTATGCTCAAGTGAAATTGTGTTAGCCTGCAGTCCATGAAAAACCGAATTAACAGATTATAAGTCGTTCCTCTGGGTGAATAGATTTTTCGGGCCAGCACTGCATATTTTGACTACATCTAGAATGCAGAACCCACAGGTATATCACTTAAGGACTGGGAGCAACATAGCAATCCTAAACACTAGTAAGAGCATTAGGCATTTTTCTTTGCTATTTTTTATCCGAGGTTGCTTACATATAATAATAATAATAATAATACTCTCGATAAAGCACTCTCAGAGAACTCAATCTCTTTCTAGGCGTTATGCATTTGCTGCAAAGGGAAACACGATTGAATGGTGAGTGATATCGTGATTGATAAACAACATGAATAACACGGTTAGGGGTGACATGCATAGGGTCAGCATGCAAGTGTGGTTAGTGGCAGCATGCTCAGTGTCAGCATGCATAAGCACATAAGAGACGAATCACAGGGACCACTAAATGCTGTCATACATAGGTGCGTTTCTAAGTTAATTTCTAATGTGGTCAAATCAGGGGATGTTGTAACCCAAATCGGGAGTGAGTTCCAGGCTTGCTTTGGGAGCATACGAACTAAATGCACGGTCTCCAAACGATTTGAGGTTTGTACGAGGTCAATTCGAATTCAATAGCATGGCACTGCATCACAATCCAAATGAACCAACAGAATTTAGTTGTCATCTTCGACATCACCGACAGAAGATAACAGCTTACTAAAGCAATGTAACAAGCTTATTTGCTGATCCTTAGTGGCATTAAAAAACCCCCAGATACATTTGACTGAAGCAAGCGATTTCGGGAACATGGATAAGTGAATAACATACTTGGCCCATTCCACTTTAAGGATTAGATGGTCATAACCAAAGCCTGAAACCCCGGCAATCGCACGTGCAGCATCTTCTCTTCTGTGGAAGTTGATGAAAGCAAATCCCTAAAGAAAAAATGTGGTTGTCCACACTGAGCAGCAAAAGACAACAAAGACATAGCTTAGTAAATTAAAAAACCGGTTGTTTAACACGATATCCCGAAGGCTGACCACTATTTATCCTAAATTCAGACACGAACAGACAAGATAACAAATCTGCATTAAAGCACAAAGCCCCGTCTGAAGAAGGATCCGAGGCATTAACTGGAAACAGGTTAAAAAGATAAAGGACATAGCACACACAAAATTACAATGACGAAAGAAAACAGCTACCTCAACCATGTATGCACCAAGAGTGAGAACATCCAGAAATCAATAGATATACGAGAGAGAGAGAGAGAGACCCAGCTGCCTGCCACCTATAGTACGGTCTAAAAAAAAGATGCACCACTGTCATCCGATGGACGGTCGAATTATGTGGACCGGTCGCATTGTGTAAACCACAAGCCACCCACCACCGGTGCACCTCCGAGACAGCAACTGTCATTGAAGAACCATATAGGTGCAAAGAAAGCAAGTGATATTACTAGACCCAATCTAATCAAAATATTTAAATGTTAAAATATTTGCATAAAGAGCTATGCAACAGATCTTTTAATCAAATAGCAACACCCTCGAGTTCATACAATCACATTAAACCCAAGCGTTCCTTACAGCATTTGCTTTGTCCAAATGAATTATTCTTTACATGTCTGCATGTTTGAAAACTGCATTTTATGAGTAATCAACCAATTGATATACTTCCTTTAGAGTATATGTACAGTTCATAGATATTCATAATATGTAATTTATTTATTAGTATTACTGCAGGACTACATTGAATCGTAGATAGATAGGCAATGACATTAAACTTAGATTTCCAATCAAATAAGCATCGTCAACATGAACTCAGATCACTGAAAAATTGCATTACCTTCAAAATACAAAAGATCCTGAAGCCAATAGGTACACAAGATCACGTAATAATGCAATCAAATTGACAGCTGAGAGAGTGATAACACCACTGCTTAAAGAACTTACCATTGATGCGCCTGTTTTTTTATCTTTGGCCAAATATATTCTAGATATAGTGCCAAATGGTCGGAACAGTTCTTGTAGATCTGCCTCTCTGGTGTCCTCCGATAGGTTTGTTACACGTATTGTGGCAGTATCGTCTACAGAATTATTCATCCATTTTAAGAAGCACCAGACAACCTTAAGAAAAGACACTGACTATACCAAATGTGGCCTTACCCCTTGCCTTCATAGACATGGCCTCGCCACGCCCACGACTGGCACCTTCCCGCAAGCTGGGAGGCACATATTTCCCAGGTGCTACTGGTGGCACGACACGCGGACCACCAGGAACTCCAGTACCAGCTGCTCCTGCCTTATCGGTAGCACTGCCAGCAGCAGCAGAAGTACCAGCACCCTTGCCGTCATCCACATTCTGCAGAGACTCCTGTAAATTGCAGATCACGTCTTAAACATAAGGCTGGCATGCTTGCTTGCATCAAATCAATGTGTGATGAACTAGTATTGGCCAGACCGATACCGCAGCTGAGAAATGACGATTAACCCTAGAGGTGCAAATATACATGTCTATTAATCACAACGAAGTTATCGCAGGCATGCTCTCATGAAAAAAACTAAGGGACATGTATAGGTATGCCAAAAATAAGACACCGAATGCATGTGGGGGTGCAGCTATAGCTTACCTGCAGGGGCTGAAGAGTATCCTTGTATGGGCACTTAGTCGTCCAGTGCTCACCCTTACAAATACGGCACTGAACAATTTTCTGGCCTTTCAGCTTGGACAACGGATCTTCGTCTGCTTCTTGCTGAGCCTAAATTGAGGAAACTGATATGCTTATTAGATATACCTTTAGCAAAAAAAATGACGATCAGACAGGGTGGAACAGTTGATCAGACAGGGTGGAACAGTTCAAGAAAAGTAAAAACAGCCTCCATACCTCCTTGGTGTGCACAAATTGCACGAAAACATCCTCTGCAACAATCGTATTGGCAGTATTAGGACCAGGAGGATCTTTATAAGCAGCACCAAATTTCCTCCAAGTCTGTGAAAAAGGGAATTAATAAATAAGCGGCTCTTTGCATTCATATCGTTCGGCTTCTGCATGCAGGTGAAAGCAAAAAACAATAACACACTTGTAGAGATACACCCTCAGAGAATTAAAAAATCTCTTTCTTAAACACTTGACATATGCTGTAGGGAAGCAGTAATGCAAGGCATTGCAAGCCATAAAAACACCAACCCACAGCATAACTGCCTTATCAGTCATCAAGAGCTAAGAAACTCATACATGTAACAGGTGGGAAAACAAGAGCCACCTAGGCGCCTGATAGCACTCAACTACACAAAGGCCCAGTTTTCAAAAGCTACACAACCTTGAAGATGCTTGAAAGACCAAGGGAAATGGCACTGCAGTAAACACATACAAACTCTTTACAGGTTTTCTTCAGAATTATAAGGTAAGGTAAGGTGGAGCCGCATTCGCAAATTTAATGACCAACCGAGCCTCCATTCCACCATTACTTGCAAGAGTAACCCAGCCCAGCCTTAGGTGAGGTGTTCAAACTTTAGACCTGCTTTGTGGGTCCGAGCCTTTCAGTGCACAATCCTTTAATGCCCATTACAAATGGGGTAATAGCAGCTAAAGCTTTCCTGCCATTACATAAAAGATACTGAATATCAGTCGACCTCGACGTTGACAGATAACAGTTTAGTAGTTGACAAAAGTTGATATAGCTGATGATGAGCAGTGGTCCTGTACAAGGAAAGAAACAATCACATACAGCAACAGAAATTAGCCTCAGAGAAGATATTTGTAAATAATATGTAAGTGTGAATGAAAATGTTTTGAAAGCTGTTAAGGTAGATAGATTATATATTGGCCAACTGAAGAGGTACAGGTAGATTTAGTCCCCTGGGCCAACGCGAGAGAGAGAGCGAGAGAGAGAGAGAGAGAGAGAGAGAGAGAGAGAGAGAGAGAAAGAGAGAGAGAGAGACAGAGAGACATTTCGTGCAGTTGCATGTCTTCCCCATATACCCGGATGGGCCACCATGGGTAAGTCATGATCTAGCACCCTATCATGGAAAACTTAAGCAATCTCGATTACATACACGAAATGCCTGAGAAGGAGCTATACGGCAAAAGGCAAGCTTGCAGAATCTGGTTAGACACTCACACGGGCTTATGCGACAGCACTAGTTATACGGCAAAAGGGCAGACTACTATCTACCATAAGTTAAAGACAAGCCAAGATTTCGTGACCCACAGCTTTCACTAGACATAAACCTCATCATTACAGTCCGCCTGGGTTTTACTGATCAGCATTAGCCGAGCAGATGGATCAATGGCCGTCAATTGTGACATATGAGTTATGCTTGGAGGTTGAAGTTCCTCAAAAAAGATGTCAGCCTTCATGCACCTAATTTTTAGTTGAACCCGTCACAGAAATTGGCAACAACAATAATAATAAGCCTCTTGTATAGTGTCTTAACAAAATCAAATTTATATCTGGGCACTTTAATGCTTGCTACAAGTGAAGCAATAACAAAGAGCAAACCAATGACAAACTGGGTATCGTCGTGCTTATATAGGAATACAAAATACACAGGTATCATATTTACACAAGGAAAAAGCTTACTGCCAGCATTTGCAGCGGGCACAGAGGATTGCCTGCAGCATGACTCAAACCCAGGACCTAAGCGATTAAGTGCAAGCACTTTAAACCAAAGGGGCCAAGCATGCAAAAACACACAAGTAGATACTAACGGCAGCCGGTTAGTAGGAACCCCGGTTAGACATAAGCAGAACGAGTTTTAGATTTTCGGTGCATACAAACTGAGGACTTGGTAACCAAAAGATTTTAATTTACTGTAAGGAAGCTGAGGACCATGTGGTACAGGAGCATATTAGAGGGTCAGAGAGGTTGGATGAGTAGGCTGATGCAAGAAAGTGATGCGACATGTAAGCCAGATTGAGGATCTTGAAACAGGTTCAATGTTTTCCTTAGGAGCCAGTGAAGCTAAGGCTAAAGAGGCATGATGTGGCAGCAACGTTAATTGGTGAGCCGTGATGGCATACTAGGTAAGGCGATTGCTTTTCACGACCTCAGTCCCGAGGTTCTGGGTTAGAATCATGCGGTGGGCGATCCTGCATTGCTGCTGCAAGTGGTGGTGATTGCCATAAAAGCCCTTCGGTTACTATACAAAAGAAGCTGTTGAATCAGTTATTTTTTTAATGACAGACCAGTAGAACTGCAGAGCTTTGAGCTTGGCACAATTGCATATCACCTCTAACCATATGTTTTGCTTATTGTCATTGAGTATGCTGCCACTAATCATTCAATCATGCTTCTTCTGCAGCATATGCGAAGTGCCTATAAAGAGGTTAAGTTCTCTGAGGGTGCTATACAAATACATTATTATTATTATTATTATTGCAGACGAGTAAGGGCGCAGGCTAAGAGACCCGAATTGCAGTAATCTAAATGCAAGGTCACAAACGAGTGAACAGGTGTGGCTGTCTTCTCTTGCTTAAGCAAGCCTTAAATTGGTAATATTCTTCAGCTGCAAGCTGACTTGACAGGATTTGTGCACACCCAATGACATCATTTGGGACTGCAATCTAAATATCTGGCAGACACCACTAGAGTGATGCTAGATGAACAAATCTCGAGGGTAGGGTGACACTAGGCTTCTACTTGGGCTTAGCTTCCCATGTTGACCTTTGTGTCGTCAGGCTTCAAGAAGTTAGGGGCCATCCACATGCCATGGATGCTGGCTGCAGGGGAGGTGAGTCAGATGGAGAGCAAAGCTGAAAACGGTCAAATGATAGGCAGAGCTGAATCTCGTTGGCAAACAAATGAACGTTTCAAGTGCGCTTGGGCCAGAAGGACAGAGTCGATAAGCAGGGACCACAGCTGATCTAGTTTAGCTCTGTGCTAGTGATGCATACGCCTGCCGAAAGGCCCTCCACTGGGATCTGGCGGCCAATAGTATTAAAAGCTAGTGACAGAACCAGGAGTAGCAGCAGTGAGGCGTTCTACCTTGATTTAGCTCCAAATCCCAATTGGAACTTGCTAGCACGATCTGATCAACTGATGCTTTAGCTGCTTGGACCACCAGTCATTCAAGTGTCTTTGATAAGAACAGCAGAACCAAGACATGATGTAAGCCACTTAGAAGTCTCGTGACCGGACAGTTGGCATTTTCAGGAGTTGTCTGACAACAGCTGATTTTAGAGGGGCAATGATTTCAAAACTAGCAAGGGACTCACAATATTTGTTATGGTGAGAAACAACAGGTCAATGCACATCACAAGGAAAAATGTCTGGGCAGGGACATGAGGAATAGTGGTCTATTTTAGCTTGAGAAACAGATTCAGCAACGAGTTCAACCGAGACTGGCATTAAGGAGAAAAAACAGTGTGATGTGGGGTTGCAGTCCAACAAGGACGGCGGAGATGGCCATATTCTGTTCAATTTTACCCAAAAAATTGGAAAAATGCTCTGCTGACACCGTTGGGATCACTGGAAAGTATGCTTACTTGCAAGCATTTAAAATATTAAAAATTTGAGAGAATTGAGCATTAGGACATTTGGGTTATTGATAATAATAATAATAACACACTTGATAAAGTGCCCTCAGAGAACTCAATCTCTTTCTAGGCGCTTTACATTTGCTGCAAAGGGATTGATAGGCAATTCTACTCCCCATCTATAGATAATTTGGACTTTACTAAAATGGATGGATAAAACCAACATCTACTTTCAAATGACAAGCAGCAGACAGCAAGTTCCGACCTTTTTGTGACCTTTTCAAGCATATTTTCGTTGGTTTCTTCTTGTCAGCTGTAAACCACTATGAGAATCAGTGTAGATTGACTTGACACAGTCAGATTTGCTCATGTTGGATGTTGGCTTGTGTCGTGTGGGAGCATGGCGTTAAGGTGGTGCAGGTGAGCTCAAGCATAAAGGCAGAGCTCGTTTCAGCATCAATCAGCTTCAAAGTCCAGTCATTTGATTATTCATTCTTTGGGCAATAAGTGGGTTTGCGATGTAAAAGCCAAATCTCGGAAAATGTGCAGAAATGTTGTGAATAGGAGGCAAAGCCAGGTGAAAATAACGAATCCAATACAGATGATAGAGGGAACATGTACACCGACTAGGGAAGAGAAACTGGGAAAAATCAGTAAGCAATATTGGAAATGTCGATCCGATGTCCGGAATTAAGATTCTAAGGTTCCATGGTTAATTATGTTATTGATATGACAAAGTACAGGGGCTCTTAAACAACTAAATATGTGCCAAATCGGAATTCAGTTAATAAAATAAATAGAAGCAAATATATAAGTTCCTGCAATGCCTGAATCCAGGGGGGTAGTGCTGGCTGACAATCTTGGTTGGGAACAGATTGCAGGGGTTTTGTGCTTAGTCCATACTTTTGGAGCAGGGGACCCACACATTTTCGGGAGCAATATATGGTCCACTACAACTTTTTCTGGCTAGCCAGCGTTGGCCGAAAGCTGTGGCACTGATGCAACGAAGCAGACAACCATATCATTTACCAAGTTGTCACACTAATCAGGATGCTCCCAGGTAGGCCCTAGTTCTACACTGCAAGTAGGTATTAACCAATTACTTTTAGCAAATGCATGTCTACATAGTACCTATTGATTTGCCTGTATACTGATAAACATTTGGTTAAACAATGTGTCTAAAGACAGTCTCACATGATGCTTTCTTATTAGCACAGGCAATAAGGCGCTGCGACCACCTATGCATAAGCTAAATTTAATTTGTTCTTTGCAAGATATTGAAAGAAAAACTACACGTGACTTACATATATACTGCTGAACAATTAATTGATTTTATCAACTAGGGAAAGAATGGAAACAATACCTAGCCGTAGCTTATGGAAAGTGATATGTGGAGTACACACACGAAGAGAACTCAAGACTGCACTGGTAGCACTAACATTATGCATATATTATATATACACAAGTGATAACCTACAAGCGATCTGGTAACATAACGTGTAACAATCTTATAACGTGACATAGTGGCTGACTGGACAACAAGCCGACCACTTACATTATGAAAAGCAAGCATTGCTAAAGCAAGCAATCGCCCACCTTTCTCTTAGCAATACTCTTCGAAACTTTGATCTTCTCTATTTTGTATACTTTGGTCTCCTTAACAAGTTTGCCATCGCCATTGAGCTTATACTCAATTACAGTTTTGAGACCCGTGTCCTTGTCATAAGATTCCACAGAAGGGGGCAATTCTACAAATACAAACCAGTTTTGACTTTACGACAAAATATTAGAAAAATGCATATCCAACATTAATTGTACCCATTGATAAAAGCAAAACAACACGTAGACCAGTGAATATGTGCACAAATCGGGCCACACAGGACCGACAAGCTACACTGGCAAACGGTATACTACTTAAGATAGATACTAATGATACACAAAATACGTAGCAAATTTACCACCAGAAAAACTGCTTTTACAAAAAATGACTCACTATCGAAAAACAACAATAATAATACATTTGATATAGCACCCTCAGAGAACTAAATCTCTTTCTAGGCATTTTACATCAGCTGCAAATGAAGCACAGTCGAATGGTTAGTGGTAGCACGCTCAATGAAAACAAGCATAACCTGGTTAGGGGTGACATGCACAGGGTCAGCATGCAAATATGGTTAGTGGCAGATATGGTTAGTGAGAGTCACAAGGACACTCGTGCCAACCTCAGCAGCAACAATCAAGCATTATGAATAGGATGGGATCGATGGCCATTCTAAATCTTGTAAGCTAACCTACAGGATATTTGTGCTGCAATACCTTTTTTAAAGTCAAAGCTCATAAGTTTTGCAACAAGAGAACAGCCTAATAATTATATTAATTCCACAAGGGTTGAATAGGTAGCATAGAAACACCCACATAATCTTTGTGAAGTTTGGAGATACATTAGACTAGGCAGGGGAAGATCAAAGCACGAGCTTGACAGTAACACTTAATGGAAAATAAAAAAAGACAGACTTGGCCTCAAAACAAAAATAATATTTCTGCTGCTATTGAGTTAATAGTTAGTTCTGCGTCGCCAGCACCCAGATTCACGTGTGTCACAGGTGCATGATATACAAAATAGCTGTTTATACCACACTGGTTTTTTGGCAGCTACTTTTGATATCCCAGTATTGGAGTAAACATAGGTCGGTCGTGAATGTACATGAATGATCGTTCACACAAAAAGCTCTTACAAAGTGCTGAGCAATAAATGGACTAAGCAAGGTGAAGCAAACAGTTTCCAGGGACGGCACGTGGCGCGACGTCCTGCTTAACTGCTAAGAAAAATGTATGCACCTTACATGTTTTATTCAAACCTTGATAATCACAGCTTGCAAATCAGCATGCTCAAAGCATTTCATTGCTCTTAGAAAGAAGAAAGAATTTAAATGAAAGAAACATCAGCAAGAACCTACTGCCCTGGAACTTTGCAGGAAGGTGGGTATTTTAGCGTGAGGAGTCATGCAGTGCTGTAACCCTTAGTCTAGACTCCTGTGGTCACGGGTTGCGGCTTTTTTTAGTTCTTTGCTCGGCACTGGCTACCCAATGTAACCGACACACCCGCGGATAGATTTAAACACAAATTCCACACAATAACTGTGAAATCTAGGAGAAACGAAAAAAATAGGCATTCAGTTCGTCTCACTTTCGTGGCAACCCAAGTTACAAGAACTTTCAGACATATGCACCCACGGATTCCTCAAAAAGGAGCTGTCAGGCGCATGTACAACCTACCCAAGCAAGATCACCAGTGCAATGCTTATCGAAACATATGTAAAAATGCGCTAATGTTGGCTACGGCAATGGAATGAGAGCCAACGCGGGCAGCGTCGCACGGAGGCGACAGCGGCCACACGAAAGCTACAGAGCAGCTGGCAACCGTCGAGCTCAGAACTGCGAAGGCTACGTACCAGCATCGGCCACCTGATCAGCCCAGCTCGCCTTAGCCCTAAGAATAAAAGCAACACATATTCGAATAATTAAGAGGCAGTTTGAGCGGCAAACTACTCAATATTCCACGCCAATTCAACTTACGGCTCCACGACAGACGGCATGTTTTACGCCGCCACACTATCCTCCCGGAAGCGCTTGTTCGTGCTATGAGCTTGTCAAATACTGCCAAACTCATATGAGTAAATTTATTAATTTCTATAGAATAATACAATAATAAAAATGTTTTTGAATGTTATAGTGATATTTCTATAGGTTTCCAAGTTGAACGTCTGAAAGACATGGGGAGCTGAATTCAACCGGAAGTTCTGGTTACCTACCCTAAGGCTTTGAGCTCGCTGCCGATGTAGACGGTGACTCAATTCTGTAAGTGTGGCAGTTTGTAACGCGCTGTACCAGGAGAAAACACTTCAATTTTAAGTATGGATCTCGAAATTACTTTATAGACAGCTGTCTAAGCTCACTCAGCGGCTCTGCCAGCGACCGAGGTTTTTCATGCTGACTATACCTGGGCTGATTGATTGTTGTTGATTGTTTCTTTGATTTCCTTGATTGTTTCTTCACAAGTTGTGCCTGACTTCCGTATAGGCTTTTGTCCCTGGCTTGGTCCAGGGGTAAAGTGCTCATTTTACGGACCGTGGTCATGGGCTTAAGCCCTGCGTCAGATGTCTAGAGGATAATAATAATTATACATTCGCACAGCGCTTAAAAATCTCAAGTTTCTTTCCGGGAACTCTGCATATGGAGGAAGCGAAACATGTCCATTGGTCAGTGATAACGTGCACACTGTCAGCGCATATAGAAGACAAACGAAATTTACACGAACGAAGCAAAGTCTGTGAGAAGCAGATAGATGGGTTTGTAGCTTCTTCGGAAATCATGTAAAGTCAGGGCATGACATGCGTGACGCGTATCGGGAGCTCCGAGCATAGAGGCGCTGCTAAATGACGTGAGTCGGAAGAGCAGTTAATACGTTGCGAGGCGTGGTGAAGGAGTATTGTGGCTACCTTAGCCGAAGCAAGAGAATGGGGATGGACCTACAAGTGAGTGACAGAACCTTGAAGTCTATACGCCGATTGATTGGGAGCCGATGAAATGGTGTAATTCGGCAGCTGTTAGGTTAACGACAGAGAAGCCTAGCTTCAGGGTTATTCACCGACTGCAAGCGCCTTAGGGCACACTCAGGGAGGCTTGCCAGATGTGATTTGCTGGAGTCGTGAAGCATGTCGTAAATGAATCAGCTGGGTCAAGGTATTCATATCTGAACAGGCCCGAGTTTTTTGTATGGTATCCAGCTGAAAATAGGCAGACGACCACGGAGCTTCTGTGGTCATCTGGTGAAGGTCTCTTTGGAGCAGGACTCCCAGATTACATGCTTACGATGCAGGAGACAGGCCGGCAAAGCTCATTTTGAGAGTTAAGCTGTTGAATTTTCTTAAAGCTCTGTGTTAGCCCAAAACTAGTTTTTTTGTTTCAGAATCATGCAATTTGAGAAGGCTTACTGCCATCCAAGTGTGAATGCCTGCAATACATGCTGCAAATTACATACAACAGTTTGGCATTTGGAAGGCAGGGAGAGATCATAGCAAAGGTAGAGTGGTACGTCATCTGCGTGAAAGTGAAAGCCTAGATTGTACTTGGAAATTACATCATGTATGCAAGAAGATAAGCCATTACTTCATACAGATTGTGAAAAGAAGTGGACCAAGTACAGATTCCTGGGTATGCCCAACGTTAAAGGCTCCTTGAATGATCGTTGCCTGTTAACATCAGGGCTCTGAAATCTTGCACAGAGATGAGACCTAGGCGATGCAGTTAGTGCCAATGATACTCGGGCAAGATGATAAGCACTCAAGACAGACATCGTGGTCAATGTATCAAAAGCTGCTGCCAGGAGATCTAGGTGAGAGATAACCTAAGTCAGCATTACTGAAAAGGTCGGTATGCACGTGAAATACTGCTGACTTTGCTGATTGGCTCAAGAACCTGACTGGAACTTAATAACAAAAGTTGCTACGTTTGAAGTTTCGATATTTGTACTCAACTGGCCCACCACTACAGGTTCGAGTGTCTAATAGGAACAGCAGTAGGGAGACTAGACCGAGATTGCTCAAGTCCTCCTGGTCTACCGTTGTCTTCTTAATGAGTGACCTAATAAAAGCCTCTTGGAATGATCTAGGGAAAGACGTGAGAGTGGGGGCAATTTCATTATTCTAATCATACAAGGCAGCAGCAAGTCTTTGCATTTCAGAAAGAGAGAACCATGTATTGGGTCAAGAGGGTTAGTACTCTTCGTAGAATGAGTGATTACCTTTGAGATCAGATCAGTAGTGGCTGGCCTGAAGGTAAACATTGAGAAAAAGCAAACAACAGAGGATGAGGAGTCCAGTAAGACTGCTACCGTGAGGATGGACTCTGACTGTATCTAGCTGACAAAGAACCAAGTAAACCGAACGTATAGATCTCCTCTAGGATTGCTGGGTAAGGTGTGATCTGAGATCGGTTGATGGTAGACTCTCACATAGTGAAGTTCTGTTGGGGCATAAGGATACAGCGACATAAATTTCGGGTTTTAGTTCAACCACTTTTTGCATTTCAATTTGCATGACGATGGTGGTCCCTGCATACTTAGGCTCGTTTTGGCAGAGGCTGTACCCTTACATTTTTGTCACCAGCACTGTGAGATTGGTAGCTATGAATGTTTTGTGAGACATGCCAATTTTTTTGGGCCAAACTGCCTCGTCTAAGGAGAGCTGTCTCTATGGCATGTGTATGGAAGTACACATAGAAAAGTGCTTTCATTCAGCAAACCAGCATTAATGGTAAAGTAGTGTCGTTTTCTTGCCCAGCCAGTGGGCCTACTATGACTTGACTCTTACGCAATCTACCTGCACTGTAATGGCAGCACCACATTCTTGGTGCCCGGAGGGTAATGCATTATTTGTCTCTTCCTAACATTAAATATTGTTTACTATTCATATTAAATCTGCCGGCAAAAGGTGCTCTTTTTTCCTGCTTGTCACAGGCTGTCGAACTTAACGAAGCGATTATACATTTTTCTAGCATGCAGACTCAGATGCTTCCAGTCCAGCCGTCATGTGCTGCTACTTCTATGCTGTTTACTTGATCACGATCCTCCTGACTCAGCTGTGCCTTTTATTTTGCCTTTTTTTCACGCGATGGTCTGTTAGCTACTTGATACTGTGTACAATAAGCCACTGTTGCTCTGAGTGGCCAATAGAAAACTCACCAGAATGCTACCCACTTGGTCCTCACGGCTTTGTGCAGTGGCTCATCAAGAAGTTGGCAAACATGCCTACCACCCCACTTGCATATGTGCCCTGGTATACATGCACTATACACTTAAACGTGGGATTAAGCATTCGTGTACATTCGCTTGGGATGCAGTCACCACCATACCTTCATCCCGACCTACCTCAAAGGGTCATGCTATGCCTTGCATTTTACTTAAACCAGCCCAGGGTCGGTCTTTCTCAGGCTAAGCCTTGCACAATTCCGCAGTATGCCTAGTTATGTGAAGCTACTGTGTATCCTGTGCATTTACAGGCTGTTCCGGTACACTGCATCTTTTTCATCCCTATTTTGGATTTTTTTTATCCAGATAGGGTGGAACAATGTGAAGGTTCCTAATTGATGACACGCCCAGAACTGCCTGCTGTTGGAACTTTTCACTAGTGATTAAATCGACCGAGTGCTTGCCATGGCTGCTGCAGTGCCTAGGCCATTGAGCTCAAGTGAGGTCAAAGGTGAGCATAACCTCGTGCAGCTCGGCATGGAATGTACCTTTTCATTAACATGCTTGTTTCAATGCAGCTCTCCTTTTAGTTCTGCTTTAGAGAAACAAGGTGTATATAGTGTAATAGAGTTAGGTCACTTTTTATCTATCTTCCAAACTCTGTTGAAGTCCTCCAAGGGTTGTCTGTTGCACATCTTGCAAATGCTTATGATTGCAATTTCTGCTGTTATTATTTTATGTGTGTATGGCATCGCATGCTCCATAGACCTAAATAAACTGGTCATCTCCATCTCTTTCCCAACGCACTTTCCGAAACCACGCTGCATATTTATTACAGCGTGCCTGCCTTAGTGTGCCACCTGAGTCTTTACAGTTGGTTATGTTGTTATATTGTCGCTCACTTTTAAGTCCCTCCATTCTTTGGCGCCAGCCTATTTCTCAGATCTACTCTCCCACCTGCTTTTCGGAATTCCAACAGCTTACCAATACCTCGTACAAACCTCAAATCCTTTAAAGACTATGCATTTAGTTTGTATGCACCCAAAGCCTGGAACTCACGTCCGACTTGTGTCACGACGTCCCCTGACTTGACCACATTTAAAAAGAACTTAAAAACACACCTATTTATGACAGCATTTAGTATGTCCCTGTGATTCGTCCTCAATGAGCTTATGCATGCTGGCACTGTGCATGCTGCCACTAACTACACTTGCATGCTGACCCTGTGCACGGCACCCCAACCATGTTATTCGTGTTGTTTATCGAGCGTGAAACCGCTCACTATTCGACCGTCTTTTTTTTTGCAGCAAATGTTAAATGCCTAGAAAGGAATTGAGTTCTCTGAGGGCGCTTTAGCAAGTGCATTATTGTTATTATCTTTACATATCATGGTTTTCATTTTTGTCACGAAAAGTTTCTCAGCTCATGCACAGGAGTCTGTATGGACATTCGGATTGGCAGTCTGTTGTGTTACTTGCTGTTGTGTTACTTGCTGTTGTGTTATCTGTTGTGTTACTAAGCCGAGCTAGTATATGCTGAGGAAGCTGTGAGCACTGTTGTTTTCTACCCATAGTTCTCAATGGGCCTTGGGCTAATGAGGTGGCCCATTGAGTCAATGTCGTCTTGCTAGTCGATTGGATGCTTGCTGAGTGCAAATATATTTTGGTCACGAAAATGTCACAATACAAATCAGTATATTCTAATATTATAGCCCTAGTACGGCGCATGCTTCCAGCACCGACCCTTAACCGCTTTCTTTGAGCATTCGACCACTTTGATTGCTCCTGGAGATGACACCACCGAACCATCTTTGCTTCATTGGCGAATTTGGTTGCTGATAATGTACCACGCACATTCTAGTTGAACTTTAGTGCCAGAGTTTTCTAACAGGTTCCAAAGTTGGGCTGCTTGTGCACCTATCTCACGATGCAGCCAGCTATGTATCATCAAGTGCTTCTTCAAGTGGTTTATAAATCTGCTTGGAATTGCAGTAGTCGCTAGACTTGTAGGAATCCTATCCTGGTAGAAAGAAAGGAGGCTCTAGGCCAGCAGCAGCAGCAGCTCTCAACCTGTGGGTCGCGACTCCTTTGGGAGTCGAATGATCCTTTCGTAGGAGGTCGCCTAAGACCATCGGAAAACACGCATTTCCACATTTTGCACACAATAAATTCATGGTTGGGGGTCGCAACAGCACGAGGAATTGTATTACTAGTCAGACATGGCAGCATACCTCTGCAAATGAGAACCATTTTGAAAGAATGCTTGAAGAGAGTAAGTGGTTGCCGTGTTGTCGTGCTAACTGCCTGAAAAAAGCATACAGCATTTCAGAGCTGCAGCCTCTTTGTGGAGTCTGTACATCCTGTTCCAAAATGACCTTGCATTAGATGACCGTGCCACCTCTATAGTCATGTCTGCAACTGTTAAGTTGTGTACCATTGCAAAAATTTGTGCATGGTTATTTGAGGATATGGACTGCTTAATAATAATAATACTAATTCACTTGATAAAGCGCCCTCAGAGAACTTAATCTCTCTCTAGGCGCTTTACATTTGCTTAGGTAGGGATAGCCAAGGTTATCCACGAATAAGACATCCTATTTAAACTTCTGCAGCTCACTACTTGTGCAATAAATGCCTACATTTAGTGAAAAACTCGGCAACTAGTTCTTTATGGTCGTGTCATTCTCTTGCTCCGGCGTATGTATAGGATATTCGGCCCAGCGAAGCTTTGCATCACATCACCAATGTACTGACTACGGTTTATTTTGCCGTGCCTCCAACCAAACTTAAATCCATAGTAGACCTTGCAAATAGTAGTTCTTACGCTCCCAAAGCCAAGAACTCTCCCATGACTGATACTATGCCACCCTATGACTCGATATTTAAAAAGAAGCTTAAACTATCTTTACCTCACACCACTTGCTCCGTCCAAATGAATGTCCTTTGCATGCTTAGCTTGCTAAAATTTGGCTTGTTATCACTAAGCAATTGACACACTTCTTTGCCAGCATATTGAAATACCTAGAAAGAGATTGATTTTCTTAGGTTGCAATGTTTTTATTATTATTAAGTACTACCAAAGGCAACTGTATACAGCCCCGAATCACATTAATCAAAGTTATTTCACTTGATTCATCCATAAAAAGTACCCAATGCTTTTGCCGGTGTGCAGGGGCTGGCTGTCGTGTCTTGGTATACCAGCTAGATGAGCCCTTGTACTATATAAAATGGCATAGTTTTCCAGCCATGTTAAGGCCATCGGAGGACCTCTTAGGCCTCAAAAGAATGGCCTAGTCAGTATGCTGAAGAGTGAAGAGTAGTAGTAGTAGTCATATGGCATGCAGTAAAACGATGTACCCCTTACAGTGCTGGCACATACACACAGTGGACCCTGGGGATAGTAGTAAAACCTCAAATCTTTTCAGCACTCGACAGACTGCTTGCCAATAAAATTTCACTAGAACAAAGTAGTCGCAGGAATTAGCAATATGCATCACAAATCCTGCGTACTATCTCATTGGTTTTCTTACCAGGTGCAAAAATGTCTAAATGACCATTTTGCATCATTTGGGAGCGATTTTTAGTTTCCGACATCGTTACCTTTTTCGAAGAAGTTAAATTGTAGCACAGTCTGAGCCCTGCCAAGTTAATATTTACTGAATGCACCAAGTATTTCCCTCTCAAAAAATGCATCTCAATAGACTTAGCAGAAATTTTCTCAGCAATCACCGATGATTTGAGACGTGCTATTTAGAGCATGCTCAACCATAAGCTGACATACCTCGAAACAAGAAAATGATGCAGTGGAAAGAAAGAACCGTGCACCAGTATTACCTGGCAAACAAAGGATTAAAGAATTCTTAAAGTAGTTCTTAGGTCGTAGCTCTCAGTTTCCCAAATGCCCATACTAAACTTAACTATCCTCTCATAATCTGATTTAATACATGCAGATTACCATGGTTTTGCACCACGTGTCTGGCAAGACTTGCAAAGTAATTTTATATGATTTCTCAGTTCATTTTTTTGCCAGGCAACATATTTAGCTGGTTTCTTGCTCTAACTGCACTTTCGATTTCTTGCTTAGTCTAGAATCAGTTCCGGGTAATGTCTAAGCTTGTCAAAACTGAATGTCTCAAACTTTTTTCATTCCTGAAGAAGTACTAGACGGCTCCGAGTAGTTTTTGTGAGGAAAAAATGGGCTCGTCTAAAAAAAAATTACTTGGCCATGTTCTAATGGGGCTACCTAAAACAACCCATTGAAAATCCCACTGTTTTTGAACCCACTTGAATAATTCTGACAAATAATAGTATATGTTTTTACCTCAGGTGCACTAATATAGGTAGCAGCATGGATTATTTATTGCTCCTATTTATATTTTCGGCTTTGATTTCGGAAAAATCTGCAGTGTTTCAGATCTATGGTGATTCACCGGGTGTGCCAAGTCTTTGTACCTGCACTTGGCCCTTAAGACTTAGCATTTGGGAATGAAGGCATAATGTCAATGCTGCCATCTTGCTCATTTGCACGTATCTTAATTAATTCTGTCGCCAGCTGATTGCCGTTGACCACTTCCTAACGAACTTGCAAGGGTCATAGAAATGCTGGTGGTAGTGCTGAGTGTTGGCAGTGCTTTGGAAACTTTCATTATCAGCTATGGAATTTTCAGGGTGGATGTTTGCTTCGGCTTTCGCTTTTTGCCAATCCGGCAGCTTGTTGACAGCTTTACCAAACCACTCATTGACTGGGGTGATCGTATGGCATGCATCGAATGTCGTGGTGCCAGTCTAGCCATTAGTCTCTGGATGTAGAGCATTATGGCTGTGTGCCAGTTGTAAAATGGAATCTCTTTTCGTTAAAGCTTCCATAACTGTTGTCATGCTCAGTTAATGGTATGTCCATCCAGTGGTTAAGGTGCTTGCCTCGATCAAGGTCTTGCCGAGGTCGTGGGCTCGGCCCCGTGGCATATGTGATGCACCTGAATAGAGACTAAGTCCTCTTAGGATGCTATACAAATACATATACATACATACATATATATATATATATATATATATAAAACAAGCTAAAACGGATCTATTTATCACAGCATATTTAGCGGGTCCGTGTGATTCGTCCTTTACGTGCTTATGTATGCTGATGTGTGTGCTGTCTGTAACCATATTTGCATACTGACCCTGCGCATGTCACCTCTAGCCACCTCATGCTTGTTGTCATTGAGCATGCTGTCACTAATCATTCGATCATGCTTCCTTTGCAGCAGATGTAATTTGCCTAGAAAGAGATTGAGTTATCTGAGGGTGCTATAACCAATGTATAATTATTATTATTATTGGACTCTCATCTGGAAGAGCTATTTGCTGGCTCTTGCTTGGATCAGAGCTAGACGGACTTCCTCCAGCCTGCCTCTACTTCCTTACCTCTTTGTTCAGTGATGTCTCTGGGTGTGATTGAGACAAGTGACAGTAGGTAGCAGTTGATCTTAACTGTTGCTTGACTTGCTTTTTTTGCAAATGTCGATGAATAGCTCACATGTACATCAGCATTAGCAGTGCTACCAAATTTACAAGAAAATAAATTATGAGTATCGGCTTCATTTGGTGCACATACGAATGATGACCTAACAGGTCGAGATAAGAAATGGTCTCATTCATCCTCACCTGTTCCTAGTAGAGCCACTTGTACGTGTACCTCCGTATGGGGTCAGTTCCACTGCGCAATGAATCAACCTCAAGCGAGAGCTCTTCCCTAAAATATCTTCCAAGGTTATCGATCATTTTGTTTGACATCATATTCTGAAAACATATGCAAGAACACAGCAGAGCAAATTTGCCATAGCCGGCTATTGAGCAGTGACATTGCCTTGTCGCAATAACTCAATTTAAGGTATATGTAGAGAAAATGCTTCGAAGATTGGTCAAATCGACAATTTGTTTAGAGTGTCTTTCGAAAGATAAACATGCTGGAAATTGGATAGAAGATGTGACGATTCCCACATAAAAGTAAAGCATAAAAAAAGGATTTGCACACCACGTCTAACTCGTAAGTAAACCGTAAGCCACATATATACAAATAACGTAATTACCCATTTCTTGAATCATGTGCGACTTACATTGCAACCATTGGGACGTCGAAATACCTGTTTGCAGCTTATTGAGGTGCAATCGTGTGACTTTTCAACAGCTTAATTTACAATTGGCAATTGCCAAGAAAGTAGGCTGATAGTAGTCACTTGCACTGTGCTGAGGGCCCACTTGAGCTTCTGTTTATCGTTTAGTGCTGTTTAGCAGCAACTTTCTTCTTAATCAACACTGGGAATGCCTGGCAACATACTTTCCACGGACGACTGCCTGCCTGCTACCGAGCTAGAGCCACGCATTACCGGCCAGCTGTTGTTAACCTCTTTGCCACCTGGCTCGATTTGCCACCTGGCATGTTCCTAGTCGTGGAGCATGACTGCTTGACAGTAGTCTTGCCTTCCAGAGTCAGTGAGTCACACCTTAGGAGGGCTCGAGTCTGCTGATGAGGCCTGCTCCGACTAGCTGACATGCTTTTGCTCATTTGCTGGTCTGGTAACTGCAAAGGTATACCTCTTGTTTTAAAAAGCTTTCCAAGTCACCGTCAATTTAAAAAGCGCTTGCTGCGTTGACTAATCGTTACAATGTTAGCCGTCACGAAGAAGCAGCCGGTGACAATTTAGTAGCACTTGTTGGAATATTGCTGAGTAGCATTTTGCAGCCAAGCGCACAACGCCTGCACCCTTGGTTGTAGCTGCTCTGCGTGAGATTCTCGACGCAATGTATCAATCGGAGCACTCAAAAGAGCTAGAGCAAGCTCGACGTGCTGCTGGCAACGACATGGTCAAAATGATGCTGGTCGTGTTCCCTCTTGCCTGCAAGATTCAGATGTCTGTCATCTCGAAGTATGGCTTACCGGGTGATGGTGAGGGTAAGTATATAGGGAAATGCCGTGCTTTGATTTTCGTTCGACGTGGAGTAGTGACTTAACAAATGATTTCCCCGAATACTGGAGCTGGTAGCCCGACTGTAACTCTGCTGTAATCGTGAGCTGCTTTTGCAAGCCTAACTCGACAATGTAAAATATTCCAGACTTGTACCTTTTCTTTCTACTGGTGGCATATTGTTAGTTGCTGGAGCACTATTGTACTGGCCAGTCACTTTCAGCCATCTTGGCATCAGCATTATTTCTTACGCAACGACAACTACTCTCCTACTGCCGACTATGGCACATCCTTTTCAGCGGTCCTGAGCTGCTACTTCCATGCTACTCACTACCTCAACTGCTCTCCTGACTCTGCTATGCTTCCCACTTTCTCTTTGTTGTGTGAGACGAAGTCTGTTGGCTACCGAATGCGTACCGAAAACCGCTTAGGCTGTAAGTGCGCTATACAAAACTCTCCTGCGTAACACCCACGTGGTCTGTATGACTTTGTGGAGTTACAGACGGAGATACATTACATTAGTACTATTCTGCCACCAGGTAAAGCTCAACTTAGTTCTTTGCACTAGATGGCCATCCACATGGTCAAAGTGGTTATCTTTCACATAGAAACTCTGTCTGCTTACTGTATGCCTCATCATTTCAGTGTCTGGCTATTACATGGCATTACTCCTGTGTATTGGCATCTTGCGGTTCATAGAAATTCGTTGCCCACCCTTTAACTCGTTCCACCTGTCGACTTTTTTGTCAGCCATTTTGATCTGTTGGCCATCATGCGACTCTTTGCAGTGACTTAGCTCCTTGAAGTTTGTGCATTACTGGTTGATACTAGTATAGCCCAATGGTATTGAAGCGGTCACCAGACGAAAGATGAGCTCGAGTGAATGTTATTTGCATAACCCGTCAAAGTCCCGTATGGGCTACTACAACCTGGAGATTTTCTATAGGTCGTACGGCCCGACTCAGCCAGCTGGGGAAGTGCTTCACCGAATAAGTGTGCAGCTGTAAAAACAAAAAAAAAGTGTAACACGTCGCTGATTGTCAATGGATGCATTACCCCTGTCACTGCTGATAGATATTGAACAGGTGTGAACATCAAAACAGCACTGTTGCCAGATACGCTGTTACCAGATACGCTGTTACCTTTTAGCATCCACACTGGAGTGTCTTCATTTTGTGGTTGATAATCTAACGATCCTTGCACTTTTTGTTGCGAATAAGGGTGTCAGAATGGCACTCAGGTTTAGTTTATGCATTTCTGTCTGCAAGCTTGGATTCGGCGCTTGACTGGAATTTGGTCCCAGCTTGGTCTGCTCTTAGTTGATTTCAAATCCCAACAGCTGTCAACTATGCTGCTCTCAATGTTGTAATTATGCATACCTACAAGGCCTGTTCAGCAACAGGTGCATTTACAACCACTTTTCTTGGATCAGTGTGTACAGGTCACACCTTTATATGTTTGCCACATCAGGTCTGTCAACTTTCAACAACATAAATGCCTGGGATGTTAGTGGGGTAATGTAACTAACGTGATTAGCTGACAGATCTCTGTGGGTAGAGACAAGAAAGCCTGTTGCCGTGTGAATTTTAATCAACTCAGATGACGCATTTTAATAGAAAACGAGTTTAGTGTCTGGAGACTTACTGTCATCCGAGATTTATTTCTGGGCATTGGGTGTCTGGGTTACACGACGTTGTTACACCTGGTTCTTTCCTTGCTTGGTGTTAGCTCATAGCGCACCTGTCTGGCCGAATGATCTAATGTAAGAAGAGTGAAGTTGACTGCATTGTCTAGGCAACTCCTGATTTCGGTCAAAGCTTATCAAGTACCACTCCCTTGAGCAATTTCTTCTCACCCATCGCGAGGCCCCTCCACTAGGTGTGCACATTCCTGTGTAATCCGCCTCGTTTAGATCTGCTCAGCTGCTTGCATGCTCCGTATTGCTGTCTGCCAGCAAACGTTGGCCCTCGAAAGCTAGCCGACAGCTTCGGTCGGCCACTAGTGCCACTCACGCTAGCTTCACCGTTCGTTTGCTCGCAGGTCTGGTGCGGTTCACGCACCAAGTGAAGGCGCTCGAGCCGCGCGATACCGAGGTGGCCGCACTCTACAATGAGCTTCGCTCCATCGTCATGCCTCGAATGACGACCATGGCGGTGGCAGCGCCTCCGCCTTCAGCACCCGCTTTGGGCGGTGGTGGCAGCGAGCCTGCATCGCTAGACCGTGTGTAGCATCGCCACACAACATCTAGCGATGCGGCTGCTCTTCTACCGGCAGCTGCTACCCTGGACGGCTGGCCATCGCCCGGGACTCAGCCGCTGCCTTGAGCCGAGCTCTGCTAACTGATCGAGTGGTGGTTGGGGGGTGGGCAGCACGTCGTAGGTGCAGCTGGAGCGCCGGCTCACATCCAGCAGTTGCTGCTAGTGCCTCTGCTGCTGCGAGTTCACAGAATCGCAGCTGCACATCGGACTGGTGTGTGCAGTGAATGTGCTTGCCGAGCAATGCTGCCTCGCTGCCGTGCCCCCTACGGCTCTGCTGCCGCCTCCGAACCGTGCGGTTGGCCGATCCGGGGTGCAGTTGCGCGGCGACGGGACTTGGCCGTCTACCCAGTGTGCTGGGCCGGTCTGCCCGTACTATTCCTCTCAAGTAGGGTGCTGACTGAAGCCAGCCGGCGATGCTGATGCACCACCGATGAGCAGCAGCTCGGCTCGCATGGCTGAGGGTCTTGAACTTCGGCTTGCTCTTCGAGTGGCACTGCTGCACAGGCTCACCAGTGGAGCTTGGCCGCGAGTCCGCCTCCAGTGCCCACTCTTGTTTTGCGTTTGACAAAAGTTGCGATTGCAGCGACAGCAAATTTCTGTTGTATAGCCGTTTGCAGCTTGCTTTTCTATTAAGATTTGCCCTTTAGTTTACCGACTGCATATCTATGTCTTATTCTTAATTTATTCGCATGCCTGGGGTATTTGTGAGAAGATCTGTTGCTACAGCCTTACAGTTCCGTTGTGTAAATATATTTAGGTGCTTTTATTCGTATGTCGGTTTTCGTTGCTAGTGGTGCAGGTAGATGTGCAGCCGGGCTCGATTACGACGGTCGCCGGCCGAGATGCTGCTCCACTGGCAGCTGCTGTCCCTGCAGTGCAAGCTGCTTCTGCTCCCAAGCTGGCTACACACCCCTACATGCTGGCCACTACTGCTGGCTACGGTGTGGGTAGGATGAGCAAGAACAAGCAACGGTTGGTGTGTACAAGGGACACGTGTCGCCGACACAGTGGCATGACAGCAATATTGTGTCGTTTGCAGTCTGGCCAGACATATTGGCTCCCCTATTTGCAGGGCATCAACATCCTTGCACACACCAAAATCGGCAACCTGGGGCTGTGCAACTGGTTGGCTGCACCGGGTGTCAGGCAGTGCATTTACCGTCACGGTCGATGAAGCCTCCCTCGGGCTGGGAAGTGCGAGCTTCCAACCGAGCCAAGCTGGTTTGGCCCAGTGGTTAAGGTGGTGACCTTAAAACGACATTGGTCGAGGCGAATTTCTTTTATGACCGAGGTGGGCCCCAGCCCCGTGGCATATGTAGAGCGACTGAATCGAGATTAAGTTCTCCTATGGTGCTATACAAATGAATCATATATTTATATATATTTATTTATTAAACATAAAATGTAGCAGATTGAATCTAATTTATATAGCAACAGAAAGGCATTAATGGCCTTTACCACACTTGCAGTGGGCAATAAAGGATTGCCTGCTGTAATCCGCGGCCTGGGTTGTGAAGTGCAAGCATCTTACCCCTGGGCTAAGACTGGGGGGGGGGGGCTTTTAGCATAGGCTGGTGCTCCAGTGACCACAAACTGGAGTCTTAGCTCAAGGGTAAGGTGCTTGCATTTAAGAACCCAAGTCATGGGGTTTGCGTCCTTCAGCAGGCAATCCTTTAATGCCCAGTGGAAGGGTGTTGGCCGAGCCACTAAGGCACTTTTGTTGCTATATAAAAGTCCGCCCCAACAAATACTGGGTGCTACCGACCTTTCTTAGACTGCCTATTAAGTAACTTAACGAGTTTATAAATAATGTGGCATTCACCAGGGGCATAGCACTAATTGCTGCCATAGCCCAGGCGGTAAGGTGCATTGAGGGCTCAAATCCTACAGTGGGTGGTTCTTTATTGCCAACTGCAAGCGATGGAGATAGCCGTTAAGGCTCTTCTGCTGCTATACATATCAGGCTGTTGAATCAACTAATACTATACTCTAGTCAACTCATGCATACTATAGCCCATTTCAAGGAAGCCTAGCTTGACATATTCAATCCGCTACCGAAGCTGTGCACAAAACACAACTAGTCATTGCCATCTACCCTTGCCCAGCCAATAGCAGATGCCTACTTGCAAATTAGTCTGGTTTGAAACTTAAGCTACCAACTATGGGCAGGCAGGAAGCTCAGCAAGGTTTAAGGTCTGGGAAATGGACCCTGAGCTTGGCCCCTGAGCCAATTTCAATACGAAAAGGTTGGGGTTTCCGAGGACAGAGGCATCCTCCTTTCGGTCAGCCGTGGAGGGTAAAGACCCACTGGTCCTCCCTCTCTATACCCATGGGTACTATCTAAAATGTCTGCTAGCACTAACCAAGTGATTGATTAAATGCGGCTTTTGGATGAAAGGTGCTTACGTGTATGTTAAAATTAAGATACGGACTCACCTAAGAGAAGGGAGAGTGTGAGCAGTGACAGAACAGATGGCACCCACTGAACAGTGTAAAGCTTGATTAGGAAGATTCCTTTGGCAGTAGTCCCTTCCCCTTCGTCATCGAGTTCGACAACTGTTAAGATTAAGGAATGTCTACCATGTTGGCTTGCTGAAATAAGCTCCCTGGTTCTGCCTAAGCTGGACTACTGCAGTTTTATTTTGGCAGGGCCACCAAAAAAAAAAATAAACATTAAGTCACCGTGGCTGGTAACAAATATAGCTGCAAGGCAAAGTCAACAAATCCCAGAGGTTCTGGCAGAAATGTCTCCTTTGCTGCAGCAGCTTCGATGGCTCCCGATCGATCAACGGATGTGGAGCAAAATTCTGACTCCAATAGTAATTGTAACTGACCCGCAAAGTCCACCATAGCTTGGCTCCTTCATACCTGCTGCACCAGTTTCAGCCTCCTCAGGTCCCCCATGGACAGTGAATTAGCTGGTCAATTTCTAGGCTCAAAGACCGTTAGTGACAGAAGCTTTTACTCTGCAGGTCCTAGACTGTGGAGCTCACTTCCACAATTCTTATGCAACATCTACTCTCCTGCTGCCGACTGCAGCACATCTTTCCCAGATTTCCTGAGCTGCTACTTCCATGCTACTCACTCCCTCGACTGCGGTATCGACTCAGCTATGCTTCTCACTTTCCCTTTGTTGCCTTAAACGAAGTCTGTGGGCAACCTTATACATACCGAAAGCTGCTTAGGGTTATACAAACTCTCCCGTGTAAAACCCCTTGAGAGTCCTTGATGCTTTGTGGAGTTACAGATGGAGATACATTAAATTGTGTACATCTAGCACCTATACTAGGCTTAGCTGTATTTCAAGTGGCCCTTGAGAGTTTCGGCCTACTAAGGCCTGAGCCACCAATGCCTGCCAACTTGGGTAGGCAGCACCTTGCAAGCCGACTTAATTCGATCGAATCAGGATTTTGTTTCTCAACAACGGCCCAAAGCCAAGCATATGTAGTAGTTTGTTTAATAACACTCAAAGGTAAACGAACAGCATTAGTAAGTCGGGAAACGCATCCGCTAGGATGCATCAGCACACGAGGCTGCAGCAAGTGGCCTGAGAGCTACATACAAACAAAACGTGGAAAACCAAAGCTGGCAGTAATAGCAGGCAGCTGCAGCTCGCCCCAATCTCAGCTCAGCTGCGACTTGCCGACAGAGTGTGCACTTGCCGAGTAGCGATGCCGCCGGAGGCTACGGCTGAGGCGTATAGCGTAGGTACTGCTTCCCGGAAGGCACGCCCACGAGGCGATGCTGTGGGAACAGCGTGGCGGCCTCTTGCTTGCTCACGTTCGGAAGAACCATGCATTCCTTGCCCATCTCCCAGTCAGCGGGCGTGGCGACCTTCTTGTAGGCAGTCAGCTGCAGCGAGTCGATGACTCGTAGGATCTCGCTGCACAACGACAAACACTGCCGGTCCTCAGCTTTGCAATTGGCAACACAACGTCGAGACATCGGCATACACTGAATGACAAGACCTGCTGCCGGGTGCTCCGTGAGTGAACATCCCTAACACCACCTCTTACCCATCAATGACACATACTGGGGACATGGCAAACGCTAGACATGTATTAACCCCTTAATGGTAATTCCCTTAATTTAAAACTCCCGGCACGTTTAATCGTTGCCAACAAGGATAAAACGAATGCTTGATAGGTACTGGGCCCCTTAATTGCAATTCCCTACATCTAGGACTACCGGTATGTGCACTTAATCGTCTGCAACTGGTAAACAACTCAGCAGCTCGGCTGGTCTGTCGTCAAAGGTGTGGCTGCCTTATCACCGATTTTTGCTCTTTACTTTACTGGTTCTTTATCGAGCATAGAATCGATTTCAAAATCGTCAGTCTGGCATACAGGCCACTCCACTCACTTGAACCGGCCTACCTATCCGACCTCCTTGTTCCTTCAGTGTACTCTGGCACAACCCCATCGTCGATATATACATCTGGTCATCTCAAGGTAAATTAAATTCTGCTGGCGATCGAGCCTGCAGCTCATAGGCACCAAAAAACTGGAACCCGATCTCAGGTCACTATCTGAAACGACCTTGCTTCTATTAAGACTGCTCAAGACATCTATTCCAATCAGCTTTCCCTTTGACCCAGTGAACTCGTATTTTTGTTTTTATTCCGCCGTGCTTTGTCAGCATGCCTACACATAATTCAGTACATACTATTAGCTATAGATGTTACTAAAACGTGGTCACGACTACCATCATGTTTGCTTTAGTATACTGGCCAAAGTATTATACCTTTTTTTTGCCTTTGCGTGGTGCTTGACACCCTGCATGCCACTAATATTTGGGTAGTGCTTCTCAGGGAGTCTTAAAATCGACTAGGTAGATATTAAATTATCTTACGATGCTATAAAAAGGATATATTATTATTATATACTACTCATGCGACTGTAATTCTGTGCTATTCAAACAGTTGTGTGCCCTCAGACCGGAGATATCTACCTGCACGAAGTTATCCTACCAAATGGAAGACAGCTAGTTTGCGACAGTCTACAACCGTGCTTGCAACGTTTGTAGAGGCCGACAGACCAGCAGAAAACTAGAAACAAGCAGAGCAGAACGCGTCAGGGTCACACAAGCGACTCGGCCAGCCGGGTCAGATGCCTGCATGATAAGGTGCAAGGGGAGAAGAGAAAGGAACCGGAAGAGGTGAGGTGCAGCGATCGTTATGTGAGAGAGAGCATTCCTGCTACTAGGCAGCAAGCAGAGACACCAGTCAATCGGAGCACAGCAGTCTGAGTCACAGACGACAGACAGCTTCTGTTAAGAGTTCAAGTCTGCACTTTTATCTAGCTGATCAATTTAATTTCTAATTACTGGCCAACAATTTCAGGTTGACATCAAAATTGACAACAACGAAATCATAAGCTACTGTCTGTAATTGGGGGCTTTAATTCTCGTCATACGACAGTGAATAAGTGGTCTGTTACACAAGCTGTATTAAGCTTGAAAAATCAACATGTCACGCTGTGCCCGACACTCTAAAGCAAGCTATTAGACATCGGGTCCTAACGGTTGTTAATACATACGGCTAGCAAGTGCACTGAAGCATGCTTATGTAATTATGAAATTAAAATATACTCATTTATTCACTAAGTTCTGTTTTATTCGACTCGTGTGTGGTATTGGAACTTTTGGGCCTAAACATAAAATTAAGTTGATAGTACAGCATTGCCGAGCACTGTTCAGTGCACGGTCTCAAAAGTTGCTTGGTATTCAGCAAGATGCACACATCCCACACACCCAGCAGCATGTGGCACAAGGCTAGAGTTGCTGGCACACAGCAGGCAACCATGGGCTCCACAGCTTCCCAAGCTGAGGCCTAACTACAGGTCCACGAAGAGGAGTGACAAGCTGAATCCTACAGTTACTTAAGCATTATCTTGTTCTCTATTCCTAAGCACGTGGAGTTAAAGGTCAATTTGAGAGAAATGAAGCTATAGTAACGATCGACTGTACTAGCCATTCACAACCTTTTACAATACATCCTACAACCCTATGTAGCCAAGTCGAGTCAGGAGGACTGCTTATGGCAGCCTGGCAATGTGGGCCCTGAAGTAAGAAATACTATGGACAACAACGGCATGAGAAAATCTAGCGGTTTCCTTACAGTGGGCTGTTTGTTTACCAGCAATACACCGACTCTGCATGGGTTCTACTAGGTTGGCCTCCAGACAGTAAGGCTAACCAGTACATCGTCTTCTAGGCATAAACGACTACTAATCTAGTTGACCCCATCCACACCGTTCTCCTTATTAGGTGCATTCTGCTGTTGCTGTCCACCATAACACATATGGTAAATATGTCCTGGGTTACCGGTGAAGTCCCTGCTCTTCAGAAAATAGCTGTCGTCAGGTCAAAAAATACGAAGCTGACACTAAACTTTTGTCCAGTCCACTTCTGCCATTCTCCGCCAAGACACTTGAACAATTAGTTACTCAGCAGCTAGACGATTACATCAGTTTCGTCAAATCTTACTGCAAGATCTAATCTGGATTTGTAGCAAACCATTCCACAGAAACTGCTCAGCTGCATGTTTACAACGACCTTCGGTGCAATTGTGATTATGGTGGGCCTCTCTGTTTATTCTACAAGATCTCTCAGCAGCATTCGCCACAAATAATCACAGTATCATTCTGGAACGCCTCTAGGCAAGCTTAAACATCATCACTGATGCAGTGCTAAACTGGGTTAGGTCCTACTTCAGTGAGAGATTGAGACTGCACATGTATGTACATTGCTGTCGGTATGCCGGGTAGCCCTTAATATAAGGAGTACATCGGGGTTACGTTTTATTTCATCGATACACTTGTTCTGGCCAAGGTCTTTGAAAAGCACAATACTGGCTTTCATATCTGCATGGCTGACACTCAGGTCTATCTATCATTCGACCCTACTAAGGCCTGTAACGTATTTCACTCATTTATTTTCCTTTCAGCCTCCATCAACAACATTTGTACTTGGAATGGCCACCGATCTCCCGAACCTCAACGACGAAAAGACCGTGCTATTAATAGTTATGGGCAAGCATAATATCCCCCTCAAGATTGGAAGACCTCACCCTCAAGATAGGCTCATCCAGCATCCCTACAGTGATGTCTGCCCGTAATCTGGCTTTGCTATTACAAAACGACTTGACGTTGGATAAACACGTTGCTCACCCCCCCCCCATACCAAGGCGGTTTGCTTTCAACTGAGAGCACTGCCAAAAGGGCTTGCTTAAATGAGAGTATGACAGCCAAATTGGTTCACTCGTGTGTCGGATTGTGCTTGGATTACTACAATTCCCTGGATACTCGGGACTCGAGGGTGTGTGGCCTTAATCATTTTCAACTGAACCCAAACTCTGCAGCTCGTATCGACTGTCGTCAACTACATAGCCGCTACTGCATGCCACTTCTGTCTGAGCTTCAATGGCTCCCTATCAAGCATCAAACTGACTTCGAGATCTGCTGTTTTGTCAACTGGATGCATCACTTGCTTGCGCCAGCCTACTAATCCGAACTCCATTCTACTTAAGTGCGCTCTCGTAGCACCCACTCCTCGGCTTCTAGTAGTTTGTGATTACTCAACACCTTTTAGCGATGGTGCCTTCAGTTCCTAAGCACAAAGTCTGGAACTCCTCGACCTCTGTCCTCACCCTGCATTGACTTTGCATCATAAAGTCTTATCTAAAGATGCCTGTGCCGCTTAGCGTTCCCTTTGCCCCAGTGAACTTGGTCTTTTTTAAGTCCTGTTTGCTTTGCACGCTTAGCTATGCATGATTTAGTGCCTTTTATTAGCCAAAGGTCTTACTAACTAGTGGACCTAAGTGATTTCTTTCAAACTTTTGCATGTCGGTCAAAGCATGAGCTTTTTGTGCATTTGCTTGCTTGCCTGGACGAAGAATCGTGAATATACTCACCCCTCCAGGTTTTTACTTCTCTTGCAGCTGTCGCTAGGCACCCGGATAAAGATTTAGTTTTCTTAGAATACTATCAAAACAAACGGCCTACTACAGAGTAGCTGCTCTCGGCTTTGCCAGCTGTCCCAGCAGCACAGAGTCAGCTAAGAGCTAAAGATTGGCAGCAGCTAGCCTGTCGACAAATATAGCCTGCAGAGTAAGGGCAGATGTTCACTCACTCAAACAAAATCCTTTCAGTCTAGCCACTGCTGCTGTAGCTGAAGCTCTGTGTGACGTCAGGTAATAAGATTGTCTACGATGCCAGGCATACTAATACTGCAAACACACGTTTACATATTTATTGAGGCCCACAGCTAAACACAGACTGTTGGTACGTGTGGATTTAGTGTGCGTTACCCGATGACGACTGTTTGTGATCTCATTATTTGCTTAGACATATAGGCCTCAGGCTTCTGTGCTGTATGTATCTTCTGCTGCAGCATTCTAAATTTGCCGAATTTTACTGAAAAGATAGGTTACTGATATAAGCCGAACACCTCACCTCAGCCGACTGTCAATATCGTCTCATAAATGTTACATGGGGTTCAGATCTGGCGACTGGCAGGGCCATTACATCTGCACCACAGCAGATTTGTCAATAACGCACTCCACTGGCCTGAATGTGTGCTTAGGGTTGTTTATTTTTCTGCTAAATATAACGATCCCCAAAGCAAAGTATCTTTGCTTTTCAATCCATCTTACCCGGTATATGTGTTGGTCCACAATCACGTTAAGCTCTACCTTCTGTCATAGTTCTTCATTCTTCATACATAGGTTTAAGACCTTTGTGGCAAAGCAGCCCTAAAGCCATCACTGATTTACTGCCAAATTTCACAAGTGGTTGAAGGCAGTCATGCCAGTACACCTGATCTTTCCTTAGGCTAATTTTGATGGCACAGTTTTCCCAAATATCGTAAACTTCTGGCAGCAGATAAAACAGAATTCCAGTCATATGTCTAGTGGACACGATCGTGGACCCACAGAAAGCCATTAGTTTTAGAGCGACTGGTGAGCACAGGCTTGCGATTTTCCAAGCAGTCATAAGATATTTGGATGGCATCCTAAGAGAATTAAATCTCTTTCTAAGCGCTTCACATAACCTGTAAATGAACCTGACAATTGCTTAGAGATAAGATGCACTGTTAGCAGGCACACGAACACGAAGAACAATTTAAATGGATCCAGCAAATGCTGTGAGGAACACGTGTTTTTAGCTTCTTTTTAAATGTCCATTCAGATGTCACGACGTCAGTAGGGAGTGAATTATAAGTTTTGGGAGCATATGAATTAAAGGCGCAGTCTCAAAAGGATTTGAGGTTGGCTTAAGGCACAGCTAGATGACTTGAGTAAGAAGAGAGGGTGGTACAATGGCATCTGATTATAAAGTGGTTCTGATAGGTAGGCTGGAGCAAGAAAAAGAAGGGACTTAAAAGTGAGAGATGGTAGCTTGAAGTTGATATGCTGCTAAATATGGGAGCCACTGCAAATCGGTGAAGTAGTACTTTTAATGTTGTGCTTTCAGCCGGGTTGGCTCCGCTTCCTGCAATCAACCTGGCTATTGCTAAACAACCTTTCCCAGATGAGACAGTATGACAGCTTTGGTAGGAACTATCAGTCATGACCAGTAAACAACTATGGATATGGCAGTCAGAGTTGCAGGTCAATGAATGACTCGAGACTCGGTTTTGGTTCTCGTGAAAAATTGCACCGTGATTGGAGCCAAACGTCTCATTATGGCTAGGTGACGGTGGACTCGGGCTATCACTAGGTCTACTGACTGGGCATTAAACTTGACAGCTAAAACAACCTATTGAAATGAAAACCATCACATAAAAAGTAGATATGACAAGCAACATACGCATGGCTCATTTGTATAACGTCCTAAGAGAACTTCCAGACCTTGGTCGGGACGAGCACCTTAACCACATCGTTTGCAAGCTAGAAAAAAACCCACAAATCCGGTGACGAACAAGCTAAGCACTTTTTAGAGACCGGATCCCTGCTAGAAGGTGCATGCAAATGGGGTTAGTCTCTATGCCAAAGTGGATAATCTGCTTGCTAGAATGACAAATCACTCGCAAACAACTCGGCTGATCCGGCTTAAACACTTCATTTAAGTGCTGTCCAGCGATTTGATATGCAAACTTCTTCAACCAATTGGCTAGGGACCATCAGCAGTTGCAAAAAAAGTTGTTGCGATACAAGCTTCAATAGCAGAACCACGATCCAGCTGGTAGGTTGGGTTCTAGATGTGAGAGATCCCTCCTCACTGCTTAGCCGAATGTAGTATAGAGGCATAGCTACCCCAGTAGAGACGATGGAAAAGAATGATGTCAGAAGAATCGGCACTTAGTGACATTCTATTACATATTTGCAGTGTCGACCAATTTGTCTTTCGAATGCCCAAGTAGATGGGTAACAATAATATCGCGCTTCAAATGCCGAACAAATCCCTCTTCTGGAAACCTAGCTCATACCATTTGCAGAGGTTTGTGGACTTAACACGATCTTCATTGCTCCTCCCAGATCACGAGATTATGTGCCGTCTGAATTGCACTACACTGTGCTGTGCCATGATTCGCCCACTAAACTTGATCAAAATCAATTATACTAGATAATGCGTTGGCAGAAATGTGCAACCAAAACTTGTCCTGTACATCCATCTTAATTTAAGACTAACTAAAAAATCAGCAACAGAAGTGTAACAAACCAATATGGCCAACAGGCCAGTAATGCTCTCAATAGCTGCAAATGGGCATCTATTGCCATCATTTTACGAAAAAGAACCTCAGCTCCTTCTGTTCCTCCTTCCCTCTGGCTGTTATAAATAGGTCTGACACCATAACCAATGGGTAAACAAATAAAAAATAATTGCAACTCATTTGTATCGCGTCCTAAGAGAACTTTCTCTAGGTGCTTCACACAATCCATGGGGATCGAGCCCACATACCAGTTCGTCAAAGGTAAGCACCTTTACCTCTGGGCAAAGCCAGGGAACTCGCTACTAACAATGACTTGCAGTCATACATAGAGTTTTGATTACGAGTCATCAGGAATTAAGTTAGTCGGTGGTGCGGCATTGGCAACACTTGGCAAACAAACCTTGGCAACACGCCAGTCAACTTTCCAGCCCCAAAGCAGGCAGGCAGCTGGCACACACCTGAAGTTCCGGCCAGTGGTAGCTGGATACAGGATGGACAGCTTAAGCTTCTTGTCAGGTCCGACGATGAAAACCTGCATAGTAGAAAAAGAAAACGTCACACACCTGCACTTCATGGAGTTAACCTATATTAGAAAAGAAAAAGAAATAAGAAAATACTAGCTGATTTAGCAGACTCTTTTGTAGAGCGACAGACGAGTCTTTATGGCAATCCCCACCACTTGCTGCGGCGATAAAGAATCACCCACCACAGGATTCGAACCCCCCCCCCCCCGACCTCGGGTCCGAGGACCTGAAAAGCAACTACCTTATCTAGTGTGCCATCACGGCTCACAGACTATGCACACAGTCATGTCAGTAAACAATGTACATAAGTAAACATGTTCACATGCATAAATACACACACATAAATATATATATATATCTTTACTATATATGTATATATAGATGGATATATATATATATATATATATATATATATATATATATATATATATATACATATATACATATATATATATATATATATATATATATATATATATATATATATATATAGAGAGAGAGAGAGAGAGAGAGAGAGAGAGAGAGTTATGACAATAAGCTATGCAACGAGCGCTAAGGCTTTTGCATGGTTTTACCACCTGATGCTGGGAGCCAACTTAAGGCATTCAATGTCAGAAAGTGCTTTGGAAGCTGTGTAAAATACAACACTGCGCTACGCCGGTGTGTGACACACAACTGGCATGCTGTGGATGCTCGGTTTGAAAACCAGCTCTGATTGCACAGACGACGATGTCTGGACCGGACAGCAGTACTGACACCATTCGCAGGCAGTCCTGAAGATATGGAGAAAGCGTACTGACAGCCACACCAGCAGTAATCAGTTCTTACCGCCCGTGCCGTCAAAGGCAGGCCACTCTTGTCGCGTTCGGCCGGGTCTAGCATGCCTAGTTCGATGGCAATGTCGCGATTGACGTCAGCAATAATCGGATATTGTAGGTCATTGTCTGGGATGCCACAACTTGCTGTTATGTCCTTAAGAAATAACGAATAAACTATCACAGTAATGAAGAATGGACAACCCAGTCAAGGATGATACAAACTAGTAAATCGTCTAGAAACAATCAGACATGCACAGCAAAAGGCCAACAGTCCTTCCATCAACATCAGATCCTTCGGAGACCGTGCTTTCAAATATTTAGTTCTTTTAGGGGCTAAACAGTAGAGTAATGTTCTCACTAATAATAACAACTAGCTTGCACCCGTAGAAAATTACAGAAAACTTAAGCCTTGCTTTGAAAGGCAGGCCTGAGTGTCCACTGACCTAGCTAGTGAGCATGCCGAATATAGTAAACCTCCCCCCCCCCCCGTGAAGAATCGTGAGCAAATTCTTTTTAATAATAATACACTTGATAAAGCACCCTCAGAGAACTCAATCTCTTTTAGGCACTTTACATTGCGTTTATGCATGACCATCACTTTCCAAAGGCAGGTGCAGCACGACTTCCGACCGATCCCACTCACTCTGGTAGCATTCCAATACGCCAGCTCAGCTGGTCCAAGTGAAAGCGGCGCCACTGATCACTTCAAATGACAGCAAAAAGAGAGCACAAGCTGCTGAAATGCCATGGCTACCCTTTGAAAAAACCTTAAAGTTCGTAGCCCTGCGAAGGTGTACTATTTCAATGTTTAATTTTAACAACGACAGTGCATGTTGCAGCTAGATACGCAACGTAGCAAATTATCCCCCCTCCAATATGATACCATACCTGTACTGCAATGTACCAACTATAAATAAATCACAAAGAACTCAATGTAAATACGCCGTTCAAGACAGACAGACTAACTTAGCTTATTATAGGGGTAGGTACGACAGTGTTACTATAACAGCACATACAGCTGGATCGGCTTACCACCATCTGGTTGCACCATTGTCATGACTGGCCTACAAGGAGCTACATCGCACGATAAGATGTATCTAATAAACCTTGGGGTCCACGGTTACGAACGCCTAGGGGAAACAAATGATCCGGGTAATGAACACCCTGGTTGAAAATAAAAATGAATTGGGTTATGAAACCGATTGAGGTTTTTGACCCCAATGCAATGATAATTAAAAAAATATTACTGATTTGTATAACCTCATTTGTATAGCAACAGAAGAGTGTTTAGGGCTATCACCACCACTTGCAGTTGGTGATAATGGATCGCTCACTGCAGGATCCGAGCACATGACTTCAGTCTTGAAGGGCGAGCACCTTCCCTCAAAACAAGTATTCATGCTAAGAACCTAACCCAATGGAATTTGTAGGGGTTTCAAGTATTTTCACATTAATATGATCTTTGAATAGATATGCTGTCACGGATTTCCAAAAAACACTGGAAGGCGATAGAAATTATACCAAACTATTGAGCTCTAAATTGAGCCCCGAAGGTTCTAACGAGGTACATACGATTATAACGAAAGATTCGAATGAGGATAGGCTAAAACCTCGACAAATAGTGAAGAAAGCCCATACTTCCAAACATGATTGGAGAAGCATTTTAAACATGTTTTTTTTTATCCCATAGCACAGCCTTCGCCAGATTCGTATTTTAAAATTACCAAGCTACAAGCTGATTCCTAAAATTAATGCTTCCGAAAACATGTGCAGGGGGTTCAAAATTCTACAAGGAAAGGAGTGTGATTAACCTGCCAAACTTTAGCTATTACAGCTGCGAACTTGGGTCACTGTACCTTAAACAGCCGGCTACCCAGAGTCAGGCAGTTTGAAGCAATTCCTGGTGCTCAGTATACATGACAAGCTGGCTCACCGACCTTCACATGACATTTTGAATGATAATGCTAATTAAGTCTCATTTGTCTACTATGCTGGTGTGCATACTTTTAGTGCCATTGTTATGTACTAGCGAATAACCTATATAATTTTGAATGGACAGCACATTTATCCGTAAATGGAAGTAGCTGCTTATTTGCTAGTCGGCGCTTAGAGACTCCAAGGAATTTGCACAGACAAATGTGAATGAAAAAAATGTGCTCTTGGATTTAAAATTGAAAATTGAATTGAAATTGGATTAAAGACTAATATAACTTTAAAGCACGTCCATAAGCCATCAAGTCCCGTAAAGGGAAGTCACTCTTATTTTGCTAGATGGCAGTGGCCAATTGGAGGAAAGCATGTGATGTAATGTGTGAGTATTAATGCGAATGGTAAAATGCACTCCGAATATCAAAATTCAAATTCGTAAGAAAAAAGACCACAGTAAAATAATAACCAAACTAATACATGCATAATTATAAAAGACAAACAGAAAAATAAATAACAGAGAAAGCTATTCACCATTGCACTGGCGAACGTCAATGGAAGCACGATTTTTCGACAAACTTAAAAGCAAATACTTTCGTTTCCATTCTGCCTATAAAGATTGTGCTACCCTAGAAAAGAACTGCAGGACTGCTTGTCTTAGTTGGGGGCTAATAGACTAGGTCATCACACACTCAGGCCCACCTTCCACAGTAAAGCTGTGGCTTTCCATGATTTGTTTTGGGGGAAGTGCTACCTTCCATAAACTGCATAAGTTTGCAACCATCACTGTGCTGCCACAGCTGATGGGACACTGTTGGGTTAAGTGTGCTGAAGGCTGACATAGCCTGTAGGTCAAAGGTACATTACCTTTGACCAGCCGTTGTGACTCTCAACAGTGTCCACAGACAGAGCAATGAGCTTGACGTTGCGCTTCTCAAACTCGGCGGTGAGCTGCTGCACGCGCCCGAGCTCGGTGGTGCACACTGGCGTGTAGTCTGCCGGATGTGAGAAGAAAACCAGCCAGCTGCAATGACAGAGACACTGGGATGTGTCAATACGTGCGATCAAGCGGTGAATGGGCCCAGCAAGTTGGTCAGCATTCTCAACTAGGCCAGGAGGCAACGAGAACGACCTGGCAACGACGACTTATGCGACTTATGCCAAGCTTATGCTTGCTGACACTGTGTGTGCATGCTGCCACTAACCACATTTGCATGCTGACCCTGTGCATGTCACCCCCTAACCATGTTATTATAGTTGTTTATCGAGCATGATACCACTCACCATTCGATCGCGTTTCCTTTGCAGCAAATGTAAAGCGCCTAGAAAGAGATTGAGTTCTCTTAAGGGCGCTTTATCAAGTGTATTATTACCATTTTTATTAAGCTGGCGACCGGCCAAGAGCACCGGTGGCTGGTTATTTCTCCACTGCACGTGGCACTGCACGCGCGAGCGAGCAGCAACGTGGTGTGCAAGCTGGCGACCGGCACCTGCCACGCCACCAGGACGGCTGAATTAGCCAAGGCTGCCCCAGGAGACCTTGGGCCAGTCAGACTAGCTAGGGCATCCGAGTGCTGCCATGCCAGCTTCTAGTAGAAATGGGAGCATCGGCAGGCGCCGATGAGTACGAGCTCTGCCGTTAGGTGGCAACTCGGTTGAGGCACACTGAAGCTCCTGACAATAGCTTGCCTTCTGGACAGCCATAGCTACGCCTCCTGGCCCAACGCTTGTTTCAGGCTAATATCATATGAATTCGTCGGCAAGAACCCGCATCCAGGAAGTGTACAATTCTTTAAGCACTACGGTGGTCTCCTCACTGAGGCCTCCGTGACCTGGGATGACGCTGGATCGCCCAACAGTTTCTTTTAGATAGCGGCAGAGGAGACTCAGCAGCTGCCACTACCGCCCGCTGCGACTAGAATCCACGACGTGCAGGCCATCCGAGGCATGATATAAAGAGCTTGGTGGAGCAACCACTTCTTATATACTTGGCTGGACATATATAGAACAGCATTGACAGAGCTAAAGCATGTCCAGAACGATCCTAAAGTTATGTGACCGACAGGAGAGGTATACACATTCCCTTACATGCAATTGTGTCAAAACGAGTTGCACAGAGGTGAATAGTTATCATAGCTGGCATCGAGAGAAAGGAGAGAGAGGGTGAGGGAGGGAGGGAGGGAGGGAGGGAGGGAGGAAGAGAGTGAGAGAGAGAGAGAGAGAGAGAGAGAGAGAAACAAAGAAATAAGCAGACTTGCCTGCTCCACGACAAACAGGTTTAGCTAGGGACTCTCTAAGCCAAAAAATAATATAAAAAGGCTTTAATCGGTTACAACAATAACTCGGCGCTAACTGAATGGTTTCATACGAGTTTTACCTTCCAACCGACGAAGTTCCAAAAAAGAGTTAAATTTCAATTGCTTTCATTCACGATAAAGAATGCCAAGCAAATCCTGTCAAACGTGCTCAAGAATTTCATGCAATCTATCGATGAGATTCAAGACGTACTAACAAAAGCAGGTCCAGGCAGCAGCCAAATTAGATTGTAGATATCCAGCTTCACAGCCCATGGGCACTTCGAAAATTTTGTCATCTGTTTTGCCTCTCTACTAACGAGGACTTACCTTAAGATCAGCACAGCAGAAATCAAATTTAACAGACATGCTAAGGCTGAGTTACAGCTGGATTACCATGCAAATTCAACAGGCTGCCTGCAGTGTCTTGGTAATGCTCAGACCCTACTTTTTTTTTACTGCACCTCGTGAGGTAAGTAAGCAATCTCAGAAATCTTGTCTCCAAAACTATTCACAGTCATGACACACATATGAAAAGAAATGCAATCTGTTTTTAGCACGACTTACACAAGATTAAAACTTTATCTACACTGGAAAATGTTTGAAGTCGGGCCAGCCACAAACTTGTCTGGAGTTTGAACTGGCTTCAAAATAGCCATATCTACACTATCAGAAGTGTTCTGAGTCAGAGCTAGCTTTGCTATCAGGCTATGAGTACACCTACCCTTGCATAGCAAAGCTTCTGGGGTGGCATGTAAATAATAGAGCTGGCACATCTCCAGCCATAGACATGTATGCATACACCAGGCTAATCATTACCGAGGTGCTACATGTTAGCAGCCGTGATAGTTGCAATTGAGGAAGCATGAGGTCTATGAAAACAAAGAAACTAAAGGTTGAGTGGGCTCGAAAACATAAGTGGAAAACTACCGAGTACGATTTATATTTACCATCTAATGGCAGTAATGGTGATGCAATTTATGGTAGACACGTACATAATATGCGGCCTCATGCATCACAGAGCAAAAGGGATATCTTACATAAACTGAACTTGCAGTCCTTAAAATAGCACATGGATTAAGGGCCAACTCTAATACAATAACTGAGGCGAAACCATGAAAATATCAAATGCGACTAATTTTCTATAACAAAAATGTATATGGAAATCACTGTTTTGACATCCAGGCTGGTCGGTTGCTATGCAGATGCTGAAAACGAAGGCTTTTCGTTGCAGCTTTAGGACTTTTAGTTTCACATTAATGGCTCACTCCTTTCAGTAGGAAAGCCAACCAGACCTCCATCCCAAACAACTACCCCTAAATTCAGGTTTTTCTAAACTTAGTCACCATCCTTCAACAGCAGCTTTCTGCAGCAAAAACATATGCAATCCCAACTTAAACACTGCCGTGTACAGGTCTGTTCACAGCAAGCAGCATACCTATTGCTGCTGTGGTCGGTCAGTTTCTATTCGGTTGGACCCCTTCGATATTATATATATATATATATATATATATATTATATATATATTATATATATAATATATATATATATCTGCGATCTTTTGTCAGGAAATAGATCGGTCTACTTTCCAGAAATTGCACAGAAGGCTACAATCGTCCCTCCAGTCGGCTACATGAACCCACGCCCTAGGACCCAAACCGATGGTGCGGCAGCAGGTTAAGGGCTATCTCGACTTTGAGCGTTTGCCAGTCTAAACACAGCTACAGACTTCAGCCAACTTATCGCATAGAGCCCAATAAGTAAACTAGAGCCTTTCGGCTCGAACATCTTGGAAATACAAAACAAAGAAAAACTGACTACCTGACTACAGGACATGGGGTGCTGGTTTGGCCAACTGGTTAAGGTGCTGGCCCCGAACGAGGTCAAGGTGAATGTATTTGGTAACCGAGGTCGTGGGTTCGAGCTTCGTGGGATATGTGAAACGCCTGAACAGTGATCAAGCTCTCTTAGGGAGCTTTATATATGAATTTTTTTAGTCATTAATTTATGTACTGGTCGAGGGTTCTACTTCTGCAGCTGGTAATATTTTACAGCCCCTTGTAAGCATGGTGACAACGACTATCATTCTTCTGCCGCTATGTCGACGAGGCTGTAGAATCAGCCGACCTTTACTTTTTGCTTTACATGTCCCTTTATTATACCCCTATAGCACCGACTTCTGCAAATCAAAAGCAAACCGTATGAAGGGTAATAAGCTAAGTTGCCGGTCACTTCCTAGTGCGACACTAGATTGAGTTGCGCATAAACAGGTAGCGAAAATACGAAATACATTCAAAGTGACCACGGCGTCTAGCGGCCACTAGTTGCTTAGACATGCATGACAAATCGACCTTGCACTCACTATCGCGGCGGCTGAACCGACAGCATACTCACTGATCGCCGATGTAATCATGCATCGAAAACTTTCCTTTAGTCGTATCAACCACGAAGTTAGGGAACTCGTCGCCAAGTTTGAGCATGACTTTGGTGTAGCTTCGACCAACGAGAGAAAAAGTGAGCTGCGCAAGTCGTCCACGCACAGGTGGGCTCGGTATACAGCAGGGCTCACAATCGCGTCAGCACTGCCTGCTGAGTTGGATCAGTGTCAGGGTCAGGGTCGGCTAGAGGTCGCTGTGCCGCCGCCGCCCCACCCCTCAATGGATCCGCGAAAGCATCCTGTGCCGCGATTGCCCCCCCCCCCGCCGGAGCAAAGGGGCGGGGCTGGGACCTGGGCCGCCCCTATTCCCTACGCCCCCCCCCGACGTACGCCTATGATGGAATGATGTTTGAGTTCCACTTAAGGAGTTACCGCCGAGTTCGTGTCGAATAAAACTAGGATTTTGCGCAAGAATGTTTCAGGAATTGTGGGTCTAGCCCCGCCACGAGGAAAGCTTTGCTGGTCTTGCCACCTCGACGAAAACCCGCGGCTCCGCTACACCACCCCACCCCGCCGCCGCCGCCGCCGCCGCTGTGTTAGCTAGGCTGCCTTCTCAAGCCGCAACCGGTACCCGAGCGGCTATGTGCCGTTGGAATTTCCCGCATAAAACTTCGAGAGCAGCGCCATACTCTTCAATTGCTAACTATAATCGCAGTCTGAAAACGCTCCGTAAAGATCTAGCTAGCTTGCTCAGGGCAAGGCGTCCTCGCACACGATCGCACTGTTGCAGACGTATTGCGTTGCCTCCCCGCACGGACGGAGCCGAGCAGCAAGCAGAGCGCTCGTTTCGGCGTCAGTCTCTCAGCCGACGCGTGCGGCGAATGCTGGCGGCAGCTGACCCTTACGCACTGATACGCAGCTAGCGACTTGTATGGGCAGCACAAGTGCACGTCACAATATGCCGTCTGGTAGCGAAAAGCGTCAGCGACGAAGAGACGAAGACTATCGTTACGTAACAACCCTATATCCACAACGGCTATCTATGACAGCAGCGGATGGCTACAGGCGTCCAACGTCGGCCGTCGAGTACAAAAGTGGTTCCATGGAGAAAAGCTCTAATAAGCTTAGATGCCAATGCCAACTCTGGAACCTATCTCTTTCGTTGGCTTTTATGCGGCCTCAGCAATATATTGTCACGCAAAAAGCTCCTAGCCGTTACAATTCAAGAATCGGGAATAGTGAACATCAGTCATAATCTGGCTGTTTTAGCTTGCAGCCGTTTCACTGCCTCCTTGTTAAAATGAAGGCCGTCCTAGGCATATAGAAAAAATTACAACATCCAACTTCGGTAGCGTAGCAACGCTCGGCATCGCCACCTCGTTAAGCTCTAGTGCAAACTGCTTTAGAGGATTTCCAGATGGCTTCTTCGTAACTGCAGCTGTTTTGTATTCATTTTCCTCGCCAGCACCCATTCCACTAATGAGCTGGACTTCGAAAAGTCTCCAGAGTCCTCGGCTTTTTATATGGTCAGATCGTCAGCACTTCACTTCGCTGGAGACTGGCGAGTGCTCTTAGCTGCGCGCTATCTTGATAAATAGCTGAACCGATCTCAAACTAGAACAAGATAAGCACGAAAGACAGGGAGAAGCAGACATCTCTGTACCATTGCACGAGCTATTGTAACTTCGACTTATCATGCTCAGTACTAGCACTGTCTCAGCAATCCAGTCTTGTGTGACATTACTTCGGCTAGACAGCCTTGCGGTTTGATGGACAATGTCCGGTGTCCATCCTCTCTAAGAACCACACACCCGCTGGCAGACTTTCAAAAGGCAGTAAACAGTGAAGTTACTGCGCATTGGAGCCAGAAGTCCGGTAAAATTGCTTTTACCATAAGCCGATTTAGCAACTGTAGCATGGTCGTAACAGCTCGATGCTGATCTAATTTCGTGTACTCGAAGATATCGGCATCGCATTCACTAGGTTACTAAGTCAATGGCATTATCGCAGTTGAAGTCGCGTAGGCATTATGACACGGGATGGAAGAAGTGTCATGAACTCCCCAAAGATGAGAAAAGTTGTCACCATTAAAACTTGATTGTGACATAGACTGTCCTGTCTATAATCGAGCTGCAGTGGCGAGCGACATAAAGCATCGTCACTACACTGAATCGTGCCGTAACACGGCTCCTCATCGGGCCTATGGCCAGAGTTGGCTACACGAATATTATTTGTAGTGAGACGTCATCAGCGGTTGGCTATCAGTAAGAGAAAAAAGCCTGCTCACATTGTACATTCTATTCATGTTTACACAGACGACACGCAGCTGTAGCTATGCTTCGATCCTTTCCTGCCTTGCAGTATGACATACTCTCTCGGCTCGCTTAAAGCATGTATTGCCGACGTTCGCAATCGGGTGGCTGAAAAAAATCTCTCAAAATAAACAGCGATAAAATCAGCCTACTATTTTATTATTAGGTAATTTTCCTCGGATAACGGAAAGCCTAACATTCAAAATGAGTTTGCTAAGAATATCTCTGTTGCCTGTGTACGCAATCAGGCTGCCCATTTAAACAACAACTGTTCACCAGATGACCATATCAGATCGCAAATTAAGTCTGCCTAGTTTAACTAGATAACATTGCGAATTCGGTCTTGCTTAGACTAGGACTCTACAGCAGAGCTGTTACATTCATTCGCGATATCCGGTTTAGACTTCTGTAGCACACAAACTTGCAAGTCTTTATGGGCACACTGCGAAGGTTAAAGTTGGTGAAAATTACTTCATCTGCGCTTTTCTGTCGTGAAAGTCACTACTGCCACATTGCAACACGTATCAATAATAAGCACTGGCTCCTTATCATGCAGCGTATCTTTTTCATGGCTGTATTATTCAGTTTGAGGTCATTTCATTGTTTTTGTTAGGCCATAACTGACTTGAATACTTCCCTGCCTGCCAGGCCTGCTGTCGCTTCAGCCGCTCTTCCAACTTTGCTTGCTTAGTTGTGCCGGTAGCAGACCTACAATTCTTTGAAGAATGCGCGTTCAATTCCTACTTTTCAAAGCCCGGAACTCACTGCCGATTTAAAAACTATCGCCTGATTGGCCACATTAAGAAAGAACCAGCCTGTTCTTCTCAGTCATTGATTGTTTAGCGTGCATTAGCTTGAGTGTTATGGTGTGGTGTACAATTGTAAGGGTAAACCGAAGTAAGCATATTAGGCACCTCCTCTTTAGTATATGGCAGTTGATGAAACGGAAATGCACCGAGGTATCCTGGACGAGGTCAACCTAGGATGCGTCGAATCAAGGGCCAATACGCAATTCTATACCCATGCTAGTATTTCCACTCCTTGCCGTCATTTCGATTAACATTAAACTCCGGGCGTGAGTGCAGCTAACTGCATGCGCCCTATGAAAGGCGCTCGCCAATTTTTATGTAGAGTTTCTCGATTTCTCCACAGAGCGGCGCGCTGCTCGTTGTCTTTTTCAAAAAAAGACTGCTATTTAATTTGGAAAGACTAGCATACTTTAATGGACGGGACTGCAGACGCCTGCCTGGTGGCTAATCTTCGGCGTGCCACTTTAGGATCGGTCTCGAGGATAAGGGCGTCGGGTTTAAGGGAAGCTAGAAGAATTCTCGCGGCATCCTCGAGGCGCTTTAACTTCGAGTTGGTCTCTTGAGAGAGCACCGGTACATTTTCGCAGTCTTCCGGTTGGTAACTAATCGAGAAAAAAAGACGTCAAGCTTTAACAAAAAGAAAAAAGCTCCGCGTTCGGTTTGTGACCTATCGAGGCTTGTCGTTGCAAGTAGCCTAATGATCTAAATTTTTAGACGTGTCGCTCCTGGTTCTGGTCTGTCTCTAGCGCTGCACCGCGGTGCGGCCAGATAACCATTATCTTTACAATAATTTTCAGACACGCATACCTCATCAAGTACTTGCACTCACTTTTTGTGCTGACGGCTTATTTTTTCAATAATATTTACAGAATGAAAATACTTTCAGAATTGAAAGTACAGCCGGTCTAGGGTAATAAGTACATCCCCAGCCAATGTGTAGCATGATCAAAGGAAACCGTGATTATAAAAGCTCTAGCAGTCAGCAAACACATTTCTTGTACGGAAATCGGGTGCATTTGATTACCTGGAAGACACTAAGCCTGCTTTTCGGCTTTTTAAGCAACAGACGGGAAAATGTATCGCATGACGTCACGTGTCCCGGATTTCTGGTCACATCGACTCACGGCAGAATTTTAGCCTCTTCGGGTATAAATTCCTAGCTAAGGGCGAAGGAACTGGTGACACGTTTATTCCAGTGCAATATCCCACTTTAAAAGTGGATTATTGCATTAAAGCTATTCTGTTATCGCACGTTTTATATTTAATACTAATCAAATTTATCTCGAATTGATATATTCTTTTTATTATTCAGAGCCTTCTAAAATTCTATATACTGGATAAATTGATGCTGAAAATGGACTACTGAAGCTCGTACACAGGCTTAATATTTTGTATTTCTGTTTACTCTACGACTGTCAGACGATTACTCTGCAGTGCTGGAAATAATTATTAATGGTGTTAGGTATGCGGAAGTTCCACCACTAGTCCCTGTTTCTAAGGGAGTATAGTAAAGAACAGAATAATATTTCGAGGTCGGCCGATTAAGCAGCGTCGTTAATTAATTTAGTGACAGGAGACCTGAAAAAATATCCCTCGGCTTGCGAGGGTTATAGAAAATTGCCGACTGAAGGACTCGCTCGATCGTACGACTTGGATCGTGTTGGTGCTTTATTCCGGGGCAAAGACCTACATAGGATCTATGGTTGTAGCCGGTCGATCTGCGCATAGAAGCCCAAGCCTTACTAATCTATACTGTCAGGCAGGGCTGGGCCCCCTTCTTAGCTTTCAAAATCTACAACTATTATATCAGCACTGTTGTGCTATCAAAACCTGTTTCACAAGACGTTAGCTGCCTTTTGCTTTCGCCAACAGACTCCTTGCGGCAGATAATTAGAGCTAGCAGCAACAATTTGTGAGCTACAATTTTTGGTCCATTCCCGTACTTTCTGACCAGCTGTCCTTTATTGCTGATTTTTTGCTACTTACTACCCCACCTGTCTCACAATTAAGCTGCACGTCTTCTTTCACCACTGCCTTTTCAGATGACGGCCGCTGGCCGCTATTTTATACCTGAGACTGTATAGATTTTGAGACCACTTGAACAACTCAGCTGCATGCAGACTATCAATTTTTGTTCGTGGATTTTGTTGACTAAAGATTGAGGTACGCACCATGTCGGGACAAAGCGCACGGGAGCGCGATATTGAATTGTGAGAATTGTGCTCAGCCTGTTCACTCTTTTCTGGAAGATTGCAAAAGAAAAATGGAAGTCGGAAACCTTATTCAGAACCTCTTGTCGAGATTTGGTCAACAAGACAAGTGAATAATCTGCAGGCCATCCATAAAATAAGCTTTCGAGAAACAGTTGTATTTAGTTTTGCATTGCACTAGCACTTGATTAAAGTGAACTAAGTCAGCAGGACAACTGCACTTGTGATCTGGGGTGCACAGTGACCGCGCTTCTAGAGCAGACAGCCACAGTCCTCATATGGTACAAAATTTAATAGACCAAAGAAAGCAGAAAGCTGTTAATCTGTATGAATAAAGAATATTTCCACTTGTGCTGCTGCTCTACTCGGCGAGGATGCATAATCAGCGGCGAGAACCAAGAAACTCGATAACCACTGCGGTGTAGAAAAAATCTTAACTGCCCGTTCCTTTCTAATCTTATGATTATACGGCAAAACCGGCAGAAGCCTAAACGCAAAATTTAATTCAATTAGGCATCCGGTAAATGTTTTTCATGAATCCACAGGGTCTCTCAATTTGGTTGCTGGCTTAAGAACGACTTGCACGTACCACAAAATTTCAAAGTTGAATGCTAGTCGTCGTTAGATAAACACGCTGTGTGTAACTTCAGCAAGCTGATAAAATTTCTGCAGTTATTTATGCAAGAGCATCACAATTTGGTTTCTAGCCTCTAAACTCTTCTGCGACAAGCTAGTATATTGAAGTATCTTCTAGGTGGTACTATCAAAATTACTTGCTGCCACATCAAGAGTAAATAAATACAAAAATAAATAAATAGAAGGCCAGAAAATGCATTCGGTGGCATTGATATACAGTATATTTCATATGACGTGAATGAGCACCTGAGATTATCAGTTAAAAAGCTTAATTAAAAAAGTGCAAGATCGAGTGACCGTGCCCGTGCAAGACCGAGCCCGCGCAAGATCGAGTGACCATTTTTCCTAGGTGGTAACCATCACTACAAATTTCTTGGGTGGGTGGCGTGGGCATCTCCATGTTTCTAAAAAAAATCGCGTTCAAATTTACGGATTAAACTTTACGAGCCTGTAACGCCAGTAGAGAAAAACTTCTGTCTTGACTTTTAACATAGGCTGCAAAAGAAACGCTAGTCTTGATCAGTGACAAATGCATCTACAAATGCAGCACGAAGAAGAACAAACGGAATAACTTAAAAGTTGCAAGAACATTAGATGAATGGGTTTTTTGTTTGCTTTAAATGTCAAGCCACGCAATGTCTTGATATCAGTCGGTAGTGAATTTCAAATACATTGGAATTTTAACCACGTTCTCAGAATGATTTTAGGTTGTTTGAAGGCAAAGCTTAACGATGCAAGTTATGCGAGTGAGTCTTGGATACGAGGCAGCAATTATTTCAATTTTTTATGCGAGAGCAGAAATTTTAAATACTCTTCATCTAGGGTTGATATCCGATTAAAGCCAATCCGATCAGAGAGCACTGACAGCCAGGTGTTTGGGTGCAGCGCTAAACCACCTAGTCAGTATTTGCTTAAGAAAGGATCGTAGAAAAAATAGGAACTTAAAAAAACACCTATTTAGGGCAGCATTTATTGGGTCCCTGTGATTCGTCCTTCGTGTGCTTAAGCGTGCTGACACTGTGCATGCTGCCACTAACCACATTTGCATGCTGACCCTGTGCATGTCACCCCTAACCATATTATTCATTTTGTTTGTTTTTCAAGCATGATTTTACTTACCATTCAATTGCATTTCCCTTTGCAGCAAATGTAAAGCGCCTAGAAAGAGATTAAGTTCTCTGAGGGCGCTTTATCAAGTGCACTATTATTATTATTATTATTATTATAGTTTATGTCCGAATTTTGAAAGCCTGAGTAAGTTACAATTGTCTATGATTAACTGATCGGGATTTATGGCTTCGTATAAGCGTCTTCAAATGCTGTATTGCTAAACATGGCATAATAATACAAAAAATTACCAAAATAAAAAGGCATATACAACTTTCATATGGCAAGAACGTGACTATCACCTACAAGAGAGGGTGCAAAGAGGTCATCTGCGATGCTACTCCGTTTCTGAACTGTCGTTTACCTTCAATGCTGATCGCTGTAACTTTATTGCACAACATGATCCTATCGCTTATTACACATTAGGTTGTTAGTGGCTATATAAAGCAATGTCCAAAGCTCAAAAATTAAGGCTACATTAGAGCTCATCATTTCAAATAATGCAAGAATCATATAGACTCAGAGCATTCGCAGAACAATAAAATCTTTGACAGGTAAGTATCAACCTCTTCTTCAATGCACGATGGCTATTGGTCTAGGTCAACATAGACTAACACACAGAACAGGTTGGAATATTAAGACTCCTGATATTTCCTTAAGTATTTCACCACTACAGAGGAAAAGTAGTAAAGTTTCAATCAACAGCTACTTTGTGCTGATGGCAGTTCAACGCTTCGTTAAGTCGGTTGGTATGGTAAGAGGTGAACAGATCCCCAGTTTTTCTTTATGTGAATGTGCCAATATTTGTCTCATCAGTACCTATCTCCGTAACTCCACAAAGCCACGGGGACTAAGCATTCGATCGTATTTCCTTTGCAGCAAATCTAAAATGCCTAGAACAAGATTAAGTTATCTGAGGGCGCTTTATCGAGTGTATTATGATTATTATTATTAAGCTGGTATGACGCTGGAGATTGATCTAGAGCGCTCAAGCGTTAGCGGCTTTCGGACCGCGTACGGTGTCAACACGTTTAATCTCACGAAACCAAGAGAAAGGGAAAAGTATAGCTAAGTTAGGAAAGTCAGTCGAAGAAACGGATAACACGTAGCAGTGAAGGTCATCAGGAAATGATGGTTTGCCACAGTCAGTAGCAGGAGAGAAGATGACTTTGAAAAAGAATTGTGTGAGCTCCACAGTCCAGTACCAGAGTGAAAGCTGAAGCTCACGTTGCCAATAGTCTGTGAGCGATGGAATTGAGCTGATCATTTATTGTCAGTAGATAAACTGGTGGCACGATGAGGCTGAAATAGGTACAGCGGTTCAGCTAAGTATAAAGAAACCAAGCTATGACAGGCTTTGTGAGTCAAAGTAAGAATTTTGCTGATATACATTGATCAATCGGTAGCCATCACAGCTCCTTCAGTAAAGGAGACGCATAGCTGAAACTCTAATCCCTTACTAGTAATACATTTTTATAACGCCCTCAGAGAATCTCAATCTCAATCTCTTCCTTATCACTTTAAATTTGCTGCAAATGAAGCATGATTGAGTGGTTAGTGGTAGCGCCCTCAATGATAACGACCTCAACATGGCTAGAGGCGTCATGCACATGGTCCTCGTGCAAATATGGCTACTGGCAGCATGCAAAGTGTCAGCACGCCTAAGCATACAAAGGGCGAATCACATGCAACCACTAAATGCTGTGATAAATAGATGCGTTTTTAGTTTTTTAATTTAATTTAAGGGATGTCGAAACGCCGGTTGGAAGTGAGTTCCAGGTTTTGCGAGCATGCTAACTAAAAGCGCTAACTAAAAGCGAAGTCTCCAAAGGGTTTGAAGTTCGCACGAGGTATAAGTAAGCGATTATATTCCAAAAAGCGGGCGACACAATCCCTGACCTGGTGGAGGAATAGATCTGATAAGTAGGCCGGACCCAAATAATGAAGGGACCTAAAAGTGTGTGACAAAACCTTGACGTCACTGCCTTGCTAGACAGGGAATCAGTGCAGGTCAGCTAGAAGTGGTGTGATGTGGCAACTGCGATGCTCAAGATAAACAAGAATAGGTGCAGAGTTTTGCACCAGCTGCAAGTGCTTCGTTTCGCAGGCCGGTAGACCAGCTAGCAGTAAGTTACAGAAGTCGAGACGGGATGTCGCAAATGCATGGACCAAATTAGATGTGGTATCCCTGTCTAAACAATCCCAAATTTTAGCAATGTTATGTAGCTGAAAGTAGGCAGACTTTACTATGGAGCTGATGTGGTCGTCTAATGAAAGGCCACTTTGCAATATGACACATAGATTTCGTGCAGATTCAACAGGATATATGCTTGCAAAGCTGATTGCGAGCAGTAACCTTTTCAAGTTTTGAATCACACTTAGTTTGCCCATAGCTAGTAGGTTGGTTTTATCACCATTTCATTTAAGAAAATTTGCTGCCATCTACGTGTGGATGTCGTCAATACATGCAGCAAAAGAGTTGAGAGAATTTGACGTGCTGGAGAGAGCTGGGAGGCATCAAAGCACAGGTACAATTGAGTGTCGTCTGCATGTAAGTGAAAGAAAACTCTGAGATTTATTTCCAACCATGGAGCCATAGGCATATTCAACTTCAGAGAATTAATGGCTTTTCTTTTGGAACCCCTAGCCAAAGCCGAATTAATGTAGTCCTGCTTAGACGGCACCAGGGAGCCGTAGTAGACAATCTCTAATAATACGCAGGGGATGGAAAGTGAAAGTAAGCTGTGAAAGCAGAGTCTTCTAAACTAAGCTTTCAAGCGCTAGCCAGTTATCAAAATGGATACTGAAATTCCAAGCAAATGATGACGATTGCACTAATGGTAATAATAATAATAATTAATTATTTGTATAGCACTTTAAGAGAACTTTATTTCTGCAGATGTCACAAGCTTATGCCATAGGTGCTTGAGCCACGACTATGGCCATTGAAGGTACTTCACCACTGAGCCAAGCCAAGGAGGCGCCATACGCCAAAACCTAGTAGAACAGCAACGTCTCTCAGTCCAGCCGCATGCTTGGGCTGTCATACAAGTAGAAGTTTGATCTTGCCATAGTCAAGTATAATAAAATGTATATATATAATGTATAAGCAATTTTTGTGGATTGGTATAGTTCAAATGTGATTGAAAACTTTAAAACAATTTAAACTTGTCAATTTATGCCGCAGGCTACTTAGCGACTCATTAGTCACTCTAAATTAGTGAGTGACAAAGATAATAGATTCTGTTTTTTGGACAAACTCGAGACGGGCAAGACATTTTATTCCAGCAGAGCAGCACAGTTACAAGCGTCTGTAATGAAAAGACTCTGGACTGGGTCGCTAAACCGCCAGTAACGAGTGCTAAATCTGATAGCACTGTGACAAATATTCATGGCTTTAAGCAGCTCTAAATGCTGCTAGTGGATTACAGACGTTGCATAACAAAGACGATAACAGAATAATGATGTTTGGACACATTAGATATCCACAGGAGCACCTCCAGGAGACCACGAGTTCTAGTCGCAGGTATGACGCTAGCTGAATCATCTTAGACTATCATGTATTTATATAGCTTCTCAAGTTTCTAGGCCGCAGACGCGGCACTCGCATGCGCGGCTACGACTAATTACATTCAACTAACCGTCACTGAGTTCAGTTGGCAGAACCATGCTCTCTGGCCGCTTACCATCGGCCAGCTTCGAAATTTTTCTTGAGCTTCTGTGGTAGCGTCACCCAAGCCCGTCGGCCGCTTTAGCTACATTCACGCTGAGGATCGATCCTTTGCAAAAGTGCCGCAGAGCAATCCAGGGACGATGGAAAGGCGATATTTAGTCAGCCCGGCCCAAGTAACTGTTCCTTGGGGCTGAATCTAGCAGTGGGAAAATGCCTGAGAGTGCCGAATCTATCGCGAAAATACCGGAGGGAGACGGGCAAAGGACTAAGGCAGACGCCATCGGATCGACGCTAGATAAACCAGTCTCAGGGTTCTAATGCGTCATGTCTCCTCTGAAATTTTGCAGGGAATATTTATTCATACCCCGAAATAAGAATTCAGCTGTTCATCTACGCTGAGCTTCGTTAGAAAATGTACAGAGGCAGCGCTGTCCGCATACGCCGACCTGCGTCAAGTAGGGTTCACCGCATGAATGTATTTCCGGTATAGAGGCCTTGAGATTTGACCTTTGTGCGACCGGAGGTGGGCCGGGCGGACTAATGGCTAACGCGGGGGATGAGTTTACTAAAGGCCTGATGTCGGTTATTGCGCCTTCGGTAGCTGCTCTAGATTCAAAAGTCAGTTCTGTTCGGTGAGTAATACCCTGCAGAGCTCAGGGTTTTCTTCTCTGGAGCCGTGTTTCATTTGACTGCAACTATAGCTGCTATGCTTAACTACAGACCGAGATATATCAAAGTTATATGTACAGTCGATATATCTGGGTGTGGTAAAGTATGCCTGCGATTATTCGTCAGTTATTAGGTATTGTGCATACCGACTCTGTGGCGCTAATTGTGCCTAAATTTGCTAGAGGCTTGCACTTGGTTGACTATAGTTTCGAAATAATAGGGCTTGAACTGCTCCGCTTGGTTGTTATAATAGTTGTGCGCAGCTTTAATACTGTTTTTCAATGTGCCAGAGTTGCTAAAAGTTTTTGTTCTGTGTATTTCTCATTTGAAAGTCGTACAAAACGCAGTTCTGTAGTAGCCGATCTTAACATAGCTTCCTGCCTACAAAGTAAGCTCACTGTTAACGTATGGAAGCATGCCTATCATATTCAGAAGATTTTATAAGCTGGATACTTAACTGGCTACATGAGCATAGGGCTATCGGATAATCGGTCAGATCACAGCAGACCGATGACCAAAGCAGATTATCTCATTCGTGTTGGCGTTTTGAATGACTTGCCAAGTATGGAAAATGTATACTGTGACAGTTCAGTTATCATCTGCGTACCTACTAATATTTGATACTTCTTCTGTAACTTGTTAGCCCTGCTTTGAGGGAGGTGCTAATTTACCATTATTGGTCATTGGGGGTTAAAAGTAGTAGCACTTGTTGGTTAGGGAGGACGGATATATATATATAAGATATATATTCATTTGAATATCCCAGGTTAGCTTCTTACCAAGTGATCCTTTTGGTGACCTAGCTGATCGCTTCTCTAGCTTCATTGTCAGCAAGATAGACAAGACCAGAGAGCCCATCCCTAAGGTTGCAGCATCCCCTCTACATCCTGTCCCTCAATTACTTCAACACAGGACTTCTGTTTTTCAATTCCGTGCACTACCTCGATGTCTACATTCAAGGAGGCCACGAGTGTCCTTATCGTGAAATTCATCTCCTAGTCATAGAAGACTACTAATCCTCTAGACCCTATTCCCACTGTCCTACTCCTACGATGCTTAGAACTGCTGCTGCCGTGCATAACTAACATAATAAATATGTCCTTAGCCTCAGGTCATGTCCTGCACTTTTCAAAAAGGCTGTTTTTAGGCCACTAATTAAGAAAGCAATGCTATACCAAGAGTACTTAAGCAGCTTCCGTCCAGTCTTCCTTTTCCAATTCCTATCAATGACACTGGACACTGGACCGTGTTGTGGTACACCAACTAAACTCGAGTCTCTGTTTAGAGCTAATCACTCCACAGAATCAGCATTGCTTTGGGTGAATAACGACCTTCTCAGGAATGCAGACTTGGGTAAAGTCTCTCTGCTTGATCTTTCGGCAGTGGTCAGTACTATTGATCACAAAGTCTTTTTTGAGTTGCTCGCATCTCATCTGGGCATCACTGGTACGGCAGTGCAATTGTTCAGGTCCTATCTTAGTGGGAGACTCCAGAGTATTGATGTGAACAGACAAAGATCATCTGAGGAACCACATTAGTATGGGGTACCTCAAGGCTCCATGCTCGGTCAGCTTCTTTTCATGGTTTATACTCTCCCTCTTGCCGATGTGATTGCCAGGCACAATCCAGGATCTCATTTCCATTCAGATGACACCCAATTGTGCCTTTGCTTTGATCCCTCCCCGCCCTCGAACACGTCGAATTCTCTACACTCCCTGCTGCATGCATTGATGACATCTGCATATGGATGGCAGCAAACTTTATAAAATTGAATGATGACAAACCAACTTACTAGTTATGGGAAAACCAAGTGCGATTTAGATATTGGAAAATTTAACGCTCAATATCGGCTCCACCAGCATATCTCCTGTTGAATCTGCACATGATCTAGCTGTCCTGTTCCACAGTGACCTTTTAGTAGATGACCACATCAGCTCCACAGTCACGTCTGCCTTCTTTGAGCTGCATTACGTTGCTAAAATTTGGGCTTGCTTAGACAGGGATACTGCATCGAAACTGGTCCATACATTTGTGACATCTCGTCTCGGCTTCTGTAACTCACTACTTGCTGGTCTACTGGCCTGTACAATCAGTTGCTTACAGTTCGTGAAAAACTGAAGCTAGGCTCGTCTGTCGTGAGCGTTGAAGTTGCTACAGCACACTACTTCTTACCGACCTGCCCTGGCTCACAGTCAAGCATCAGCTGCAAGGTTCTGTCACTTACTTTTAGATCCCTGCTTTCTCTGGCTTCAGCCTACCTATCACGGCTGCTCTCCCACCATGCAAAGAATCGTACAACAGCTGTTCTCACTCGAATCGTTTAGCCATACTTCATACGAGCCTGAAAACCCTTGGAGACCCTGCCTTTAATTCGTATGCTCCCAAAGCCCAGAACTCACTCAGGACGCACCTCACAACGTCCCCTGACATAAATATATTTAAAAAAGAAGCTTAAAACATACCTGTTTATCACAGCATTGAGTGGGTCTTTGTTATTCGTCCTGTGTGCATATAAATGCCTATACTGTGCCTGCTGCTTGCTGATGTTACCACCAATTATTTGGGAATGCTTTCTGTACAGCATCTATAAAGTGCATAGAAAGAGGTTCAGTTGTCCTATACAAATGTATTATCATTGTTATTATTATTGTCATAGTCCAGATTCGTTTTAGCCATATCTGTAGCAGTGCTTGCATTTGTAAAGACAGTGTATGTCGATTAATTTTGACCTTCTGCCTGCAAGGTAGTATTGAGCTGCTGAAGAACGATAAGACAGTCATGTCATGTTCAAATCTGGTAGATCTGCTTGTAGCTGTGCCAGCAGTTGAATTGTTGTTCGGTAAACTGGACCGATAGTCTAGTAGTAGAGGTCAATACTAGCTGATTTAACAGCCTCTTTTTGTACAGTGGTGGAAGAGTCTTAAAGGCTACAACCAGTGCTTGCAGAGGCAATAAAGGATTGCCTACAGCAGGATTCGAACCCACGCCCTTGGGTCCCAGGTCGTGAAGAGCAACCACCTCAGTGCCATCACGGCTCACCTATGAATCCTTGCACGGCAATGCTTGGTTAATTAGTAGGGATTGAGTTGGCTTGTGATAAAAATGCCATGCATTTCCAGTATGTTTTGAATCATTTATGGTTGGCTGTGGTGCCAGAAAGACATGATATGACATAGGTCTATGGGGATAGGCCACAGAGGCTTTTAGGCACCTAGTGCAAACATTCCTGTACAATCACTGGATCACTGCACGTGGTCGATGCACTTGAGCTCTAGTAAACTTTTCCAACTGCTTTTCGAGTGTGTCGTTGCCTCTCGTGTGCATATCACTTGCAATGGAATTAATGGTCTATCGAAGTTAGCTGTGATTGAAGTAATTTGCTGGTGCAGGAATTAGGGCTGTACCGGAATTCGGCTCCGGCTCCGGCCGAATTCCGGCCAATTTACAAATCCGGCTCCGGCTCCGGCTCCGGCCAAAACTTGGCCGGATTTGGCCGGATTTTTCGAATTTTGGTTGAATATATTACTCGTTCCATTTATAAGGGGAAGGAGCTGGCCCGACGTCCCTGCGCTCTGCGTCGGGAGAGGGTGGGGAGGCCGAGAGGACGTTCAGACGCTGATTGAGCACTCCGACGTCAGGTCGTAACGACATGGTTTTGACCTCGGCTCGCGGCGGAACGTTTCCGAGCACGGTTAGATTCTCAGACGTCAGAGCGGAACGCTGCGAGCGGCAGCCCGTCGTCGGTCAGGCCGCACCATAGATTCGTTCGCAGTGCATTTGGTCTCACGAAGCCGCACTTGGCGGAAGCGTGCGGAACTTCTTCACGGTATACCTTCATTGCAATAGCAGTCACTCTGCAGCCAAGGCGAGACAACTTGCAAATCCGTGCAGGTAACAACACCACTAGCACTGTATATCTTTTGCGCTTTTTTCCGAAATTTGAGTTTTGCGTAGTGCGCAGTGTTGCTAGCGCCAGACCGCGTCACTACAGAAGTCACTGAACACATTTTGGCTGGTCTGGTGTGCCGCGACAGCTTTTGGCAGTTAATCGCGCCCCGCTGAAGTACGTAACCTAAAACGGGGCTGCATTCACGTATTTGAATTCTGTACATAGGACCAGGTCAGTGTGACTGCCGTGGAGAATGCGTGTGTGTGCGTGCAGTGCGCATAAATTGCTGGCTATACGCGTAAAGGGCGGCCTTATAAATAAATCCAAAAGTCTTTTAATTGTGTTTTATTTTTAACTAGATGACAGACAAAATGAAAAACAGTCCAGTTTGGGAATACTTCAGAGAAAAGGACGGTGACAGCTCAAAATCCCAGTGTTTGCTGTGTCCAAGCATCTTGTCACGTGGTAAACCAGATGAGCCCAAAAAATTTTCAACTTCGGCCATGCTGACACATCTTCGCTCAAAACATTATAAAGAATACAACGAAATGCAAACCAAAATTGCTAATGCAAAGAAGAAGGCTGAAACTGCAGCACTGCCGAATGTTACACCTGGTGCAATAGGCAAAGTCATGATCCAGAAAACGATTCCCGAACAAGTTGCATGCATGAAAGTATGGGATATCAATAACAGCTCATCAGTGAGAATTCGCCGTGCCATTGCTAAGATGATAATAACAGATATGCAACCGGTTCAGATTGTTGAGAAGGCAGGCTTTGTTGAACTCATGGGAGTTTTAGAGAGGCGTTACACTGTTCCATCACGAAAATATTTTGCAGAGAGAGTCATTCCTGAAATTAATGATGAAGTTTGCACCCAGCTGTTGGTAATACTCGATCCAGCAACTACTCCGTTTCTGTCCTTTACCACTGATACATGGACAGCAGACAATACTGTGCAATCATTCATGGGCTTAACTGCCCATTGGCTGACAGAGGAGTTTGAAAACATGAGTTTTGTGTTGGATTGCATGCCATTTGCTGGTCATCACACTGCTGCTGGACTGATGACTGCCTTTCAGCAGATGCTTGACAAATGGAACATTAGCTTTGGACGCTGTCATGTCGTACTTCGAGACAATGCGGCGAACATATCAAAATGTTTTCGTGATGCCAACATAAAAAAAGCTTCGGGTGCTTTGCACATACCATGCAGTTATGTGTGCATGACGGATTGCTCAGTCAGCGGGGAGTATCAGACATAATAAGTATCGGAAAGAAATTAGTTGGTCATTTTAAACATTCTTCATCTGCGAGTGGTCGGTTCAAGGAGTTGCAGGCTGAACTGGGTTTGCCAGACCACCAGCTGTTACAAGACGTGAGCACAAGATGGAACTCAACGTTTTACATGCTGCGTCGTCTATGTGAACAGCGTCGTGCATTAACCCTCTACTGTTCAGAAGTCGTTGGCACTTCCTGCCCAACTGCACATCAGTGGTCCGTGGCTGAAAATGCTGTGTCCGTGCTTGCTCCGTTTGAAGAGGCAACAAGAGAAGTTAGCCGTGAAGCAGCACGTATATCACTAGTTATTCCTATTGTAACAGCTCTGCGGAACCTGTTGAAGAAGGACTGCACAGATGCAGGTGTAAAGACTATGAGGTCAACCCTAATCAACTCATTGAATGAACGCTTTGACAGTATCGAGCAGGAAGCCCTGTATACAGTGGCGACAATGATTGATCCACGATTCAAAACAAAATTCTTCTCATCAGAAGCTACACTGACAGCTACAAAAGCAAGGGTTCTGCTTGCATTCAATGAATTGACAGGGCAGATAGAAACTGTGCAAGATGGAAGCCACAAAAATCAGTCTAAGCGGCAGGTTGACACAAATGAAGAAATTCCAGCCAAGCAAGCCCGGCTGGATAATTCTTCTCAATCATCAGTACTTTGGGAATGTTTTGATGACATTGTTCAATCTACTGCTGGTACCACAGGCAGTGAGCAACAACCAGACATTGACAGTCAGCTGAACAAATACTTGGCAGAGCCATTAATAAACAGAGAGGCTGATCCACTACAGTGGTGGAGACAGAACAGGGAACGACTGCCAGCTCTGGCAACAGTAGCTCGCGTTTATTTGGGTGCTCCACCAACAAGTGTACCTTCAGAACGTTTGTTCAGTGTTGCTGGGGAAGTCCTCAGTGATCATCGAAGTTCACTTCTGCCAGAGAATGCAGCTCGACTGATATTTCTCAAATATAATTCAAAACTGATGAAATAAATTTAAGAAACAAATGTATGAAAAATATATAAAATTACAGTACTTATTTTTGTATTTTTGAATTTTGAACTTTAGTCTCTTCATTTTTTTTGTGTTATTACCAATATTATGATGTAAAAAATGTTTACTCAATTTTTTAATAAAATGTCACTGCTATACGATTATCACTGAGGTCTCCCACAGCAACACCTATTACACAAAAATAAACAAACAGCAAAAGACAATGATGCTACTTATTATTAATAATATTTTTTTAATTAAATATTTATTGTAGTATATATCCTCAAGTAAAAACTTGGTAGTACAAATGGTAAAAATTTGTCCGATGAACAAATCCGGCTCCGGCTCCGGCCGTATTTGTCATCAAAAATCCGGCAAATCCGGCTCCGGCCGAATTTGAAAAAATCAAATCCGGTACAGCCCTAGCAGGAATCAGTAGGCATGTTGTGAGACGGGCAACATATCTCTTATTTCTGTCCAAGCTTCTTGAAAAAAATTCTTATAGTCACATATCCACTCACATAAACCGACTTTGTTCGGTGAAGCAGTTCACTCAGATGGTTGGTAACTCTATCCTGCTGAGACGGGTCTATTCCATGGGTATGTGCACAGTGACATTATTGCCTAAAGTGTCGATTATCTGCACTGGTGCTACTAGATATCTCAGCTGGTTTTTTGCACTGTTGACTATTCAATACTGATAGAAAAGCTGGCTTTTACTGTTGGGCTTCGTAGCCTAATGCTGAGCGGGTAAAGAACCTGCCTGTGAGGGCACTCGGAGGGCTTTGTATGTAAGTTAAGATTCGGTCGTTGGCCATCTAGTGACGAGTAGCATACCCGCCCCAAGTTCGGTCCACTGCTGTTTTTGATTTAAGCTGCCCCTGGGGGAAAGATCCTTTGGTCATGTGGTGGCATCTTAAGAATGTGATCACTGCAATACAGTAATAGAGTTGCTGTCTCATGTGTTGATTTGTTCCTTTGTGCAATAAAACCTATATAATAAGAATACATTTGTGTAGAACCCTCAGAGAACAAAATTTATTTCCAAAGACTTAACTTATACTAGGAAGGAACTTTGAGCTAAGGGATTCCAAAAACTGAACTTATACTGAAGGCTTGCCAAACTTGCCGGGCAGCTTGTCCGACTTCGACTATACAATTACTTAGCCGATGATAATATACTCGTCGTTGATATAGGGCCCTAATAAAGCTTAATCTCTAGCCAGGCACTTTAGAACTTTCGACAAGGGAATCAATAACCTGGGGTTGGGATATGCACGATATCAAGCATGCTAAAGCAAACAAGTATCATTCTCAGGCTAGCACACGGAAGCAAACGCTTAGACAGTCATGGCCGCTGGTTCTTAAGACCTTTTACTAGTAACATGGACTGGATCATGCACAGATACGCACGAAAAGCACACTTAAACCAAAAGCTGACTAGTTTGCTTGGGTCAGTCTGTGGATGCATCGTCTGTGGATGCATCGTCCGTGGATAAAACGTCCGTGGATAAAACGTCCATGGATGAACAGTCCCTGGATGAATCGTCCTAGAACCGTTTTATCATATTAGTGTGGTAGTGCTGGGCTCCTAAAAGTCTGCAGATGTTGGTTGCACCCGAGGCCGGTAAGATCACGAGAAGCCTTTGAGGAGCAGTATGTTCAATAAAATCACTGCATATGATTTTGGTTAAAGCAAAACTTACTCACTGGTCACACAGGTGCACCTTGTACAGTGCAATGTAGGCCCGGGCTACATCTCATGGTAACCACATGTGCATCACGAGGCCCGTGGCTGAAAGCAGTTTTGGCTTTTGGCGAACCATCAGCCTTGGCAGGCTGGCCACTCACTCACTGTCAAGTCACTGTTGCCGACTGACTTAAGCCACAGCTTTTGGTTTGGGTCAAAATGAACTGTAGAGCTCAAGCAGCCTGACCTACGCCCTTCAAGCAAATGCCCGAGGTATTACGATAAGCTCGGTTCACGGTAGAATTCATGCAGAGTGCTGCTGCTACAAAGTTGTAAGCTAGGCGGCGCACTCGGCCATCCAGAGTCTGTCGCCTGGCAGCACATGGTTACACTACCGAGTGTTTGCCGGTTGCTATTTTCATTGTCAGAAGTAAACGTTCGGCCGATTCATCAGCCTCCTTTATGTAGCAGCAGAATGGCCTTTAGGGCTTTCACTGGCTTGTAAGCAGCATTACAATGGCAAACTGCCCGCGGCTGGACTCGAGCCCACAGCCTGGGTCGTCAAGTTCGAGCATTTTACCTCTGGTCTGAGACCCCGAAATATTGCTATTGCAGCCGCCTATTATCTTGGCAAACTGTAAGCCATTATGCAAATGGCAGATACCATAGAATGAAGAGCTAGCGGTGAGCTGACCTCCATTTTGCAAAGATTGTGGCCTGCCTTTATGTAGACATAGGCTTTCACAGCTGTTGGTTGAGCTACATGTTCATGTACAGCCACAGCATGGGCGGTTGTCAATTTTTTTTAAGTGACCGCTTATCGTCGTAATTGTTAGTTTTTGCCTATCAGAGCCGATGGCTCAGTGGGATGTTACTCTGCATTATGCAATTGTGCAAGTTTGATGCAGCTTTTAGAAAACAATATATATATTGTGTTGCACATGTGTTGCTGTTCGCATATGGCAAAGAATGTATGCTGTTTGGCTCAGGTCGATTCTGTTAAATTTGGATAATTTATTCAATAATGATTCAATATTTGACGATAATAAGCTTGCTTAGTTAGCAGTTCTTGGCTTTGTCCTGACTAACAAGTGACTCTTTGATCGGATCTCCAGCACCGAATCTTGTTCTGCCCGTCTCAACTATGTTCTTTTTGGAATAGGGAAAGCCAGCTGGAGCTTCGTCACACTATCGACAGCGTTGCCGAAGGTCAGTCTGTAATACTGGATCCACGCTTGTCATCTTAGCATGCCTTTGTCGGTGCCAAATTTTGTTTAACTATTTTGTATATTTCGTTCGCTAGTCTTGGCAGCCCAAAGCTTGGTTAAAAGCAGACAGATGCTAGCTAGGGTTAGATTTTTTGATCTGGCGGTGACCCAATCGAGATAGTAATAGCCATTTGTGAGCCTCGTCTTCCTAATAGTCTAGCTCATTGTTAGTGCTGTTGCATATCGCAGTTCATTTTCTGTGCTGTGGATGCCCGGCTCTGCAGAAGGATAATGTTGCCTCTACCTGCCCTCTTTTAAATTTACGTAGACCGTCCTTCTACTGCTTCATCTCTCGGCATAGTCGTGCTTTTGATTCGTCTGTCAGATATGTAGTTTATATTTAGTCTACAATAAATTTTAATGAGTACAGTGGTAATATTGAGGCATCGACTTGCTATAGCATTTCTCACTTTGAGGTCTTAATTTTTAAAAGAGCCAGCAGCAAAACATTTTTCAGATTAATACTGCAGCAGACAGCTTTGCTCTGAGGACACGATACAGTCAGTTGAGGCCCCCTAACTGGCAAGGCTATTTGTAGCTGCCGTTGTTCCAACCTGGTCTAGCTGTGGAGTGTGCTGCATGCTCTTTGTGGCTGCCACATTGTTCTACGCTGAAGCATTTTCGGCTCAATCTGAAAACAGCAAGATTGACAGTATAGGTGTGGCTCAGCCTCTGGCATTAGGCAGTGTGAATGCCTAGCTGCTTTATTTGTAAGCATGAGCTGAGTGGCTACTACACTCACCAGCAAAAGTATTTACGAGATGCATTAGACACCAATTACTTGGTAGCTATTCACTCTCGGAGGTCCCCCATCGTTGTGCGCCGGCCTTTATGTAAACCCGATTGTTAACATAAAAAATGGATCCAATGTCGGTGAACGTGTCTAGTGTTAGAAAAACGGTCAGAAACAAAAACACCCAGGCAGCCTGGAACGATGTCTTACCTCTGAAAATGGCCGAACTGGAGTTTTGAATTGCAGTTCGATTATCGTACCTGCAATCCAAATGGCCAATGATTTTTCTGCGCACTCACTTGGGCACTGCAGGGGAGTTGTTTTCGCGCCTCCGTGTTCGTTCCGCTTTCGTGTGGAGCTGCTCGTACGGTACTTACCTGCCATGGGAAAGACAAGAGAAGCTAAATAGTGAAATCGAAGGCTAAATCGTTGCCTATCACAAGACGGGCCCTTGCAACGTGAAGGTGGCCCGGAAGCTTGGTTTAAGTCTGAGGGATCGGTCCGGTATAACCTGAGGTATTTTCAGGGTGATAGCATGGACGTCTTACCACGGTCCAGCCGCCCACGTTCGAAGACCAAAAAAAAGAATGATGACCGTCTGCGAAAACTGGCTGCACTGTGTCGAAGGAAAGCACCGCTTCGAGCTCTCTCTCCAAGAAACTTAGAAGAGGCAACCGGCAAAGCTGTAAGTGTTGATACGGTTCGTAGGAGGCTCACGGAGCACGGAATTTGCAGAAGAGTTAGTAAACCCAAGCCGTTAACGGAACGGCAACGAAATTGCCGTCTGTAGTGGGCCCTAAAACAACAACCTTTACAGCTGCCGTTGGGAGCAGTATTCTATTGAACGATGGAAGTGGTCTGCAGTGATGGCAAGCAAAGGAATTTCGTTAGTAGAAGAAAGGGTGAAGAGTACGGCCCCCATCAATCCTTGCTGCTGCTGCTACCCCTGTTTGCTGCCTGCTGGTAATGAGGCTGTGGTTACCTGTACTAGCTGTGGTTACCTGTTCTTCAGAGCTTGGCCTGGACGAACGATTGTGCTATTGATCGTAACATTGTTGTGCTGGTCGTGAAAACTCACGTGCAGACACAGTGGCAACCGGGCCCTGACTGCGATGAAACTATAAAGGGTCTCGGACGTGCCATTGACAGTGGGGCAATGCAGCAAAAGAACGTCTAAAAACAGGGCTCGAGTTCATCGCACCGATGGCGACCATCTATAATTGTCCTGCCATCCATCTATTGTCATGTCATCATTGCTAATTCACGAGGCCCTCTTTTCCTTCGTAGCCTCTCTTGTATTAACTTTACCCGAGCTCCTACAGTCACTTTCTTCTCTGCCCTGCAGTGGGATGCCCGGCTGTACAAGCCTTTCGCAGCTGCCACTGGCTGCTGCTCCTGGAACACCAGCCCAGAATTAACAGTGATAGAGCTGCATTTCCTGTTCAGCCCGGTGCCCATGCTTGCTCATAACGATCGACGTGGCCGCTTGCTGCAGCTGTTTGCCCTTTGCTTCCAAGTGTCCTGATGCTATTTCCTACCAGCCTTCTTTTGCTGCTGGAATGCCATCATCAGCAGATGTCTCATTCCTTCCGACCTCCTTCGACCAGGCCACTGCTTAGCTGTCGTTTGGTAACTCGAATTCGACTTTAGACAGATCGCTGATTTCGATTTCAGACTGAGAACTTTAGCAACCTCTGCCCAATCTCCCTATGGCTGTTCCTATCAAAGACAGTAAAACGAGTTGTGGCAGATCAGATAAACTCTTGCTTCAAGCCGTCAAAGCTAGCAAGTGAGTTTTGTCATTTGTTAGACCTGATATCTCCACAGAATCAGCACTGCTGCCAGAGTAAAGCCACCTTATCAGTGGTACTAAATTAGGTGAAATCTCTTTGCTAGTTTTGCTGGATCTCTCAGCTGCATTTGTTACCAACGATCGCCAAATCCTTTCATGTGGGCCTGTCATCTCGTCTCCGGTCATTATTGGCACTGCAATGGTTTAGATATATTCTATTTGGATAGTTCAGAGCATAGACTTCAACGTCTACAAGTCACCCGATCAAACCTTAAAGTACTGAGCAACCTTGGTCAAACTTTAAAGTACTGAGCAACCTTGGGATACGTGCTTAGTTCACTTCTTTTTACGATTAATTCTATCTTGATGAGATAATCGCCAAGCACAATCTCGGCTTTAGTTTTATGCAGATAGCAGCAGTACCTGTGTTTTGATTCCTTCCTGCCTTCTTGCTCATCGAACTCTGTGAACTCGATTGCAGCATGCATTGCTCACATTTTTGCACATTGATGGCAGCAAATTTTCTAAAACCTACTGACGACAAACCAACTTACTAAGTACTAGGCAGACCCAGTGTTACTCAGATAGTGGAAAGCCTGTGCCTCAAAATAGGTTCGGCAAGCATATTATTTGCGCTACCTGGTCCAGAGCGACCTTTCACTAGATGACCTCAACAGTTCCACAGTAAAATGCTACTTATAGTTCCAGGACATTGCAAAGATTCGGCTTGCATGGTAAGGAGACCACGGCAAAGCTGGTCCATGCATTGGTGACGTCCTATCTAGACTTCTGTGACTTACTAACTGCTGGTCTGCGTGCCCGTACAATAGGATGCTGACACCTGGTTAAAACTCTGCTGCTAGGCTTGCCTGTCGCGGAAGGATGGATGTTGACACAACGCAACATCCATGTTGCACCACTCCTTGCCAAGTTTCTGCACTGGCTCTCCAGCAAGCAGCAAATTGCCTTTAAAGTATTGATCACTTGCTTTTAGGTCCCTTCATTCAAGTGCAGTGGTATACCTTTGTGGCAATCTCTCTTTTTTTTGGGCAATAAAGGTCTGGCTGCTTCGGGACTCGAGCCCACCCCATGGCTCGCGAGCTGCAATCACCATCCTCCTGAGACTAAAAAAAGACGCAGCCATTTCAGTAGCCTCGTTGATTTTGAGGCATGCGAGCTATTGTGGCTATCATCCTGCTAGCTGCGGGCAATCTGACCCATTCAGTACGGAGACAGAAGTGGCAGCTCGAAATACACGCTGCCAGCATCTGTGCTGCATGCGTAGAGTGCCTTTTTTCCGGATTTAGACCTGCGGGTGATCTCGGACAAGCTTCACAACCCGGTGCCTCTGGAGGACCATATTCGGAAACTGGCTGCCGTCCGAAGGCGTGTCATGGTAGTCAGCAACATCGTTCAGAATGTGCACGTACGTGTCTTGTCAAGTGGCCTGCTGCATGTACGCCGAGGTGCGAATCACCACTGTCTGGCTCAAAATTTGCGGGGACAGTAGCCGCACTCCTGCATGCCTTGCCGAGGAATCCTGCCAGGATATTTAATCGTCAGCCCGACTTGTAAAGCGCTCTGTCATGCTGAAAGGATGTAGCATCGCTAGAACCTTGCCAGAGAATCAATATCCAGGGATTAGTGACAGACATGCACTGTATCAAGCATGCAAAAGCAAGCATTATGTAGGACAGTCTAGGAGATATTAGCTTGAAATTTGAGAGAAGTCTTGCGAGAGACAAATTTGTCAGGCCCTGCTGCTAAGCTTAGCCAATTGAAAAGGATTTCAAAGAACTGTGTCTGAGGTGCCACATCCCTAGAGCTGTATGGCTGGGCATCTTCCGAAGCGACACGCAAGAATCTCATATTCTGATGGACTGGATATTAGGACGATGACGTCCAGCTTCCGGTATGCTTGTAAATACCCTAGGTACTAATTGTTAGTATTTAGAGTGTTACTGCCTCGCCACAGAAGATTCGCAAGCTCCACCACAGATTTTGTTGTCTCAAACTTAGCCTGTCCAGTCGATTTGCTCCAGCTGGCCTCAGCCGTGCTGTTTGGTTCGAGGGGGTACTAGTCTATAATGGCATCGAATGCTAACGGTAGGTAACACCGTGTCTGTCGCGTTTTGTGAGTGTAAGAAGAAATTAATAATAATAATAATAATAATAATAATAATAATAATGCACTTGATGAAGCGCCCTCAGAGAACTCAAATCTCTCTCTAGGTGCTTTACATTTGCTACAAAGGGAAATGCAATTGAATGGTGAGTAATATCATGCTTGATAAACAAAAACTGAATAACATGGTTAGGGGTGATGTGCACATGGTCAGCATGCAAATGTGGTTAGTGGCAGCATGCACAGTGTCAACACGCATAAGCACACGAAGAACGAATCACAGGGACCCACTAAATGCTGTCCTAAATAGGTGTGTTTTTAAGTTCTTTTTTAAATGTGGTCAGGTCAGGGGATGTTCTGACGCAGGTCGGGAGGGAGTTCCAGGCTTTGGGAGCATACGAACTAAATGCACGGTCTCCAAAGGATTTGAGGTTTTTACGATGTATTGGTAGACTGTTGGATTCCGAAAAGCGGGTGGTACGATGCTTGGCCTGATGGGGGAGTATATCTGAGAGATAGGCTGGAGCCAAAGAATGGAGTGACCTAAAAGTGAGCTACAAAACCTTGAAGTCAATCCGTTGCTTGACTGGTAGCCAGTGCAGGTCGGCGAGAAGTGGTGTAATGTGGCAACTGCGACGCTCACGACAGACAAGTCTACTGCAGAGTTTTGCACCAGCTGCAATCGCCTGATCGCGCATGCTGGTTGGCCAGTAAGCAGCATGAATAAAGAAGACGAAAGCTGGCAATGAAGTGGGGTGATCGACTCGGACTAGGAGTCTACTTCCGTCGATGAGCCAGTGTCCTGATCACTCTAATCGGAGCGGAGAGACGACGCGTGAAAGCGTTCTTGGACCCGGTCATCTTACTCCACGTAGAGGACCGCATGTTCAAGTTAAGACTAACTGCGAACGACAGGACTCATTTGCAATTTCTTGGGTTCCCGAATCAAAGCCGCACGTGGAGGATGATCAGCTGCACAGGATCCCATTAGCTTCTCTCAAGCATTTGTAATGGATGAGATTGTGCATGGAAAACGATCGAGGAGACCAGCAAGCTTGCTGCTTAAGCATGGTGTGTCCAACGTCCTTAATATCAATGTCAATCCGATATCAATGTCCTTACGAAGTTGATTCCCGTATTAAACAAAGCCAATTGAGTTCGTTTGAGTGACCAGATTATATCGACGATCCTCAGCGACACAGCATTCAAGGCTTGCGTGCATGCTGCATATCTGCCGTGCGCATAGACGTCTTTGTTTTCGATCTCGTTTCGGGTTTTCGTTCAGCAAGGCATCTCTGGAAGGCTTGTTTGCCTCGCGAAGATTGTATTACATTTTCTCTCGGTTTTTTTTTAGTGCTTCCTGCTATGCGTCACCGTGGTATGCGTGGTGGTGGTGGTGGTGGTGGTAGTGGCAGTGGTATGCTTTTCTTGTACAGGATCGCTTAGCCCGGCTTCAAATGCAAATTGGAAAGGAGACGGAGCGACGGCGACAGGCCCAACCTGAAGTCTTGTAGGAAGATGCCGGATGCGACTTGCGGGCCCGGGTGTGCCATGTGCATCGAGTCGCAGGCAGTCCTGTCGGAGACCTTAATGCAGCCATCGCTGGAGTGCAGCTGCTGATTGACTGTAAGCCTGCATCATGTGCCCTCGCTGCAGGCATTCGCTCCTGCAGTGAGGCACTTACTAACTTTTAGCAGCACTGCTGCTGTAACTTATCGTTATGTTAGCTGTGCGTTCGACCTCTTGTTTGTATCCAGCGTTGCTTTTTCTGGCAGCCAAAAAAACTAGCTCGTCACATCGGTGCAAGCTGTGAATGCACCGTTACTGCAATCGACACTCTACTTGCCTGGTAGTTTGCTTCGTAGCATGAGCATGCTTGTCGAAGCCCTCAGACCGATCATTGAACTCCTCAAGTCAGATCGCTGTGCTTATGTAGCTTGTCTCACAAGTTGGCCAATAGCGTGTATGCTTGGCCACTGGAGGTCAGTGAGAAGCTGAAGTACACTGTTGAGTAAGTGCCATAGCAAAGACGTTTTTTAGCAAAGGGTAGTGCCATAATCGGCAACGGTAGCACAGCAAGAATCTTTGCAAATAAAGGCTCAAGTGCATTCCCTCTCTGCGACTTAGGTGCATAACCAGCTCTCATATATTTTCTTGTTATGAGGGAGCTAAGAGACCTATATTACTCTAGCAGTTCAGCTTGGCTTGAAGCATGCCAAGTCGTAGCCGACGGCCATCAAAACCACGATGAAAAAATGTCGCAAATTTTCTAGATAAAATATTCTTCTCTCCATGTCCCGTGGAGCCGTTCTTTTCAAAATAATTGGAAAAATTAAGATAAGGCAGGGCATTAAGTTGCCCGAACCTCTTAATTGTACCGAGGCTCATTTAGAATAGGTCCCACCATTGCTTGGGAGCAGCCCCTTGATTTCACACGGTTCATATAATGAATGAGATATGGCTTTGCTGATAGCTATAAAAAGAGCACAGAGGCGTTGAGTTTCAAGTCTCCAGAGTCCAGCTGTTTGGGCTGATCTCAATGATTAGTGATGCGTCGTCATAAGAAATTTTAGAAGTAAATGGAAGACGGTATTGAAGTGCACAGCATCTGCCTACGACGATTAAGTAATACAGCGAGCCTTTGGCTCTGCCCTTTCCTTCACTTGAGACTGTTGGCGACAAATTTCTTACTCTGCTAGTCCTAGACTATTCAACACACTTTCGCGTAGCCTACGCGCCGACGCCATCTTCTCGACCACTGCCGTCGACTCTTAATTCATCTTTTCCCAGCCGATCCTTTGCCACTACGCCAGAACTACTCATTTATCAAGTGTTCCCCGAATTACGCGATACTTTGCTTGTCTTGGTCGGCTGAGATAAAATAAGGTGGAGAGCGACTGCTTGAGCCACGGAAAAATTTCTCGCGAAATTTCTGCCCACAGCAGTCCGATTACTTGCTGTACATTCGTGCATACAGTGGTATATACAGAGCAGCCTCATTTGTACAGCAGCAATAGAGCCTTAGCGGCTGTCTCCCTGCTTGCAGCTGAGAATACCGAGCTGTCTGCCAACCCAAACAAACCCAGGGCTTTGGTTGCAAAGTGTAAGCACCTTAGCTCTGGGCTAAGACTGGGGATACATATTAAAAATTTATTAACTTGTATAGCGCCATAAGAGACGTTAATCTCTATGCGGAAATCCGAAAGCTTCACATATGCCACAGCAATCGAGCCAATGATCTCAGTTGTCAAAGATGAGCACCTCAACTAATTGGCCAAACCTGGGCATGAGTTACCCTGGAAAATTTTCTATAGCACACTCAGAGCCTGAGTGGTTTTTTGTGTGGACAGTTGCTAGGCATGGACAGAAATATCGCCCAGATAACAAAAACGAGTACGCGGGTAGTAAGAGTTTGTGTAGGCAGTAACACACGAGTCAGCTACAAAGGACTAAAAAAGAAAATACAGAGTCGTCAGCAGGAGAAATAACTTCGCCTTCGCGTAAGAAGTATGGAAATACAGCTCATGATGTATAGTGCTGAAGTATCTATCCCGAGCAGTTTGCTGATATTGCAAGGCGTCCACTGACTAAACAAGGCAGACGTAGTGTATTCTATATTCTATGATTAGGATCGGATGATGCGAAAAACTCTGTACCGCTATAAAATAAGTCAACACAAAAATTCTTCAAGAGTTTTGCAAAAGCATAGGCATGTCAGGATCTTGCAAGCGAGTAGGAAAACCGTGGAGCGATGACTACTGTGCGGAGCATGGAGCTACTCCATCTCTGTCAGCAGAGATGTTCACGTGGCTGGATGTCCTAGATTTATTGACCAGCCCAGCTGCTGGGCTCAAGAATAACCGTAGCGGTTTGATAACTTTTTTTGGAAACCCAGACGTTTTAGAGCACCAGTAGGATAGCCAAAGTAGAACTCCGAAGCTAACAATGTTCGGCAGCCATGGCCATCTTGACAATCAGCCGCAATTGTAGGCTGGGTTGACTTATAAGACGATAGCAATACAAAAGGTCATCCGACTGAATTCTCCGTAAGTCATGCTTGCGATCGTCGTAGGGAGCATATTTGAGAGCACTAGTAAATGATTTCCCGTCTCCATTTTTGGCTAAGAAGCCATATCTCTAATTTCAAGAGTGCTCTTAACTTGGTGTGTGACCACAACTTTATATTTATGACCAAACGGCTTTAATTTTGCTGATATCCACAACCAAATGGCTTCAATAAGGTTCCGTTTACCAGTGCAGACGGCTGCGAGGTTTAAATGATCACAGATACAACTAAGTGACATCCTCAAATAAGTGACAGCCGAGCTCTCAGACCTGCAATACTTGGTTAGGAGACGTTGGGAAAATATGGAACAGAGAAAGAACCTTCATAATGTCACACCCCGAAAATATTAATAGCATACCCGTAAGTTCAGGCCATAGTGAAACATGCACTGAATTCGATTGGACATGCATGATTTGAACTACTTCAGTGCTGCGCCAGTCAGACTAGGTTTTTTCAATCTCTTCAAAAAGAAGCGCATGTTGGTGCTGTCAACTATAACGATTATTGACTATGTCGATTATAACTTAAGACCTTGGCATTCCATCAGTTGTCATTACTGCCGATTTATGTCATTCACAAAATGGGAAGAGTAGTTATATTTGGATGTGGGCGCATCGGACAAATTTGAAAAATTTGCTAGATAAACTGTTTCTGTGTTGGGTTACAAGCTGTTTACTAACCATCTCCGAAAATTGCTGACACAACAGAGAGAAGAAATTAATTGGGCCACTAACTCCCGAGAGCAGCGAATCAGATTCAAGCTTTATAAGCATGCGTTCAACGATGGCCGATTTAAAGGGCTTTGAAAAAAATATATCAGTAAGTCTAGTAAAGCTGAGCAATTTCTGTTGGCGGAGTAGTGCATTACTTACACGGGGACTGGTCCAGAGTGAAACACGGACTGGCTGCTGAGGTGGTACAGAAGCCCGGGTTTAGAAATCTAAAAAGGAAAGGTAGATTCTGGATGCTACTCAAGTCAATAAGTGAACCATTAAGCTTGACCCAAAAAAGTTTCCATGCTAAAACAGTGCCTTGTGAACATGCATTGCATCTGACCAGTATATCTGGAACTTAGGAATCTGAGAAAAAGCTGTAGCAGCATCCTTCAGCCTCAAGAGGCACGTACTGACATAGAACATTCGCAGAATTACTTACTGACATAGCTCGGCTCGATGTAGCTTCACTATTAATGCGGTATTCTAATTGAAGGATTGAGAATAACCCTTGGTCTGTAAGACGACGCATTGGCGTGGTTCGTACAGTACTTGTCCGTGCGTGTCCGATAAGTGCTGTGTGGTTGTTGTGTCTCATTCAGCAGACCGGACACTGGTAGAGGTCCACGAGGGTTTATTCTCAGTCCTTTGGTTTTCTCCATTTGCATTGAGCCTCTGGGAAAAGTGATTCGGGCACATGTGATAGGCTATCATTTCCATGGTAATGATACCAAGCTGTATTTGTCAGTTAAACCATCGGAATCGGCTGCAGCGACCGATAAACCGAATAGCTTCGCTGCAGACAGTCGATCCTGGATGTCGGCAAATTTCCTCAAACTAAACATCAGTAAACCAGAATCCTCCTCTTGGGACACCCAAAGCATACGGCTTTTTTTGCGACTAAGGGACTTTTCTCTTGTAATCGGTGATGCTCTAAAGTGACCGTTATCATGCATATCGCAATTTCGGTATCCTCTTTGATAGCGGCTTAACATTTGAAAGCTTCGTTAAAAAGGCTGCTTCCGCAGCTAGTCATAAAGTTCGACGATACCAGTCTAAGCTTAGAGACCCGTCTACTACCGTGGCTACTTGTTATAGGTCTAACCAGCTCCCCTCGGTTCTGTCTTGGCTGGACTACTGCTATTTCATTTTGGCTGGGCAAAAAGTAAATCTGTCAAGCTTCTGCAGCTCATGATGAATATGGCTGGAAGGCTAGTCAACAAATCCCAGAGGTTCAGCCATGTGCCACCATTTGCTGGAGGAGCTGCAAAGGCTCGCTGTCGATCAACGGATATAAAGCAAAGTTTTCACTCTGACCTCTAAGGCTAGTCCTGGCTGGGCTCTCCTTCAGCGTGAGCTGAACTGCTGCGCCAGCTTCAGCCATCTCATGCCCTCGGGTTCTGTTTGGACAGTAAATTAGCTGCTCAACTCCCTACTCTTAAAGAACGCTGGCAGCTGAAGGTTTTGCTCTGCATGCGTCAGACTATGGAACTCGCTTCCACAATTCCACAATCAGTCGCTTCCACAATCAATTCTTATGCTATGACGTATATTGTTCTGCTTGCCGGCTGTGGCGAATCCTTCCCCGCTGTCCTGAGGTGCATCTTCCAACCTACTCACTTCGTCAACCGCACGTCTGACTTAGCTATACTTGTCACTTTCTCTTGTTTGGGTGTGATGAAGTACTGAAGAGACGGAGTTCTAAGGTGAGAGGATTTGCAAATCCGACTCATTATTTCCAAGAAGCAAGCGAGTAAATGGGCTGTTAGGCGAGAAATTCTGCAGAGCTGACTCAGCAGAGGCGGAATGATGTAACCCCATGTACATGAAGACGACCCCTCAAATAGATGGCATCGGCAGGGAATTCTAGCCTTAAAGCAATGCCCCCATAGTCGCAGCGTAATCGAGAGATTTGCCGTGGAAGACAGATAGAAACTTTTCGGTAACAAGTGCCTATTACACTCGCGCCGGGCATAACGAATTCGGACATAATTAAGAGGTGTCGCGAGAGGGTACACCTCTGTAAACAGCATATGCTAAGTATATAGAAAGGTATTTAGCTCTCCGAGAGCGCTGGACACATGTCTTATTAATGTGATTATTATTGATATAATCTTTAAATATCACTTACGAGTCATGAAAATACTCGAGCGAAGTCGACACATCCCGGAACCAGGCAGAACCTGAAAGATTGACGGCGCATTTTAGGTGGTACAATAATTAGTCTAAAGCAGTCAACACAGAGCTCATTATTATCCTTACAGTTGCTTCGAGGAGATTTATTAACCACTCGACACTTCATCCGTTGACTAACGTATGAGTTGGTCGAGGCTTGTTCACCTGACCAGCTGACGACTGACGCCGTGGGGAAATCTCGGCCAGCAAAGAACTTGCACGTACTGGCCTAGCCAGGTTTAAGCCAAGCCGGTGCCCAATCTTGACCTGCCCGAGACGACCGATAGTAGGAATAGTGAGAGCCGTGTCGCAAGACTAAGCCACCCGGCCGACCCTACCCGCCGAGTAGAGGCTTCGAGGTGCCGCTTGCCCTGAGCGGACGTTCGATTGCCCATCGCCTCGGCTCCTATCGCGGATGGCGTACGAACTCGGCTGCTAGGACGCTCGTCGCTCTGCGGGCTATCGGGAAATCAAAAATTTCAGAAAGAAGCCGACTTTTGGCACCGCGCGTGTGTGCGTCTCGTTCGAAAGCTTCGTCAGCTGGCGCCAGCAGCGGCGGCGGCGGCGAAGCGGGCAGAGCGAGGAGCCTCGAGACTGCCCGGGAGGGGCGGGGCGGGCGGGAGAATCGAGCTTGGCGGCCGTTACCTAGGTGCCGAGTTTCGCACTAATGTCTAGTGAAAGGCGATCAATGCGCCGCGGCCGCGAAGCGCACAATAGCGAACGTGACACAAAAGCTGAAGCGGCAATTTGTTTTTACGTAGCCTGGCGACGCGACGGCGACAACGAGCAGTTTGATTTATAGGGAAAAGGCCAGCTAGTCGGCGAGCGATTCGGGGATCGGCTTCGTCTGCGGGAAGCGCGCGCGCCGCACGGATCTCGCAGCTCCTCCTCCTCCTCGAACCTTCGAGCTCCTGCCGCCTTTGCCGAAGAGTTTCTGCCATCGACGGAGAGCCGCTAAGCATGTCAGCTCCCGACGCAAAGCTCTGCCTGCTGGCGCTCCTCCTCTTGGCAGGTAATGTCGCGTCGCAGCGCGGGAGGTTCTCCCTGCGACGACGTTGAATCCCAGCTGCTGGACCGTCGCGGTGCGCACGCTCGAGCGCGAGTGAGTGCGAAGCGTCGCCCACGCGCAATCTGCTCGGCATCTCGCCGCGGAGCCAGCGCGAGTGGCGTTGATCTGCGTGTATGTGACAGCTTGTGGGACAGGGAGCATCGACCGCAGCGAGCGTCCGGCGAGTGCGCGTGCTCTCTCTCTCTCTCTCTCTCTCTCTCTCTCTCTCTCTCTCTCTGTCTCTCTGTCTCTCTGTCTGTCTCTGTCTCTCTCTATCTCTCTCTGTGTCTGTCTGTCTGTCTCTCTCTATCTCTCTCTCTGTGTCTGTCTGTCTGTCTCTCGCTCTCTCTACTGCGTAGCTTCATCGGCTCTGAACGCAAAGTCCGCCTGCGTCAGATCGCGCTGCGATACCTGGCACATCGGCAGTCTCGAGGCGGCTCACCGCGTCCGTCGCCGTCGCCTTCACCGCCGCCACGGCCAGGTCTCACTGCGAGCAAAGCGAAGCCACGACGACGCGAGCATTGTAGCTGCGCCTGCAGTAGCCAGGCGCGTCTCGCGAGAACTGAGTCGTGCTATGCCGCTGCACCGCTGGGTTAAAGATCGCGAGTTGAAGCCGATTGCGGAAGATGCAGGCCCATGCTCGGATAGAAAAGCGAAGCCGGCGCAACGCAAGAACGCCTCGGAGCTTTCTGCACAGAGGTACACAGGAGAAGACAGTGCATGATCAGAGGGGAAAACTTCGCTAAACTAAATTAATTTGCAGCGTAACAGAGCGAGTCAAGCATGTGGGAAGGGCGCAAAGTGAAGCATCTGAACTGCAATGTCATGCGAGAATTAAACTGTCGCTAGACCGGAGATTCCATTTCTCGGGCAAGAAATCATTATGGCCCGACTGCAGGAGACAAATGGCGATGTGCAGCGCTTGACGGTTGTTGCCAGGGTTAATGAAGAGCGACGCAAATCGATTGTGCAATCGCCGCTTCTCTGCGGGACAAAGGAACGCGCCGCGTCGACCCGCCATTTTCTTCGCTCCGCTCTGGCGCGGCGTCGTAGCCGGCGGCGATGGTCAGCGGGAGCGGCGGCTGAATAAAGGCCGCCATACATCCGCGACCGCTGTTCGCGTACCAATCTGCTCTCGCGCTCTCAGCGTTCTCTCAGCTTGGAGTACGCTCCCGCGCCCTGCGACGACCTCGCGGACGAATAGCCGCCGTCGTCGCTGAGAGCGCAGCCAGCCACCGGCGGAGTCGACCGGTCGGCAGGCCGCGCTCTCCAAGCCGCGCCCCCCGCCCCTCGAAAGCTCTCTCAGCGGTCGGGCGAAGAATTGGTGCTCCGGCAATTCTAGAAGGGCGGCTAGCTCGGGGGCGACGGACGGCAGGAAAAAATCGACGGCCGAGATAGAGCGGGCGGGACGGGCTGCGAGCGCTAACTGAATCCGCTCTGGGTTGCGCCGGTTTTCCTGTCGTCGCAGAGCAGCTGGCGCATTCGGCGAGCCAAACTGCAAACTGTCGTTCCAACTGCAAACCGGTTTCAACCGAGCTCGAGAAATCTCAGCAGCAGCAGCAGCGCCTGCTGCCCAGCTGACCGAGCGATCCGCCGCCGGCGGCCGGGCTTGAGCGGTCGTCGATGGCACGCCCTCGTTTTGCGTTTCAGTCGTTCAAAACTGCTGCGGCGATGCCTCCACCGATGCGACCACCACTCCCGTCGCAGCGACCACCACTACCGCCGCAACGACCGCCAACCCCACCACGACTGGCAGCAGAACCACCGCAGTGACCGGAGGCGGCTCCACGGTCGCGGCCGCAACTGGATCGACGACGGCTACCGCGGCGGGCAGTTCGACTGCGAAGTCGCAAAGCCCGGCTGTTTCGGGATTCGTCTCACCTCTGGCCTACGCACTGCCTCTCTTCGTCGCGTTGGTTGCGCTGAGTGCCTGATGGCGCCCCGGAAGCTGCGAAGTTTTTCCCCGGTCTCACTTGCTGCTCACGAGTCGAAAGTCGTGGCGCAAACGCACGGCGGCGGCGTCTTTCCGCTCGAGGCGGCTTCTTACAAGGCGGCCCGCGCCTATCTCCGCGATCGTGATGCATGGCTTTGAATTGATTGTAAAATAAAACCACAATTGTTTGAATACCACTCGACGCTCGCTTTGTCGTCTACGGACGCGTTCTCCTGTTCGGGGTGTTCTTCGCAGCTCTGTTGCGAATGGTGCCCGGCGGCGCGGGCCACTGGCGAGAGGCTTTCAAATGAACGAACGCATATTTACTACACACGCACGCACAGAGCTCGCTAGACGTTCGTCATGCGCGCACATGCATGCTCCGCCGTCAGTGAACTTCCGGAAGTCGCTAAATCAATTGACGCGCGTAAAATTAAATCATTCATTTGATGCGTACTACCAGAAAAACAAACTCTTGAGCTGTTTGCACGTTCGAGACAAGTTTGGCGCTGAACAAAAAAGCGCTCACCGCGATTGTTGGAATGAATGGCCGCGAGGAGTGTGAGCAAGCACGACGCAGCAGCGTATTGCAGTAGAAAGGCAGAAAACGGGACTGGCGTAAACAGAAAAGAGAGTGCGAGAAGCGACTTCGGCAGCAGGGCAGAAAAGCGGCGGAGGAAGCAGAGGAGCGGGCGGCGTCAGCGCGGGGCAGAGGAGCGGGCCGCGGCGGCGGCGGCGCAGACCAGCTGCGGCTGCGCGGAGGAGCAACGGAAGGATTGTGCTTGCTGTCGAAGAGGCGGAGCGTGCATGGCCTCCTATCTCGGCTTTATTCGCGTTCAATAATCTTGACATCTGCGCAGTAGCAGCCTTTCTAATGAGCTCCGGTCTTCCGTGTACAGCGATTTGAAAATGCAGAACCGTATAGCACCGCCGTCGGCGGTGACGCCGGCTCGACGGCGGCGGCGGTGGACCTGCTTTGCAGCTCCGGCGAGCACCGATCGCGAAGCCTCGCTATAGAGCTGCGAGGACTACGCGCGACAATAGGGAGTGTTTTTTTCGCGTTCTAGAAGTCGAATTACTGGATGGAGGATCATAGTTTTTTTAACATTTTGTTTTATATTTCAAGCAGTGTCTTGCTACTTTCAGCAACGTGACGATACAACAGCTGTAGCCCACATAGATGACGACGCGGCAGCCAGCCAGGCTGGTCCTCGCAAATGCGTAGCATACCGTTTAGACGTACGTAAGTCTATACTTGCAGGTCTTTCGGCGCATGCAAACTATTTAAGACGCGCAAAGTTAGATCTAGAACCTTGCAGACATGCAGGTCTAGCGTGAGCGTTGCAAATGCCTCGTCACAACACTTCTTATTGATCTGCCACTGGCACGCATCATGAAACGTATCGTCTACTAGGTTATGTCACTGACATGTATGTCCCTTCATTTTATAGCTCCGATTTATCTATCTGAGATATTTCTTAATCCGGGCTTTTCTTAATACCACTTGCTCGCCTTTCTCTGAGTATAGCGGCTATATCTGTAATGAATCTCAAACACATTTGGAGACTTTAGTTCCGATGCTCCTAAAGCTCGGGTCGTACTACTCTCGTTTAATTTCTCAACATTTACTAGCTTGGCTTCGAAACCTATGAAAGTATTTGAATCTATTCGTTCCTCAAAGTATTTGCTCAGTCAGCATGAGTTTTTATTTGTGCTTTTGTGCATTTGTGCTTTTGTGCATTTTTATTTGTGCGTGAATTTTTATTTATTTGCTGGAAACCTGTATGCGCTCCTGTATGCGCTCCTGTATGTGCTCCTGTATGCGCTCCTGTATGTGCTCCTGTATGCGCTCCTGGATGTGCTCCTGTATGCGCTTTGTATGCGCTCCTGTATGTGCTCCTGTATGCGCACGCTATCATTGACTGATGGACGCGCATATTTTTCGATAGAGATGCAAGGTGCCCAGAGAATATTGTAAGTCTTTTTTGGGGCAATATTTTTATTATTAATATTGACACACATATCACTAATCAAGATACGGTCGCAAAGACTGAAATGTGTACATGCAGCTTCAATGACAAGCTCGAAAATTTGGCTACACGTTTTTAGACCAGATTTGAGCCGGTCAAACTCGAAGGAGATTTGGCAAATAATTCGGAAGAAAGCTTTCAAGAATTGACATTAAAATAGCAAGTCAAAATTAAATTTAATCGTACTAATGATAATATATTTGCACAGCGTCCTGAGAGAACTAAATCTCTTTCTTGGCACTTTACTCAAGGTGTAAACGAAGCCCATCTATGAAGCTAGTGGTAGCATGCTCAGGGTCAGCTAGCGAAAGCTCATACAGTGCAATTCAAAAAGAGCCAGAAAGTTCTGTGAAAAAAAGTGCATACGTTCGTGCTGTTTAAGTCTTGTCCAGTCAGGATATGTCGCACTAAGTCAATCCGGAGCGAGTTTCAAGCTTGGGAAGCGCAGGAGGTGGCCTGCAGCGTCGGGACGGACGGCGGAGAGTCGGGCGACATTGGTCACTCATCCCTTCACGCTTCGCTCTCATCTCAGTCTGCTATGATTACGTTCGTTCCGCTACGATTCAGTTTTTGAACTCTGAAGCACGAGGGCATTGCTTTCCACTCAGCAAGAGACCCAGCGGCACTCACTGGCAGCGGGGCATCAATATGCATCCACCACCTGCCTGTTCATACAGTTTGGCCGGTTCGCTGGGTGGCAGTTTTAGTATATAAATTCGTAGCTGCATGTCCACATAGGTATGCACGTGTATATGCGCATCTATATTTATGTAGAAACGCATAGAAATGCATGCTTACTCTCTCCCTCTCTCTCTCTCTCTCTCCCTCTCTCCCTCTCTCTTCGTCACAGATGGTAACGCAACAAGAAGGGTCGAAATCTAGCTGTGTAGAGTCGACAAGCGTAGCCGAGCGGCAGAGAGATGTGGCGCTTAGAGCGATACATACGGTGTTTCTCTCTTTTTGCTGGAACCTTGAAGCAAGCTACCGCTGCAAATAACAGAGAGTAAGTTTAAAAACCAATCGAAAGACATAAATAGGCTAAAACTATAAACTCTATTCTTGAGCATAGTTTGAATACGAAGCTTGACGGATAACTTTTCCCGCCCACGTTAGTGACTGCGATGCAAGTGAATTTTGCACCTTGTCACATTTCCTTTTTTCGGTCGCCAGTCAGGGAGCTGTGCAGCACGCCGAAGCTTAAGGGATCCTGTTTGTCCTTCATGAGCGTGACCTCTGTAATTGGAAGACCGTGCATACTTGGAGCCCCGAGGTTCGTAGCTGGATTAAAATTACTAAATATGTTCGGAAGGGTTACTTGGCCGAATGCCACGACTTGGGCTGCACGCGGCTCCGCGATCGCCGAGTGCCGAAGATGGCTTCGCGGGTGACCCGAAAAGTCACTTCAACATCTCAAGCATCGCTGAAGCCTAGGGCTCCAGGGCCAAATTGATTGAGTGCCGCAAGTTTTGCTGACTTTCGAATTTAAGCAGAAAGCTCAGGTGAGCACTAGCGACTGCTAACCGCTTGCATCAGCTTCTGCGGTGCAGATTCGTCAGGCGCGTGACCAGAGACCAGACGCCACGATATGATGGGTCATGAAGTTCGAGTGCCTAAAGGCTGGAGTAAGACCCGTTGCATCCACCCTTTCCCAGGGACGCTTGGGTGCCACGAATAACCTAAACTAAAGGAAAATCCGGCTGAAATCCATATGCAAATTGTTTGATATATGCTCTTATTTTAGCCGTACTTTACCGCTACAAGAAGCTCCAATTTTAACCCGTACTTTATATACAACTTAATATTGTATTGTTAGCTTAATATTGTTTGGGCCACCGAGCAGTGTTCGGGTCTATCCGAGAAATTTTACGCCATTACATGGGCGGGTTTGTACGCACGCAGACTGCAAAAGTCCGGGAAAATACCGTAATCCGCAAAAATTCACCATACATCCACGAGAAATCGACAGCGTGAAGCTTGCAAATTTGATTGCACATTTCAGCACTTCGCACTAACTATCTACCTACAAGTACCAAAATAAAACTTCCCGCCACTTTGCAAATGCTTTAGCGTGTAGTCGGTAATCAGGGCTTGGCCCAGCGCGGCATCCGACACAACCGTGCTCCGATGAAATGGCCCTCTGACGCTAGAATTTGGTTAAAATGCAAGTAAAAGTAAAGGTCAGCTGATTCAGCAACCTCATATATATATATATATATATATATATATTTCTTATACATATATATATATATATATATATATGTATAAGAAATATAAGGTTGAGGAAAAGATTCGTGTGTTGTGTTTGTATTAAATCATTAAATTCATTAAATTATTATTAAAATCACGGTTCTCAAACGTTTTGGTCACCCTTATTCCTGCGCTTAAAGACCGTTGGCGACAGAAGATTTAGCTCTGCAGGTCCTAGACTGTTGAAGTCGCTTCCACGATTCCTACACAACGACAACTGCTCTCCTGCTGCCGACTGTGGCTCATTCTTTTCGAGCGGTCCTGAGCTGCTGCTTCCATGCTACTCACTACCTCAACTGCTCTCCCGACTCTGCTATGCTTCCCACTTTCTTTTTGTCGACTTTGGTGTGCTGACGTTCTTAAGGAAACTATATAATTTCTATATTTTAAATATTCTATATATTATTATTATATATTATATATTATATATATATATTATATAATATATATATATATATATATATATATTACTATATATAAATTCTATATATTTAAAAAACTATTTAATTTCTTTTCGGCTCAAATAATGATTCCCTGTAGAAAAATCCTTTACAGCTCTGTCATCCTCAGGGGGCGGGCAGGGTTCAAACGCACGCATGGATTGTAAATGAATGCACGTTATGTATGCGCAAAAATTCTCGCTCAGTGCTTACATATACCGAGGTGTGCATGCGCACCCCGTGTCGAACAGTTAAAAATATATCGAGCGATACGATGTTGAATACCTGGGGAAGGGCATGCAGCGTCAGATCCTCTAGCAGCAGCCAATACGCGCGGAAGTGCCTTGAGTGCGTTGAATCGCTGCATCGAAAAGGGTAACGAAACGCCCGAGCCAATGCTGCTGTCGCAGTAAAAGGCTTGGAAGAAGGATCGCAGCGTGTGTTGCGATCCAGCTGCGATGTTCTGTCAACGGTCGATACGCCGCACGCAGTTGCTTTCGTTCGTGAAACGTCTTGAGGAAAGAAGGGAGCAACTCTGCGTCACAGAATTCTTACCAAGATGCGCCGCGTAAGGAACAGTTGACACGCGTACTGGCGCCAGAAAAAAGTCCCCGCTCGCTGCCTGATGGCCGTCGAAAAGAGAGACCGGAGGGCACAACTGTCGCGGGAGTGATGTCGGTGGACAAAAAATTCAAACGGACCGAATTTCTGCTGCCGAACCGTCGGCTACCGAAGTAACGTTAGCGGCAACGGATGGGCGCGAATCTACGCGGTAGCTCCCGAGGCTTTGCGTTCAACTTCCAATGGCGGCGCACAAAAATCCCTTTATCTGCAGCTCTGCATATCTCGTTGCGATGTTTGGTGATACATATATTAGGTTAATGATTAAGCCAAAATGTGTTGCACCTGTAAAAGCGAGCGCCCGGAAGCACGCAGTTGGTGGACAGATGTTTTGAAGCGGTGGACAGTGATGCTCTTTGAGAGATAGGCTAGCTCACGAAGAAAATTTTTCCAAGACTTCAGACCTGGTCAGGGCTGTTTACTGAAGTACTTCCTGTTACTGCATTCAGTTCCGTTCGGCAACGTTTCGCAAGGTGCGCGCGTTTGTTCCGAAGCACAGCGAGCACAGCAGTCTGAGAAGAGAACGTAATGAAAGCCAGAGCAAGCCAGTTGCAAACGTTGCGCTTCCTATCAAGCAGCTCACGGAGGCGGACGGAGCTGGGCAGTGCGTCTAACACCAACCTTAGGTAGGCGCTTTTAAAATTAAAACTCCGTCTGTGACGTCATCGGATCTCTGACTCAGAGAAAGGCACGCCGAGGGCGGCTAGCTTGCATTGTCCTTTCGGCCGCTCATCCCTCTATCTTGCCGAGCAACGGAGCGACGTGCCGCCCCGTCACTTCGTCGCACGCATGGAGGTCTGACGCGCAGACCTTGCCGCATGCTGCTGCTGCTCCTCTGCTGCGTCTGCCGTCGTCTCGTCGCCGAGACGACGGCAGACGAAGGGGTGCGCAATAGCCGCTGCCAGTCGCAGAGGGGGATCGGCAAGCTATGCGCTAGCTTAGTTAAGACAGACCTCTCAGCGGGTTTGACGAATTGCCGCAATCCACCTCAATCCACTCTAGCTAGGCTAATAACGAACGGACGTCAACGTTCCCGAGCTCAAATTTTGCACTGATATTGTAGCACACGTACGAATTTATGTTTCCACCAAATTTCATCTCGGTGCGCCAACGACCACTTATGCAAATGAGCTTTGACACCGGACGCCAAGTACCGCAATCCAACGCAATCCATTCTAGTTCCCGTCAAATCCACCACAAATCAGCTGCGCACAGCTCCAACAAGTTTGGAATATCACACTACGCTACAGGTAAAATGTACCTGAAAAGATGTCGCGCGATTCCGCTCACGCGTTCTCACGAAATCCTCTGAAATAAGGTTGCAGTGGCCCATGCCAATACCGCAATCAACCGCAATCAACCGCAATCCACTGCATTCCACCACGCATCGAAAGAAATCCTATTCGAAAAGTTCCTTGTTTGATTGCATATGACAGCACACTCTGTGGCAATTTCACTTAACAAATTTCACTTGCATTCGCACGGCCGTTCTCGTGCAAAGAGCTGCAATCGACTGCTGTAGCCCGGGCCAATACTCTAGTCCACTTCAACCCACCGAATCCACCGCATAAAAAATCGAAATCAATGGCGGCGAGCTCCAGTTTTTATTGCATATTAAAGTGAACCGTGCTGTGTGCACAACCACGTAAAATAGAAAAATTTGTGCAACCTCGTACTGTGGCAATGGGCGGCAATCGTCCGAAATGACCTGGAAAACTACGGCAATCCACTCTATTCCACTGCAAATCATCCTCAAATCGTTACCGCGATGCTCTAATTAACATTGCATATAGGAATAAACTCAGTTCAAAGTTTACCCACAAAATTCCGCTCCATTATGCACACGCATTCTCATGCAATGAATCGCAATCGACTGCAACGACCCAGTCCCATACCGCCTCAATTCGCCGAAATCCACTGCAATCCACCGCACAGCGACCAGAAAGGGTACATTATAAGCTCTAATTATGATTGCACGCTGCTCTACTCTTTGGTTATTGTGTACTCGCATAAATTCACTGTAATTGCCTCGGCCATTCTGCAGCAATGAACTGCAATCGACTGCAACTGCCCGGCCTAGTACGTCAATCTACCCCAACTCGCCAAAAATTCACCAAAATACGTACACTTTAAGCTCTAAAAGTGATTGCACATTGCTCTAATTTGTTGTTATTTTGCAATCTCAAAATTTCACTGCAATCGTCTCGACCATTCGGCAACAATGCACTGAAATTGACTGCAATGGCCCGGGCCAATACCTCAATCTACAGCAATCTGATGCAACATGCCCTGAAATCGAATTCGCAATGCTCCAATTTCTAATGCATGCTACAAAGCACACTGGCTAAAGTCAATCACATCATTATAAGCAATTGCGCTCGTGCAATCTCGGGCAATGCATGGCAATCTGTGGCAACAGCTTGGGTCGAAGCAGCAATCCACTACAATCCGTGGCAAGTCGACACTAAATTGGCTGCACGAAGGGGCGATTGTCATCGCATTTCACGTTTCTTTGTACTAAAAGTAAAATCGTAGGAATTTTAAGATATTTTGCACGTTAATTGTCAACAATGCACGGCAGTCGACAGCTACGGCAGAGACCAATACCAAAATCCGCGGCAAATTGATGAGAAATCGGGTGCACCAATCTCTAGTTCTCATTCCACGTAAGATTTCACTGCTTGAGCACCTACTTTCAACCATTTCATCCAGCTCTAACCGTTCAATATTGGGCAATGCACGGCAATCGACGGCGATGGCACGGACAAATACGGCAATCCATTATGGTCCATCGCAAATCACTGGAAAGTGACTGAGCCAAGATCAAATATATGTTACCTGTCACGGCCCACTGTGTTGAAAGTGAAAACAAATCCTTTCAACCAATCTCGCACGTAAAATCGCCAGCAATGAACGGCAATCGACAGCAATGTCCCGGGCCAATACCCCAATTCCCGTTAAGTTGAAAAGAAATTGGCAGCCCGGAAGCCTCAATTGTCATTACATATAAAATTCCTCTGCGTCCAAAGTAAAACCGTGGCATTTTCAAGATGCTTTGTTTGTTAATTGTCAGCAATGCATGGCAACCCACAGCAATGGTAGGGGCCTATAGCGAAATACCTGGAAAGTTGGCAAGATTGGCTGGAATAAAATAAAAACATAAAATTGCTCAAGATCAAAACATGATGAAAGCATACAAGTTCAAATTGAACACGATTTAAGAGAGATGACTAAAGAATGAATGATTAAAAAATTGAGATGGAATATGATCAGATGCAAATAGAGATGATACAAGAAGCAGAAATAAATTTATTTCATTAAAAGAAATTTGCGATTATAAAGATGAACAAATTAAAAAATGAAGTCAAATTTTCAAGTGAGACCAAAGTAGGAGAAGAATATGAAAGTGAAACAGAAGTAGAAGATGATACCGATGACGATCCTGATTATGAATCTGAAACCGAAGATGAATTACCAGAAACAGAAGCAAAAGCCGAAGATGATGACGACGACCTTGATTATTCGCAAGACTTTAAATTTGAAGGAGAAACTCAGTATGACCACATTAATGAATAAGATAAATTATAAAAATTATTATTATAGAAATGGATGCCTCAAGAATTCTTAGTTGCGAGCAATCTAGAGAAATGGCAGTAAATATTTGTCTATACAAACTTAAATGAGTTTATCAAAATTTTGTTAAGTATTCACTGGATGAACTTATTCCCGATCTAGATCGTTCATATATTATTATTCTGAATGATATCTATGAAGCATGTGATAAACTAATGGAATCCCGAGTTAGAATTAATACAATGCTAGCTGAAACAGGAAAGAAATAAAATACACCTATAAGAAAACCCATTGCACAGATTGTTACTTCAATTTGATTTTTCTATATTCTTTTTAGTAAGTATAGGAGAATGTCAGGAACTTCATCATCAGCTACACAAACACAGGATACCCGAAACCCTAATCTTGCTACACCTGCAACTCTACTAAAGTCTTATGCAGATTATCTTGTTAAATCTAGAATGACTGCTTATAACGCACAAACACTTGACTCGGATATTTCTGTCGTGACAGACGATTCGGTAAAAAAGTTCTATCTAGATGACTGTGACGCCGAAGCACAAACAGTAATAGCTCTGGCATTACTCAAGTTTTTTTGGATTTCGAATCTACTGTTAGAACAAAGTTGACAACTTTGTAGTTACTTCTGGTGAAACTTCTGGTAATACAACGGATTGCTAGTCAACTTTCAAGTATTTCTACAGTCATCTCAGGCGCATCAAGAATAAAACAAGATATCTCAGGAATTGTTAAAGACGAATGTTATGCTATCCTACCTGACATCTCAGTTGGAATCAGTGCTAGACAAAAAGCAACACCTGCTTCTCTTTCGGGAACTACAGTGACATCTGCACCTGATACATCAGCCGCATTCGCTGTTTCGTTGCTGTATAAACACTCATACTTATTTGCTTATATAATAAATCCGCTCCTACTTTGAAAAATGTTCAAGTGCTAGTTTTTTATTTGCATCTAATGTATAGCCACCATATAAATTACCTTTCAAAACAGGCCCCGGTTGTGGTTGGCAGTATAATTACTTTTATCACAACACCATGAATCTTATATGTAGCTGCGACTACAAGTATACCTCTTGGAAACACAGAATTGAGGCTGAAATTACTAATCCGTCTTCATGTACTTGTAGTCCCATATATTTCTGTAGTTAATGAGTTATCCATTATTTCAAAAAATAATACAGCTGCTGTACTTTCATCGCTTATTAAATTTAGATAAGCAATTCCAACTCCATCATTAGGATTAACAGGATTTTCAGTTACAAAAATGTGATAGTCCGTCATATTTAAATCTCCACTAACAGTACCCCCAGTTTTTTTAACAAATTTACTATTTAAGTAGTCTTTATTTGGAAAATTTATTGAATAAAGAAAATTACTAACGCTAGTCAAATCAGTTGCAGTTAAAGTTCCAGCAATTTCTCCACCAGTTAACGGTAGCTTAGTGTCAGCAAAGCCTTTCGTTACAACATCACTTGGATCAACAGGTTTAGCAAGATCTATCAAACGATGACTATTCATATAAATGTCTCCATCTGCTGTATTTCCTATATAAGTTTTTGTTACAAAATTTTGTGTAAATTTAGTTTTGATTTACTGCATCTCCGGGATCAACAGGATCTCTGAGATTTGTTATTAGATTCTGATTCATATTCTGTGAACAAGAGAGTATATCACCGGTCCTTCGACTGTAATTATTTGTCTGAGAACCTTTTCTTCGGTACCGTAGTGACATTTTCTATACTATACTCACAAGAAATTCTGCATATGAAACTGAAATACCAACTACAAAGTTGTTAATCACATACCTACATGAACCATCTATTGATATTACTAAAAATAAATAACCAGATACACCAAAAGTGTTACCACTTGTTAAGTCTAGAAAAACGCCTGTTTTATCTCTGGACCACAGAGTACTAGATATAATGCTAAAATTGTTTAAAGCACAGGGAGAAATATTTGGAAAAGGTGTGGCAAATCACGATTTTATTTCCTAAGATATCTATTACTGGCATATTACTAGGAGTTATTTGTGAAACCGAACCTTTTGTTCCCGTTCCGTTAACTAGCATACTAAGACCTAGGCTATTTAATTCAAGTAGATTTGGAAAGTTTTTTTTGTATCTAAAGTAACACCGCTGTTTACAACTGTCTACTGTTTGTCTAATTACTTAGCCCATGCTGGAGTCTTTCAAAGAAGTAATAGTGTCCAGTCCTAGGTCAAGAGTAGTGTTTGAAATACCATTGAAAAACTATGTCATAATTTATAGTAGCCCATAGCTAATTACCTGAAGTGGTTGACTACTTTGATAAGCAGTGCCATCAGCAGATTTTCAAGAAATGCCGGTAATATTAAGACAATTAAGCTCTGATTCATAGATTCCATGATTCTTTGGTAGTAAACTAGAACAATCAGAAACTGAAGCCATCTCCCAAGATATATTATTCGCTGTTACTTCAAAAATCAGAACCAAGAATATAATCTAGTGTTATAATATCCGAATCACTAGCAGGATTGGCTAAGTTGTTTACTATATTATAATTGCAATCAAGATTTGTGGAAAGCAAGTAGAATTGACTAAAGCTTCTATAAGAAATTTTCAAAAGCTTTAATTAAATATGGGGATATTTTGAAGAAGATATACAATCTGGAATCGATAGGACTAAAGAGGTTTATCTGGTACAACAACAGTAGCAGAACATGGACCTAAAGCAAATATTAAAAATTGCTCAACAAGTTGCCATGAAACTTAGTCTTACAAGTTCAAATAAAATTGCTACAATTGTTCCACAGGTTTTACAATCATTCAAAGTTGTTGATGCTGTCGCACAAACTTTAGGAGGACTTCTTTCAGGAATAACAGGGACTGCAGATCTAGGACTATCTATAAAAAAATTGTCAATGACATTGCTTCTGGAAAGTATGGCAATATTTCACGGAAGACCATAGAAGATAAAAAGACGGCCTTTAATAAATGTTTGCATCTTTGAAAATTGGTAATTATATAAACGAAATGTTGCTTTAAGCCGAAAAATTCAATTCTGATTGGTTTCTGAATCCAATAAATTCTTAAGTGATATTTTTGGAACTGAGCTATCTTGGTCTGCAGAAAAACTAGATCTCAAGTCACGGTCAAAGAATTTTCTTAAAGTTAGATCGGGTGGCTTTCTTCTTGCAATTCCAGTACTTATAGCTAGCATTGCAAGCATAGATGGAAGTGTTTGTCTTGCTAGCATTGCAAGCATAGATGGAAGTGTTTGTCTTGCTGTTTTAATAGCTGTGACTGTAGCAGGATTTATAAAACAGATAATTGACTTTACAATATTTACTGCAAAAGTAAAAAAAATGAATACACATGAAGAGCAAATGAATGCTTTAAGCTTATTGGGTTCTAGATTACATAACGCAATTGTTGATATAAAAAAGATGTTAGAATTATTAGATCTTAGGATAGATATAGATATTTCAGAAAACGTACAGAGCCGTGAGGTGAATACTAGATTAGAATAATTAAATAAGGAAAGAAACTAGTTGAAGAATCAGGTATTTCGTTATCCGATGAACTAAAAGCAGATTTAAAAAAAGTTGAACGATCTAGGATTGATGGAAAGAAGACTTTTGATTATAAAGCAGAGTCAGCAATTCTTCTTGATAATCTTTTTTCCCAAGGAAAAACACAAGAATAAATTCATAGTCAGATGTTAAAACTAAGAAATTAACTTAAGAGATGATGTAGAAATTAAATTAGTTATCGTAGAAATAGAATATCAAGAGACTAAAGTTACCCGTGCCTTCTATGCTAGTCCCAAGCTTACGCGATGTATTAGAACTCCGGAACCTTCTACGGTATTTCTCAGTTTAACAAACTTTGACTTTGAATGTTCACAGATAGCACAGATTGCTTTTATCATTCCTTTGAGACCTTCTGCGCTTTTCACTTTAGTATATGCGGTGTGAAGATTGTCTGTAGGCTTTTTGCACTCCGGGTAATAAATATTCGATTACATATCTATAAAATAAAAAAAATTTCAGTATAGGAAATTACCTTGAAAGTTCGCGCTTTAAAATTTTGGATAAGATACAGACAAAGGTAGTAAAGAACCTTTACCAAGTGTGCTTATTAGAGCACTAGTACTTGGCCCTAGTGGATCAGGAAAATCTCAGTTAATCATGAATTGGATATTCTACGGGACAGTTAACTATGATAATTGTACAATTATTGATTCAAGCCTAGACCAAAATTTATATCGCGATCTTAAATCAATGACTGACTGTACAGCTATGGGTGCTTATGTTTGGATCAATGGTGTTTATGAGATGCCAGAAGTTGACTCAATCACATATTGCGAAAATGTTTTACTTGATGACTTGATAAGAGAAGATTAAAACATCTTAGATTACTTCACACGAGTTCAACACAAAGCACTAAATATATTTTACCTTGCTCAAGGATTTACGGATATTCCTAGACGTGAAATCATAAATAATATAAATAATGATAATGATAATAATTTTAGAAAATGCAACAGACACTGAGTATATTTGTGAAGCATACACTGACGATATAGATGAAAAACAATTTAGAGATTGGGTTACCTCATGCACTCGGATTTGTTTTAGATATTATGATTTGGATATGTAGCCTTAACCAGAACAGAATCTGAAGGGCAATTTTGGTCCGTTGATTCTGCTGGTAAACAATTACTATATTTAAACAAACAAATTACTATATTTAAACAAACAAATACTATATTTAATGAAAAAAATAATAGATATAGGCAAATGTTTAGCTCTAGAATGTATTCAAGCAAAAAAGACTATTGGGGAAGTGTTCAAGAAGCACTTGGTTATGAAAATAAAATTCAGAATTTACAAGACTTAAAATAGTCAACAGAATTACAGAACGAATAAGAAATACAGAGACTTAAAGCAGAAATAGCAGCAAGAGGTAATGCTGAAGCTCATTTTAATCAACTTTCCTTAGAGAGAGAGAGAGAGAGAGAGAGAGAGAGAGAGAGAAAGAGCAACTGACAACTCATGAATTGTTGTTCATCAAAAGCTTAAGAAAGTTAGACCAAGAATTGCTCTGCAAATAGAAACAACCAAGTCAATAGACCAAAACAAAGATTATATCAAGAAAGCTGTAGATTATAAAGCAGCACCATATATTTTGTCTGCTCTAGAAAAGTTTATAAAGCAGTTGAATAAGCAGATGCTGTAAGAATAATTAGATTCGTGAGTCAAGGCAAGACATATGCACCTAACCCAGAAACACGAGTGACTATTGAAACTGTTCATAGTACTGTTGATAATAGATTAAAAATCAATCCAAGTTCTGAAACACCAAAAAAAAGAAAAAATACGAAATGATGGTAATGCTAATTTATTAGAAATTCTAAAAGGTCCTCATAGAGGATATGTGCCTTTTGGTCTAGGCAGATTAGTTAAAGATATAACTGGAACTAATAAGGATTATAACATGTTTTCATTAAGCTAGCTAATGTAGTTGAAGAGAAACATACTTTAGAGCATTAAGAACATACTGCTAATAGAATTTACAATTACGTAACAGATTATTTAAGCAATATTAACGATGAACGAACCACTGAAATACCAAATCGATACTGGGAATCACCCTTTAAAAAGATATAATTTAAAGATTTACTTATAGAAAGAGAAATTGGCAAAATACAAATAGGAATACATTTATTAATAGAAAAGATTGATGAAAGAATAGGTAAAGCCGCACCTGCTTTGACATGATTGACGGGTCTGAGTATGAAGAATGCTAATAAAGGAATTGAAATGCATTGAACAAGAAAAATCATTGCTGGTTTGGTCTAGCGGTTAATGTGCTCGCCCCGACCAAGGTCTGACTGAGGTCGTGGGCTCGAGCCGCGAGTCATATGTGAAGTGCCTGAATAGAGGTTAAGTTCTCTTGGGGCGCTATATAAATGAATTATATTATTATTATTATATTATTGCACTAAAAAATGAGAAAGAAAACAAAGTTTACCAAGACTCCGCTATGAAACGTAGAGAATTAGATAATAAAATTGAAGAAGAAAAACGAAAAAAGAGAAAGAATATGAACTAGAAAGGCGCAGGAAAGAAGATTGCGACTGTAAAATTAAAAAGATGGACCTTGAAGTCAAATGAGCTACGAAAAAAAACTAAAGCCTAAGAAGAAATGTAAATATAAAGTTATAGAAGAAGAAACCAAAACAGAAGATAACTCAGACGTCGAAATAAAATGACCCAAAATCTTACAAAGAAATCAAAAGAGTTATTAAAGAAAACTTGCTTTACCTGCACGAACTAGGCCTGGTGGCTACGGCGGACACATGAGAACAATTGAAGCGGGATTATATATTTATATATACACACACACACACAGACACAGACACACACACACACACACATATATATATATATACACACACACACACACACACACACATATATATATATATATATATATATATATATATATATATATATATATATATATATATATATAGCGTAAGAGAGAGAGATGTTTGCTTTTTCTGTGTATAGAGAAGAAATGGCCAGTGCTCCAATTGAGACTACCCTTGAATTAAGTGATAAGCCTTGTATTAGATATCCAATTAGAAATTACCAGTATCGTGAGTTTTGCCAAACTAGTGAAAACAAGCTAGACACTATTTCAAATAAGCTTGTAAGTTTTACTGTACCGGGTGAACAGAGTTTGTGTTATGCATTGTCTGATTCTTATCTGCTACTTGAAGAACAATTACAGGTTCAGACAGCTCCTAATGGAGCTTATGCTGCATCTGATAGAACTTTCACAGTAGGACTAGTAAACAATGCAGGTGCTAGGAGTTTTAGCTCAATAAAAGTTAGATTTGAGCAGAGGAAATTGAAAGTCTTTATTTATCACAGGGCCCATGAACGGTTTCGACGGTAATGGGTTTATTAACTTATACATGAATACAATTGAAGAGAAGGTCCTGCTACTGGATGGAAAAAAATGAGGGGGCTTCAGTAGATGATATTATACAGGAATTACAAATTATGTAAGCCCTGCTGCATCTGGAGCAATTTCTTCTGATAATGGGTTTGTTTACAGAAGAGGACTTGGAAATACCGTAGCTGATACCAATGTTTCATTTATTATATCATCAAAGTGTGAAATATACTAGAAAGTTGACCGTTCAGATTACGTAGTACGATTGACAAAGTTCGATGATTAATTGTAGCTGCACAAAATTATGATGATAAATATGTTAAATACACTGGAAAACCTTGTACTTATAACCATCGCAAAATGAAGAACGTTGTCGTACTTGTAAACGGTTCTAATCAACACCAAAGTGTTGCAAGAAGTAGTTTTCCTAAGGACGGCAAATTCTCAAATGAATATCTAGATTTTACTCAGTTTAGAAAATAATTCTTCGCCCTCAATGAAATCACCGAGCCTGTAGGAGTTAGTTAACCAGAATGGCTAACTTTGTATCCAATTCATGCAATCGACTTACAATGCAACAATCAACCTTCAAGAAATAATACAAGACTTGATGTGAGCATTGAGTTCAATGAGTTGATTCCACAAGCTGCTTCTGGTACACAACATACATCGATTATATTACATTGCTTAACCATTTGTGAGAGCACAGCCGAACTAACTTATAATGGCAATGGATCACAGTTTACGTGTATGAAAGGATTGTGAGAATATAAAAATATTGATAGCGAATACAATTTAAGCGTGAATATAAATTGAAATTTTTTTTATTTTGAACTAGGCCTCTGAAGAATGGAAGAAATCAATGACCTTGAACATTGGCGGATCAGAAGTTTATTCAGTGCTCGGACATGACATGATATTTTGTGATCATAGTTAAATAGATATTGAGAAAATGGCTGACCGAAAACTAAACAATATATTGCTAATAATTACCGGCTAAAGTTTACTCCAATACTATTAGGGAAAATTCTTTGAACCTATTGTTGCTAGGTTTTTAGAAATGAAACTTGGAATAAAACTTGAAAGCGCTAATGATTTTTTTACTAGAGACGGTGTTTATAGATATACTTCAGATGGTATAATAAATGGAAATACTTTAGTAGAGATAAAATGCCTGTGGAGTAGGAGGATTATTCAAGATTGCATACCTAAGCAATGTCATGCACAATGTCTACTAGGTTCGTATATTTTAGGATTAAACTAATTTTAGTATTTTGAGTTTGAAATTTGTGTTCCTGGATTAAACTGTGAAGAAGTACCACTTCATTTTATAGCTGCTGGAAATGTGAGGATAACAACTGTTCGTGAATTTGGTACTTCTATCCATAGTCCTATTTTTATGTCCTTACTTAAAGGTGAGAAGGCCTTTGATTTTGAGTTTGATATAATAAGCAAGTATGGCAGATTTAATAACAAATTAGGAAAGGGATATAACATAAGTATTACATTGAAAGATCTTTGATACAGATAAAACATGTATGCACATAAAGACGACCCTGATAGATTTTCAAGAATAGTACCGGTTGTAAAAGAAGTGTTAATCAGATCAAAAGTTTTAATCACAGAATATATAAATGAATCACAGAGTAGATCTTAGTGCTACGTCACAAAAAATAAATGGCTATCTATTATCTGATCTTGATGCAATTGAAAATGGGGTTATCAACTTAAGTGATCCTCTGAACTCTTCTGATGCTGTTACAAAGAGTTATGCTGATTCTAATTTCACGGTAACTTGAAATTGTGCAGTTGATTTCAAAGGACTTCCAGCTGTTAATCTAGGACCTGGATTTAATCCTGGTGATGCTGTTAATATTAGTCAGCGAAGCATTATGTTAATAAATCTGGCGATACAATGACGAGAGACCTATACATGAATGAATTTGCTATTACTTTAAGTCACTGGAACTCAAGCGAAACTAATCCAACTGTTTTCCGGATGAAGCTTGTGTTACATATGGTGGACTAAAACGCGATGTGATGCTCAATGATAATCCTGCTAGTAGTTATAATTATAATTATAGTAATTATAATCTAGGTAATTTAAAAGTCAATCTCTTGGCTAGTTATGTACTCACATGAGAAATATAAATGAAACATTAAAACAATTATTTAATTTTGTTTTGTAGCTTTACGCTTACCTTTTACGAATGAAAGCATGTTTGCAATAACACAAATAGCCTCATGATCAGAGCAATTATAAAGACAATACATTTCTGAACACCCTTTCCTAAAGGGTTTTCTTGCAAGACAATATAGCTTACTAGGTCTGTCCTTAGAAAACATATTAGTAGCATAATAAAAATCAGCAAATTTAATTTTTTTTATTACGTACTATTCCAGAATTAAATTCTGTTTCAGTACTATCCAGATCACAGATATCGTAGCGGATTTTACATTTCACTTTCGTCTTCGAATAATTTGTTTACAAGAAGGGTGACCTGACTCCAGATATTCAAGTTCTGATAAAGCCTTGGAACCAATTCCACAGAATATTTCCATTTACAAAGGCTGTCGTTTTTTAACTCTAAAAGAAATAAAGAAGGAAAGTGTTATCCTGATTCAGATATAAGTCAAGTAATTAAACTAAGTCCGGAAAGAATTCCAAAAGGTTTCTTTGACACAGTAGCATCTAATGAAAGTCATCAAGCAAGTATACTATGTATGCCAACTGATTCTGGATACAAATACTCTTTAAGTGTCATTGCTGTATCTAGTAGATATTAAGACTAAAGGGCACTTAAAAACAAGTCATCAAAGGAAGTAACACATGCGATAATTGACATTTACTCAAAGGGTCCTTTAGAATGGCCAGAGAAGATAACAGTTAATCATGGATGTGAGTTCAAAGGAGAGTTCAAGAAAGAAATGAATAGACATGGAGCTCGTGTAATAGAAGCCACTAGCAAGAAGAGTGTTGCCTTAGTTGAAAGAATGAATCGAACAATAGCAGAGAGATCTCTTATTTCATAGTATGAAAAAGAATTAGAAAGTATAAAATAAAGGAGATTATGTTAGAAAAAAGAATGGATTAAGAATTTACATAGTATTGTAGATTATCTTAACAATAACATTACAAACTCAACAGGAGAAGAGCCAGCTAAAGCTGTAAAAAAGAGTTAAACTAAAGAAACCAGAGTACCGTAGAAAAGTAGGAATACAAGAAGAGTTGTTTGACTTGGAACTATTATTGGATATTTACTAGAGCGGGTAAAGGTGAAGAAGAAAAAATAATAAGAGCTACAGACCCAATATGGAGTTTAACAAAGCATGTTAGTGTTAGCATAATGGTAATGAAAGACCAACCAGCACGTTTTTGGCTCAATGCTATTAAAAGAAGTTTTGTAAGAGAAGAACTACAAGTAATTAAACAGTAGTTAATCGGGGCGAACCATCTATTATAATATCTTCAAATTCTTCTTTTGTTATTATTTCATCAGACAAAGCATATGTCATCTTTGAAATAAACTTTGAATTTGACTCTAGATTTGATCTTTAACGTCTGATGATTTCGGCTAGAACACCATCAACTGCTGCCATCATTGCAGATAATGCTTAAAAAAGTGTAACTACATGAGACATATTAGGAACTGATTGAATATATGTACTTGAAATTGTTACTGCTAAGGCTATGACTATGCTTATTAATTTCAGAGTATATCTTATCTTTTTTAGATTTATAGGGAAGCATCAAACTTTAATATCATATTGCATAACTTCTTCATATGTTTGGTTAACATATTTTTTCTTAGGTCTGTCATCACCTCCAATAAGAAATTTATACTCTGTTTTCTATTAGCGCTAGCAAATAATGAGTTGCCTAATGATATAATTGAATGAATGGCTAAGTTGCTCGGACGTGCTTATCCTATCTTAGCGAAAAGCCTGCCAAGGATTTCACTGCAGAGTTTTGACTAGCTGAGTCGCTGATTGACCTCAGCCAGCCTTTCCTCTCCAGGTTCACCTTAATGGAGGGGGCGAGAAATCGTTGAAAAAGCGAGAAATCTACGCCCCCTCCATTAAGAAAACTAGCGAGAAATCGTTGGAACAGGGTCTAAAGAAATATAAAAACAATAGCTGATTTAACAGCCTCTTTTGCGTAGTGGCAGACGAGCCTTAAAGGCTATCACCGCCGCTTGCAGCGACAATAAAGGACCACCCGCAATAGGATTCAAACCCACGACTTCGGGATCGAGCTCGTGAAGAAATATCCGAGAAGCTACACGGGAAAATTCTCCGATATACAAAGACGAGATACAAAAATGTACCCAACTAAGCTTTCAAAATCCGCGCGCGGTCAGTAGATTTGACCTCAGCCTCTAAACCCTCGTGACTGGTAGATACCAGTCACGAGAGTTTAGAGGAAGAGGGAGTTGATGATCCTCCAGTAAGATTGTCCAACTCCTCCTCGCCCTGCTCCCAACAATACTCAAGTACAGTACAACAGCTATCAGCTTCTGTCTGCCCATAATGCTCCACATTATGGTATGCAATTATAATCTTATTTACTTGTTCTTATTTATTTCTTATTTTTATGAATTAAAAAATTCAATTCATTTAATTCTATATGTCTTTGTCAGAACGTATCATATACCATTCTTGACTAACGAAATTTTGACTACAGACAGCTTTTCCGGTCCCTATCTGTTTCGTAGATTGGGAGCTGACTGTGTGTAGATTGATGACTGTAAGCCGGAGAGCTGACCTCAAGGGCTTCTAGCTATTTAATAAACGCTATGCGTATTCCGTCGCTTCGAGTCTGCTCTGCATTGAGAGCTTCGTAGTTGCCATTTACGAAGCTAAATGGACAAGCATCCTCACAAAAGCCCTATATTAAGCCGATGCCGTTATCGGCGAGGTCGAACGACTACTTCCGGTGTAAGCACGTCGGACAACTTTACTTTCTAAATATCATTCAGGACACATGTTAATTTAGAAGTTTTGTAATTCTCTTCTATTAAGTCCATACCCTGTGAAGCACCGTAAATGGAAAATCGTAGTTTGCTCATTTCACGCTTTTCCTCTTATTTTCCTGCAAGTGGAGCTTGGTACAAGAGACCGCGTAAGGGTAGGACCGTCAACTCCGCGCCGTCCTGAGAAAGACTTCTCTGCATCGCAGTCGCCCTATGGATGGCGACGTGCACTTAAGGATCAACATGGGACTTGAGGCCTTGACGCTGGCGTTTACTCGAAGGTTTGACAAAAAACCAGTCGCCCTGAGCCACGCTTCCTGCTTCGCTTCCAGCTGGCGACACTCCGCAAGGGCGAGTGGTCACGTGGACTTTCCAGACAGGGCGTGTCGCCGTCGGCGAAAATTTCTATGGCTGAATGCTCTCTAGCCTTCGGCCGAGGCCGGCGGCCGGGGCCGGCGGCGGAGCGGGCACCTGATAGATTGCTGCGGCCCTGCCGTTACCCTGCGGATTGCTACAAGCGCGTCGCCCCCAGCAGTCGGCCGTCGGTCTCCGATATTCCTTCACTCGTTACCACGTAGCGCAGGCGAGCGACACTGTGACGAGACACTTTTTCTTTAGGGTGGCGGCAGCCCGAGCGAGGAGCGGCCGAAGAAATCTGGCGGCTACCGGGGCTCGAGCCGTTGCAGCTCCGAAGCGGCGGCGCGAACCAAATCAGCCAGATAAGGAATGGTATTGTTCATTTTAGGTTCCTAAATTGCAATGGTGACAATCTGTGGCCGAGACCGCGCAGAAGTCAACTCTGTGCAATTGACAGTCGGTTGTGCTTTCGGAGTCGGCATCGGCATTTGAGCTCATTTTAGCTCTCAAGGCCACGGAGCCGTTGGTGTATGTCGCGGCCATTGTTGAACGCCTCTAGCCCCCGGCTGCTGTCAAATAGACTTGTCTACGCTAGGGCTATGCACTTGCAGGTATGGGCACTCTCCATCGACGCTGTGTCCCGCCAACGTCGGCGCACCTGGGTGCATTGACGCTGCGCACACGAGTCGCTAGCTACGGTTCAAAGCTCGGGCGTCGCCGGTATTCGCCGTCGCCCACCGAGAGTTGCACCGTTGCGAGCGCCGCGTTTTGCGGCTTAGCTCTGTCCTGACGCAGAGGCGGCCCACAAACGCGCGCGTAGCAGCGCGGCTCCGCGCGTTCTGCTGTGACGCGCGCCGCGTTGGCGGCCGCCGCCGCTTCGGCAACATGCTGGAATGGCAATGATCGACGGAGTACGCGCGTTCGCTCAGCGCGAGTTATTGGAGCTTTTGTCGGCTATTGATCAACTATTAATTAGTCGGTACGAGCCGCGGAGGCGGACTAGTGCGGACGGGTAGTCCGGCGAAGTGCTGCGCTCTCCCGCCGGTGGCCATGGGCGGTGGAGGGGGATCGCCGCCGCCGGAGTCACGTTCAACGCGCCTACCGCTCGTCTCTTTACCTAAGCGTAAGCTTCTTTACCTAAGCTTTGCCCCGCCTAAGCCTGCGATCTGCTCGGCCTCGAGAGGGCGCGGCTCCTGCGCCCGCTCGAGGCCGAGGCGCCGCCTAGCGAAGGATTGAGCGAGCTCAGCCAGGTGTGCCGCCGTCGTTTGCCATAACTGGCGGCGGGGCGGCCGCCCTTCCTCTCTGCGCCTGCTCCGACTAGTGCGTCCGACCTCTCGAGGCGGCATTAAATAAATAAATAAATCCTAGCTGATTAAACAGCCTCTTTTTGTATAGCGACAGAAGAGCCTTTACGGCTATCACCACCGCTTGCAGTGGCGATAAAGAATCGCCCACCGCAGGAATCGAACCCACAACCACGGGACCGAGGTCGTGAAAGCAACTGCCTTACCTAGTGTGCCATCACGGCTTGACTGTGCGACCGGAACTAGTCTCCGAAGAGAGCCGCCTCCGGCGATGGCTGCCGAAGTCCGCCCGCCGCCGCTCGCCGCGAGCTCAGGCTCCCTTCTCCAGACAGCTCCGCCGCGACAGACGACGAAGTGACTATGCTGCCGGCCGGACGGCGCAGAGCCGGCGGCTTTGCGAGTTCTGCTGGTGACGTCCTTCCCGCAGGCTGCTGCTTCTGCGTGCGTCTCGAGCGTCCGACTTAGCCGCCTTAGATGGCGCGAAGCTAGGAGCACGATGCTAGCTGCAGAGGGGTGCATCGCTTACTTCGCGGTAAGGAGGTCGGGTGGGAGGAAGGGTGGCAGGTGGGTACAGAACACTCTCGCCGGGCTGTGAATCGAGAGGGCGGCGGCCGCTATATCGCTCCAATTCGATAATAATAATAATAACAGTACGACATTGTATAGTGCCCCAGGAGAACTGTATCTCTTTCTAGGCAGTGCACTTTACTTATGCTGAAAAGGAGGCATGGCTGAACGGTGAGAGGTAGCATGCACAGTGTCAATACCCACGAGCACGCACGGAAGACAATGCAAAAGGACCCAGGAAATGCTGTGAAGTACAGGTGGGTTTCGATCTGCCCTTTAAACGCTCAAGTCGGGTATTGTCTTAACGTCCGTCGGTAGTGAGTGCCAGGCCTCGGAAGCGTACACACGGAACGCAGAATCTCCAGCAGCAGATTTAGGTTCGCTAGAGGCACAGCTCAACGACTTGGGCTGAAAGAGCAAGGGGTGCGATGCCAGCTGGCATGACTGGGAAGCAGTTCGGCTAGGCTCGGCAGGACCGAGAGATCGAGACGATGACGTGGACGACGTCTCGATCCTTTGCTCTTTTGCTCTTTTTTTTTGTCTCTCTTGACGATCGGCTGATCGCCTGGTAGCGGTAGAGGCAGCTGCAGAGGCTGCCGCCGCCGCCGCCGCGTCGGCAGCCTCGCAGGCTGAGAGCGGCTAGGTGAAGCCGCTCTCGGCTTCACCCGAGCGCCGTCTGCGGCGCGGCAGAGTAAGTCTGGCCCTGCCTAGCGCGCAGCAACAAGGTCGGCTCCCTACTGCCTTTGCCCCGCCCCGCCCCCTCCCCCGCGGCACGGCTGGATCGAAGCGCTGCAGCATCGCGCCTGTCGACAAAGTGCGGTGGCGGCGGCGGCTGCGGTGGAGTAGGAGGAGAAGCAGCAGCAGGAGCAGGAAGAGAAGGAGGAGCAGGAGTAGGAGGAGAAGCAGCAGCAGGAGCAGTAGGTAGGCCAGCTTTCCGCTATCTTGACTGAGCGGCCGAAGGCACGCGGTTCAGTGCACGCATTTCCGGTTCACCCCGTAGAGCGTCGGTCGTGCGACTACCTGCGCTGAGCCCGGCAAGCGAAGAGCGCCGCATTCTCGAGCTGGCGGAAACGACGCCGGCGGCATCGCTTCACTCACAGACTTGTGATCGGTTGTGAGTGGACGGAAACTTGTTTGCTCATGACGCCTCTTCCCGAGTGTTTAACTAAGCGATTACGAGTTGTGAGTCAAGACCGGAAAGACACTCTCGACTGACGACGTTTGATCTGGGGAAAATCGGCCGCAGATGTTTGCGACCGGTCGTTGTTTGTTGTTCTCGAGTGGGTGCATGCAGAGAGCTATTTTAAACAAAATATTGTTGATCCTCAGATTTCCTCCTGAAGGATGGTGTATTCACGAGAGAGGGCGCGAGAGTGAGTCAACCTCGGAGCTAGCACCGGTAAAGAGACCTCTGAGGGGCGTTGCTTCGACTTCGCATAGCGTCTCGGAAGTTACGTCTGTCCGGTAAAACCGCTTTGCAAGTGACAGCTCCATACTGCAAGGCAGCATAGCAGGTATAGACCGGACGAGTACGCAGAAGAGCGCCTAGCGAATGATGCTACCAGGTCCATTGCTTGCACGCATGCACACGATAGGAGAACAGATCTGCCAATCACTATCATCCCCGAGAAATAAGTCCAGGAGCCTCATCGAGGATGCCTAGCTATACTTCGTGCGAGCACCGCGACGACAAACGAGATGGTTCAGTATCGTATGACCCAATCATTATGTCATCAGTTGAGCAATACGATCCTGGCTAGACAGAATGTACCCTATAGCTCTTAACGTTCATAAATAACTACCTATAGATCAACGGTTCTCAAGCTGTTCGACTCATTTGATGTCGAATGACCTTTCACATGGGTTGCCTAAGACCATCAGCAAGCTCGCATTTCCACATTTTGCAGGCAATAGTATTATGGTTGGGGGTCACCAAAACATGAGGAACTGTATTAAAGGGTCGCGGCATTAGGAAGGTTGAGAACCACTGCTCTAGATTCTGGCAGTCAAACTCTTAGACGAATGGCGTCGGCAAGATTTTCAGTAACAATAATAACAATTGTAGTAACAGTTACAAAAAAGGCTTTTGCATAACGCCCTAATAAAATTACCGGAATGGAAGCAAGTCAATTGGTTATCGTTAACAAAAACAGTGTAAACGCGCATAAGCCAATGCGGGACAAGGCGTTTTTAGATGCGTTTTAACTGTTAACAAATCTGGCGATGTCGTGACGCCAGTCGCGATCGAGTTCCAGACTTTGAGAGCAGACAAACTGAAGTCACCGCATCCAACGGATTTGAGGCTGGTTGTAGGCACACCTATACAATTTAGTAATAATAATGATGTTGGTAATGATAAGTGTTCTGTATGGCACACGAAGAGAACTTAATCTCCAGTCAGACATTGTACGACTCGCTGCAGGAAAGCAATAACCAATATTGATTAAAAAAAGGCACCTTGGTTGGGTTATCGTGCAGAAGCAAAGAAATAGTGATCAATGATTAAAATACAAAAGCACACAACAGACTTACGGCCGTCATTTAGTAGATTTCTCCGGTTAGTAACACGGTGAATCAGTCGTGGACAAGTAGGCAAAGCACACAGCAACATAATATCTCTACTGGGGCACCGTACATAATGATTTCACAGTTACCCTTAGTCATGATAGACACAACTCCCGACGCACGACCAAATCGAATTGAAAACGAAGGTTCGAAAAGAGAAGAGACTGTTTTGAACAGGTAGCTTTTCAGCTTCTTTTTAATGTAGTCAATGGACGAGATCACGTGGTTTCAGTCGGTAGTGAGTTTCAAGCTTGGGGAACAAAGTAGCTGACGGCACGGTCTCCGTGCGATTTGAAGTGAGCTAAGGGCAAAACTTATTAAATAGAGCCAGAATAACAGATGGAGCGACGGTAGCCCTGAAATAGAACTATTTCAGATCGATAAGCTGGAGCAAGAAATGGAGGTACCTAAAGGTGAGTGTAAGGATCTTGAAGTTGACACGCTGCTTGATAGGCGGCCAGTATGGAATGCTGAGCAGTTATGTGATGGGGGCAGTATGGAATGCTGAGCAGTTATGTGATGGGGGCAGTATGGAATGCTGAGCAGTTATGTGATGGGGGCAGTATGGAATGCTGAGCAGTTATGTGATAGGGCAGTTTGGAAGTTTTTGTTATGACAGCCTGACTTATAAGCTAATTTTACGCACCAACTCTAAGCGTGGTATTGCATATGCACGAAGACCTACAAGTAGTGACTCTCAGGAGTCTAATCGGGATGTCGCAAATGCTGGAACCAGTTGGGCTGCGACAGTCTTAACAAAGCTGTGACTTTTATTTTCGTGCTACGTTGGTGAAAATAGGCTAGTTTTGAATGTCGAGCTGATGGGCTCATTATGTGACAAGCTATTTTGGAAGAGGACATGCAAGTTCTAGGCGGAAAATTCAGAAGATATGCTGGTAGAGCCAATTTGGAGAGTTAGGCTTTCTTGTTTTCGAATACCACGTGGACTTTTGATGTGCTTCGAAGAAATCGGCACCGAGAGTGCTACGGCTCTGAGCGCAGGCGGTCGCTGCTCTGAGCGCAGGCGTTCCGTTCCGAATCACTTAAGTGACCCGATTTTTGAAGTGGGCGTGTTGGTATTACTATAACTTCTGCCTTCCTAGAACCCTGCTTTCCTTCACCAGATGACATGAGAGATTCGTTTTTTCTTGCAGTCATTTTTATGCGAGCTTTAGTAATCATTTACAAAAGCAAATAATTCGAGAAAAAAGGCAATTTTATTATAGCTGTTTTCTGCTAACTTCTGCACATCTGCTTGCATGGGAGCTGCTCCCATTAGTTACTCGCCGCGTTGCAAGGAGGAAGTTTAACCTTTAGTCGATAAGGTGAACGCGAGGCCTTTCATCCGTTTTCCGTGCGCTGCGTTCCGCGTGAAAGATGAAATCAATAAGCCACTACACCGAGTTTGCAACAGGAAGTAGGAGGGGTATGCCTTGCAAATATAAGATTGCTTCACAGCCAGACCTCTTACTTTTAGTACCAGTGATTGATTATCGGGACGTAAACTGTCGAGGGTATTTTAGCCAGTGACTTTGGTTCGTCAAGAGCTGGTCCTAGATTCGCTTGGCAGAGCAGTTAATGAGTCGGCTATCGAACATTGCTAAGTGGCGAACGTAGCCATCTTTGTGGCACTGGCGAGGGCGCGGAAAGCAACGAAGGTGTTGCACTAGTAAAGGCGTGCAAGGTAGTGGCTACGTTTTCAGCATGAGGAGATTTACCTCGACCCAAAGGGGAGTTTACATAAGTTCGAGGCTTCGTTCGAAATGTAAAGATGGTAGTGACAGGAAAAGCACGACTGTAATAACCCCGATACGCAACCACTTTGTCTTATCCTCACGACAAACCTAGCAGTGTTGCATGGAGTAGTGCCTCATATTTTTTAGGTCGATGTCTATAAACTCGCTCCTGCATTTTGAGTGGAAAGATATTCGAGTTCGGCGACACACGCTACTCTAGTAATAGACTAACATAGCAGTGTTGCTGGGGTTGGTGCCGTATCTTTTTAGGTTGATGATTATTGACTCGCTCCTACGTTTTGAGTGTAAAGATATGCGAGTCCGGCGCTACAAGCTACTCTAGTAACAGTACGCTAAACAATGAAGTTTGGCATATTTGCTGTTACAAATTTCTAATTGCTGAGAGCTAGGAAGTACACTTCATGAGTCAATCGATCTCTCTACAGCTCCGATCATTACTTTTCATACTATACAGTTGTGCAGGAATGCGATTATACATGCATAGTTTTCACAGCTTTTTTGACACTAGAGTACTAACAACTGCCTGCACTTAAGATAAGCAGACAGCGATAGAATGTCTCCACGAATCACTGACCGACAGACCGCAGCCCAGAGTGAGCGACTTCAGCATGTTCTTGTTTCATACAGTGGTCAGGTCTTTAGGCACACATTAATCTGTATACATTATTGAACAGCACTCTGCACATAAGCAATCGCGGTCCATCGCGGCTCTTTCATAAGTGGTCTCCAGTTAAAAATCTACGGCCCAGCTCAAAATTCATAATCGCGGGACGTCGCATGATGCGCGAGACAGTTGAGCACTGACGCTTCCCCCCAGGGAGTCGTGCCGACCATCCCTAAACGGCGAAACGGGGCCAAACGGGCCACGTGACGGCTCTTTGTTATCCTTATAGCTACCGCTTCACCTAATACTGTGATCTCGATCGAGGATCGTGGCTTGAATGGGGACTAGCCATGCTCCAAATGTCCTAGCCATGCACCAGTCAACTAAAAGATTCTTCAGCTATACAGCGGCTAAAGCCGGAATATAGGTGTCCAACAGCAGGTGTCTAACCTTGGTGAAAGAAGGTGATTTGATTGAGCTTGACTGGTCTAATGGGTCGTCGTCGCCTGGACGGGGGTAGCGTCGATACTTACTGGTGACATGCTTGTGGCAGTGGGCGCCGGTTCTTCGCCGGGCCGCTGCCAGAGGGATCGCATTCGCTAACCGACGAAGTCTGATCGCCTCTAGCTGGCACATTTGTTATTTCAGTTACTCGAATGCGCCGTGCTGATATAACTCCAGCGTAACTTCAGTAGTAGAATGAGAACGAATCCATGCTCGCCACGCGCTGATTACGAGCGAAGCATACCTAGCACTACTCCGGCCGAGCATCCAAGCGAGCTGCAGTCTGAGGTCCAGAAGCTCACGGGTCGTCGTCTGCGGAGAGACAGACGGCCCGGCCGCTTCTACGACTGAGCCTTTTCTCCTTCAGCTGATTGCTAGCCGACTTCATTGCGTAGGCTGACGACGACGACGTCGGCTTGCCATCCCAGCAAGAGTTTTCATTAGCCGAGATAAGATGTGGGTAGGTCTGTGGCAGGGCGTCAGACTACTGCCGTTGTAGAGCCGCCTTAGTAATGGCCGGTAGTGTCAGGTAGTTCGGAGAAGTACCCATCCTCGTCAAGACGACAATCGCATCCGAAAACGACAATTCTTAGAAGTCGCTTGCATAAACGAAGCTAGTGAAAGACTGATCGCACACGATCGATGAGGATGACACACACCGACGTATGCCAAAACTGCCGACAGCAGACCAAGCGGCCGACTGTAAAAGCAGGCTCTTCACATCAACTGCAGCAGCCTGGTCCAAAGCACTGTAGCGCAGTCCCCTGACCGCCGCGGCGCTCGAAGATTCTCCTACTATCGAAACTGTCGACGGACCAAGGCTGGCAGGGTCAGCCGGCTCGGCGCTCCTTTTTCGCCCGGTGACACCTAACCAGGTGGCCCGTTACTTCGGGCACCTTCGCCATCACTGCCCCTCCCCTCCGTAATGTTTGCACTTTGGTGGGAGGAGGCACTTGTTGGATCAATGACGACAGTGTCTAAAAGAAAAAAACTTGAAATAAAAAACTTCAGTGAGTGGCATTTTGACGCGTAATGGTTCTGTGCAACTTGGCTGATCAGTTCTGTGGCAACGAATGTTAAGGACTCCGTGGTTCGTCTGCGGAGCGGCTTACCAAACGATAAGATTCAGCAAAAAGTCTTTCGCGGCTGGTATTTTAGCAGCACGATCAGTTACTGCGTACTCGCTGAGACGTAAGGACGGTGGCACCGATAGAATCTCTTCACCAGAAGCTTCCAGTCGCCTTTGGACTCCGGCACCTTCGACATCCGGATCCGATGCTTGGACCGAAACGCCCTGGTGGCAGTCGCCGACCAATTTTACCCTCTGTGACTGACCAGCAAAGCACACGTTTAGACGATTAGCCAGAGCTGGTATCTGCTCCTCGTCACGCCTAACTAAGTGGACCACTCGTTGCGGGTGAGGTGGTGTAGCCAAGATACATATTGCCACCCACAAAGTTTGCCTCCACCTTCTGGACGAAGGAATAAACGGGGTAAGCGAGGGAGGCAGCAGATCATTGTCATTGATCGAAAAGTCAAATTTCATTAAGATAACGCAGTAGAATCAACTACAATTTATTGGCTGAGACTAAATGGAACAAATTGTCAAACTGGCAAACTTTACTTGAAATAGAACCCTAGCATTCTGCTTGCCACGGCTCACAATATTCGGGATTTATGACTTAAATGTCAAGCAGCAGCCACAGCTCAGATTCAATTAACGCCGGCGCGTATTTTATTCAGCATGCGCAACCATAGGTCAGGTGTGGCTGGAAATGGTGCAATAAATCAATGAAGCAAGAAAAATGAAAATTACCCAACCTGTAAAAGAGACCTGGCGCTAGTTAATACATATGGTATCCATTGTTACCCCGAAGCCTGTCACGAGCACATGCCTACAGAGACTTGCCATATTTAGTAAACTGACAAAAGACAATTTAATTTTTCGTGTTGATGCTGCTATAACGATAACTTTAAGTTGACCCGTGTGTTACACTAACTCAATGATGTCGACGCGATACGGCATCGAATGAATTAAAGATGGCCACACATCAACAGCATCCTCAAAGCAACAGCAACACTGGTGCTAAGCACTTGGGCTGATAGTGAAACCTTTATTTTCTGGTCCACAAACTCGATGTGGCTGGCAGAGTGCTAGCTTTCTTATTTCAAGCCAGACTCAAGTTGAAGAGTATGCGGTAACTGTATGTGACACCAGAAAGATAGATGTTATACTCATAAAAAATTTTTTGCATTACTATTAGCGTTTGGCGATAATTAAACAAATGAATATTGAGCGATTCAACTCTAGACGAACACAGAAACGTGTTGTTCATTGCCAATGCCATCGCCATTTACTGCACCCACAGGCTTTTTTGTGTGCCAGAAGTAGCCCATCAATTGCAAAGAACACAGTGTGTAGGCAGAGATGGTGTAACGCTGCTACCATTTGTGGCACCAGATCAGCCAGCGCATTCGCGTCAAGCACAGTTTTTAAACATCGAGCAGTCGGACCTTTCCGCTGGCCTAAGATTCCGAGAGCCAGTTTCGCAAGGGCACCCTTGGCTACGATAGTCACATCTTCTTCCTGCAAAGGTTTTCGCTCTCAACGACACCTTGCAGTGAGAGTTCGTGTGACTAGCTGGCGAATTTTGCATGGCTGAATTCTGAATGAGGATATATACTTGTTATTGCGCATGATCTGCCTCTCACTTTTTAGAAGCGTTACCCAGAACAGATTTTTGCGTATCCCAGACAAGCCATCCAGACGCCCCAGTGACCTGCAAAAATATATTGTCAGCAAAAGAATTGAATTCTTCTGAAAGTTTAGCAAGTGTAGGCCAGTTTACCACTAGCACGATACCTCGAATTGGTCGTGTGTATTGTAGAGTCATCCGACAATAATAATAATAATAATAATGCACTTGATAAAGCACCATCAGAGAACTCAATCCCTTTCTAGGCGCTTTTACCCTCAGGTTGAAATGATTCATTAACAAATTTAACCTATGCTATTAAAGCTGTAGTCGTAGTGCTCCGTCCTGCCGGGTTTAAGGGCGTTACCCTCGATTGTCGGTTCAGGAACAGAGACCCCTACACGGCTTCTGAGCCCGAGATGGCGTCCGAGTATGACAGAGGATGGCAGAGCCGTCGAAGTGCCACGTAGGAGGATGGCATGAGGACGGATGATGTCGGAGGATGGCAGAGCCGCCGAAGTGCCACTCGCTCCGCTCGTAGGGTGCCGAGGTCCGCCAGGCTTTGTTCTGCTACCGGCTGCCGGGAGCGCAGACGACGAAGGGCCTCAACACCGCCGACCTTTAGCCGGCGGGGAGAACTGACAAGGCCGTGGCCGTGTATGTATCGACCTTATCCCAGGCCGTCGCCACCAGGGCATCCTTCCTGCCGCCGAACTGTACCGCCACATCGACGATGACCGCTTCGGTACCGTTATCGATCGTCGGGTCTGGCTTGAGTGCCGGACCGCCGCCGGCGAGCGGCCAGGCCCTGCTTGCAGACAGGCTGCGGTGGCCGGAAGAGTCCCGATTAGGCAGCCGGGAACCGGGTTTTGTCGGGCCGCAATCGCTAGCAACATCGGCTGGCAAAGGCTGAACACATTGCCAACGGTCTCAGCCTCCGTATGGCGAAGGCGACAGCTGCTAGCTACTCCTGAGGTACGACTGACTCTTGGTGGTGCCCTCTGGCGGCGGCGCCGCCCACCGCCAGGGGCACTCCCGGGAGTGCCGGGTTGCCTAACGACTCTTCGATGAGACTCTTCGCCTGAAAGTAGCTATGGGTCGTAAACCTATGCTCGGCCAGACAGCAGCTGACGCCTCCCGAGCAGCCTGGGACGTCCAAAGGTCTATAGTTATTGCAAGCACAGGCTGACTCGGCGAATAGAGGCAACCTGGAGGACTAAAAAAGAATACGTTCAATCGGCGAGTCTCGCATGCAAGTATGCGAGACTGCTAAGAAATAGCCCAATGCATTTGCGTGACAAGAAACGCCGTACTTAAAAGTTTTGCTTTTATCGTACCAGCATGCATGTACGGTGTAACCTGTAGCTCTTTCGTGAGCAGATTGGCTTCCTCTCGCTGTTACGTCCGATTCCGACATGAACGATGCCGGCGCTTCGCGACGGGCCCTGCCTTTCCGAGCTACTCTCCGCGCTGCTCGCGCGACTCTGCCCCGGGGCATGCGCCTCAGCCTCACCTCGAGAGTCGGGCATCCAATACCAAGCTCCTAAATACGACGTGTTTTCACATAGGCGCATAGCTCATACATACCGCTGATACAGAACTCGCGCCGGTCCAACTTCACGCCGCTGAGTGCACTGCAAAAGCTAATTACTACTGCAGTACTTACAATTCAAGCCACAGGGCTAATTTGGCACGTAGATACAGTCAGCACATGTCCGCGCTCGTAGTGACGTCTCCTGGACCTTGCAGGAGTTGGGCATTTTCAGACGCAGTTGTACTTCCCTATTAATTAAGAAGTAGCCAGTGGGACACGATAGATGCTGTCTATGGGTTAAAGCGGCCGCAAAGGCGTGGCAAAAGAATTTCACATCCCAGATTGTGAGCTAACAGAGAAGGCGCAGGGTTCCTTTTAGGCTGAGATTATTCCCGCTCCGATGAAGCAATCGCTGCTGAGGATGGCGCTATATAATACCTTAATAGAACGAGCGTTGCCACTATACGGTTTTTTCACTCTATAGAAAACGTTCGCACACTACCTCAGCCAGAATATGACTGCAAAGATAGTATTTGTGACTTCTAAATTATAATGATTCGGAACAGGTTAAGTCAGAATCGATGGTTATCAAACGGCGACGTCATAAATCAGCCTGATCAGCCTGGCCGGTATTAACTATTCGCCTTTCCTGAATTACAATGGCTAGGAACCAATTGTGCAATAATTCTACGACAAGGGCCGCATAAAGGCAGACGCCGTGTAATAGGCTGTCGGTAGTACTACTGGAGTTGGAGTTGGCCCTGGTATTCGAGATTAGTTGAGCTCTTACAATTCTTGACAATTGAGGAGGCCTGTGAAAGGGGTTGCGCGTCATGACCGCCGTTGAACTCCTTTACCATCCGTCGCTGTAATATATACTCCTCTGTGCCATGGATACGGACATGTTATGCTAAGGTACGGTTACCGCGTTCCGCTACTGCTGGTATACCTGCATGCAGAGGTGCTGGCTAGCCTCGATCTCAGCTTGCAGAGTTTCACTGCGCGCGTTCGTCGAGCATCGGCTGAGACGTCGGCTTCGCTTTCGCAGCGCTGCGTTTGCGGCCTCTTCCTGTCTCGACTCGGTACAAACGCCGCTAAAATCCGTTTGTCTATAAAGAGCCTGGCTCTTGTGACAGTCGGTATGCTGTGCTACGGGCTTTATCGGGAGATTGCATGCCGAGGCTGATGCAGGCCTCCAGTGCCTCCCGTTGATTTTGAATTAGGCCGATCCACGCCGCATGCGGATGATGGCTCGTTACGTTAAGCAAATGCGGCCGCTCTTCGGTGTATCCGCCGCATTTGATTACCAGCCGCATAGCTGCGCGCATTGGTTCTGCACCTGCTCGTCGTTCGTCCGCTCTTCTTCCTAGTGCATCCAGCTTCGGCGCGCTATTTCTGTCGCCGCAGGCAAGGAGAGGCGTCGATACGATCGCTAGGGTTCGAACGGGTGCGGACGCTAACGCAGAGAAGCTGCTACAGTGCGTCTGTAGCAGCTTCTCCTCCCCGCCAAGAGCCGCTGCAGTTGCCGAGGCCACTCCTTCGGAAGCTGAATAACTGCGAGGGAATGTGGCGCAGCAGCCGGTGAGCACTGGGCGGAGACCCTACGAGGGCTCAGACTGCTTAAGCAGTCGCAGACTCTCCAGCGGTGGAGGGGCGGACAATAGCTCTCGGCAGATGACTCGGCAGTCCGACCCAAATCCGTGCCCTGGCGGCACATGTGGGACGGACATCCGTCTACCACAAACTGCCGCCAGCTGTCGGCCTGGCTCGGAGCGAACAATGGCTTGACAGGGCAAAAACAATGCATGCACGGAATGTAAGGGGCTGCCGAACAAGTACAGAGAAAGGAGAGACAGGGCTAGATACTTAGACGCGCCGGCAGCCGCCTGGAGTGCATCGGCTGGGCTTGGCCGGCGTTGTTTCAGAATTAAGTGCTCGTCGTTGTTGGAGCCAGCGGGACTGTTGCTTGGTCGCGCTACAACACAATACAATACAATCCACCGGATGACAGGTCCTGCGGAGGGCTGTCGCACTAACATTCCCAAGAACGTGGGAATAGAAGTAAAATTTGGTTTAATTGAAAAGTCACCAATGAACTGTATAGCAACGCTAATCACTTAGTCTGCAGCTCGCATTGTAACTTTGACCGGTAGAGTCTAAAATACAGAAAGATTTAATGGCAACACTTGCGCAAGAAGGTAATCGCTAATAGTTTCCTTGTTTTATTTAGACGTGCAAACACGCAGCAAAAATGTGACGTCTTCCGGGTTCGTACCGAATGTGCGATGGCTGACGGCGTAGCCGGAAGCTCTCAGTGAGTTTTCTAGTCTTGTCCTGTCTAAATATGTCTGGAAGAAACGCACTTCCAAACCAGCAAAGTTTAAAGTGAGGGCTTGTAAGAGCCACAGTCCCCCCACTTTGAAGCTGCATATTTACAAGTTGAATGTAACAAGCAGTTCACCTCTCAAGAACGGCGGGCTCGTAATTTGTGAATTACGTCGTAGGCTGAATCGGTGGCTCACTGCTCGTTGCTGCTTAGAAAACCCCGCGCGGGACATTGGACTAGTTAATTGAAGTATCGTGTTTTATTTGCAGCAAATTGAAAGCGCGTAAAAAGAGACTGAGTTGTCGGAGAGCGCTTTATAAACTGCGTTATTGTTATTATTATTGTGAAGAGCCAGTGCGTAACCCATCGGCGCCCCGGCATTGGGGGTTAGGATCCAGTGTCAGGAAATCGAATAAAACGGTAATATCAGAAACGACGGACGACTTTAATAAAGCGTTGCGGTCCCGGGTTGGTTGATTTCTTAAGGGTGGCTTTTATTGAAATGCTTTATTGAAAGAGACCCGTAAGCGACTTAATTTTCCCTACTGGCTTGCTGCTTAACCACTCCACATACACCATCTACCTGCAACTGATTTCTATGCGAGCTCCGCGCGCACTTTGCGTGGACGCTGGGTTAATGTCTCTCCTTTCTACTAACTGACACTTGCCGAGGCAGTAATTAAAGCTATTTGCAGAAGAGAGGGCTGCAAAACATTGCAAGAATAAGAATACAATGCGCAGTTGAATAAGAATACAATAAAATTGCAAGAATAAGGTTACAATAAGAATCGAACGCTTCTCGTCAACATTCACAAAGACGCTCGTGCGTACGCGCAGACAAATTCTTGATCGGTCTTCGAGTTAACGAAACGCACAGGATAATAAGCGATTGCTCGGACGGCAGGCGGGGATGGGAGCCTTTAAAATGAATCGAACGCGCCGGAAATGTCTGGACTCGGCTGCTCTGCCGCTATTCTGCCAAGGGCAATCGGAAAGAGATAGAGAGAGAGAGAGAGAGAGAGAGAGAGAGAGAGAGAGAGAGAGAGAGAGAGAGAGAGAGAGAGAGAGAGAGAGAGAGAGAGAGAGAGAGAGATGATAGGACGCTCATTTTTCCCGGCAGAAGTACCACAAGTGCCGCAGCCCGCTCCACTGGGGTGGCGGCGGCGCGCTGCGCCAGCAGCCGACACAAGTGGTCCGTGGACGGGAGCTCACGGCGTCAAGGCCGAAGCTGTCGCACGATCGCAGCAACGCTGCCGGCTGTAAACAAAACGAGGCGGCTTCACCGTAAATCGCAGCGGCCGCGCCGAATATCCGGGCGTCGACGAGGATATCCAGACGTCGACGGGTTCTTTCTCGAGCCATGTGCTACCCCGATCGGGCGTAGTCTTCTCGATGGACCAACCCGACCTCGCTCTTCACTCGAAGTCCTCTCGGGGCTCCGCCTTCGAATGTACCGCTTTAAAATACCTCTCAGCATTGATAATTCGGTCTTGCTCGTTGCTACGCGTTCGCGTCTTTATTTTCGGTCGCGAATAAAAGCTCTTTCATGCAATCTCCGCCCGCCCTGCTGGCGCCGGCCGCCCACGCTGCGCGCGGATAGAGCAGCCGTCGCGCTCCGAGCGCGCGCACAGGCCGCTTTCCCCGGCACTTCCGGCGGTGCCGCTCGTACCGTCCGGCGAGCGAGCTGGCCCGCAGCCCGCTCGCTCTGGCCACGCCCGCAGTCGCAAGCGTATCGGGAGATGGTTCGCTGGTTGCGACCAACTCGGTCGACCGTCATAGCCGCTCATTCCGCCGGCGCTGCCAGGCACCCGCAGGAGAAGCAGTTTTCCGCCGCCGCCAGAGCTCTCCGATACCCGCCGCTAGTCGGGCGTGCCGGCGCGCGCCCGACTGGCGGCGGCCACGCCCGACTGGCGGACCCCTGCGGCAGCCCGCGCCGCTCTCGCGCTCGATCGGCGGCAAAGCCGCGTTCGCTGCTTAATGTCGCCATCGCCATCGTTGAGACGGAGCTCCGGCTCGGCTGGGCGCTGGACGGAGGAAAGGCCGAGTAGCAGGAAAGCCCGGAAAAGCTGCTGCTGCTGCTCCGCTTACTCTCAGTCGACATACCTCCTAGCTTGCTTCGGCGGCGGCGGCGGAGCGCGTACGTCTAGGCGGGCTTAGCGAATGCAAATATTTTAGCATTTGCCTATTTGCACTTGCCGAACTTGCACCGGCAGCGCGGCGAAACATCGACGACCCGTGCGGCACGCTCGCCGTTCGCGCGCGACCTCTGCGCTCATGGGGTGGGGTGGGAGGAGGAGAGAATCGGAATCCGCGAGCAGGCGCGCGGCTCGCTCCGTCGCGCCGCTTATGATATGCAGCGCGCTGCGTCCAGGGATCGCGCTTCGAGCGCAGACTCCGGGACTACTGCGGTGGCTGCCTCGTCATTGAGGCCGTCCGCTGACCTTCAGTTTTTCGGGCCGTGGATCGAGAGCCGGTCAGAGCGCAGGCGTGGCGATGCGAGCAGACCGACCGGTCTCAGCGGGCCAACACACACGGCTCGCTGCCGCGCAGGCTCCTCGGCGACTTCCGGCGGCTCGCGCGCGAGACGCCGGAAGTCGCCGGACGGCAGCTTCTTGCTTTCTCCTACGCGCTACTAAAGCACTTTCAAAGCGCCGTGCAGGGCTAGAGCGGCAGCCGACGGCTCAGCACCGCGCGCGCGTGCCGCGCCGTCCCCGGGTCCTGAGCGAATGCAGGACAGTCGGTTTTAGTCGGTCAGGGCACGACGGTGTAACGTCGCACGAGCGACGTTGATTGATTGCTAAGGGATCGCTGGCGCGCTGCCTACCGAGCTACGCTGTTTTCGAAGCGACGCCGAGACGAGACGTTGGCCGAGCTGCATACGTTGCTACGCTGTCGCTGACGCGACAGCGCGTCGCCTTTCGTCGACCGCAGTCTGGCTAGCCCTTGGGCTATTTGGTATTTCGCCGCCGTTTGAGCGCCTCTCGAGCCCACACGAACGACGCTGAACGTTTGACTCCTGTGCTGCTGCGCTGTCGAAAGTGGTCTCCGTCGCAGCTCCGGTTTCGCTCCACCCCACCACACCACACCCCCTAGATGCTTACCTACCAGAGTGCGCCGGCGGTGGAGGGTTTCGGGCGACGAGATGCCCGTCTGCATCGAGCCGTCGCTTTTTTATTTGCTGCTGCACAGCATCCTGGAGAGCGTCGAAGAAACGGAGCGGCGGGGGCTGCATTGGAGACTGCAAGTCGCCGCTCGATCGATGGACGGTGGGAAAATGGAGGGCGGGGGGGGGCGACGCCGAGCTCGGACATAGCTCGGACGGTCGCTGCGCTGCCAATGCGCAAGTGGTGACGCTTCCGACTCGCTTTAGAGATAAAAATTATGGATGAAACTCGGGGCATCGGCGACCGGCAGTAGTAAAAGCCGGCGATCGTAGGACGAATTTAAACAATATCTACACGCATCCAGAGTAAGCACGCGCACGCGCGCACACACGAGCACACACGGACACGGACACGCACATATATATATAAGCATGTAATTAAATTCCATCTAGAGGCAGAGGCGGGCGTTTATGTCTGCGCCTCCAAAATGGCGAAGAGAATCAAGGTATGTATGTTACACAGACGTTTTCTATAGCACACTCAAAGCTTAAGCACATGTCGATTAGCATTCCTTAGACAAAACATTGTGAAAGACGGTATTTGGCAAGAAAGAGGCGGGATTAGAGAAGGGTTTGAAGTAGTCGAAATATCGAATTGAAATTGTGGTGCCATACACCTTTGCTTTGCAGGTCCTAGTTGGTGGAACCCACTCGCACAGTTCTTGCGAAATTGCTCCTGCTGTGGACTGTAGTACATCCTTTCCAGCCTCCTGAGCTGCTGCCACTTCTACGCTACTCACTTTATTGACGTTCCTCCTGACTCAGCTTTGCTTCTTACTTTTTCTTCGTTGCGATAGATGGTTTGTTGCAAGCGTGCCATCAAAGTTGAGATGTCCTGCGGCTCATAACTTCTTACGAGCCAAGATCAAAGACGAACATTTATGTACATCACCAGAGCCGGTTGGTTAATATGACCTCATTCTTATTAGCGAGTGATTGAAATTATTTTACGTCTGGGTGCAAGCCAGCAAAACTAGATCAACGTTGAGCTGCATGCAAACATGCACGCACACTCATGTTTATGCACAAACGTGCCGATGAATAAATGGTTTATGCTGTGTACGTAGCCAGTGGGTGTGGCGGTTCATGTTAGCTCGGTTCGTGAATTCCAAAGAAACACGTCCGTTGGGTAATCGAGTTGAACCTGGTGATCTAGCAGACTAGAAGTGCTTGGATCGAAGCGGTAGCGATTATTCGAAAAGTAAGTGCGCTCCAGCTGACGAGCCATTTGCGACTACTAGCAGCTAGCTGATGGTGTCTTCACCAGACGGTCTGATCGGTAAGTGCCGAGTTTCCCCTTCGAATCGCTGGCCTACTTTAACCGCTGGGTAGTGGGTGCACCGTTGCCCTTCACGCTCGAATGTACCATGTAACGTATCCCTCAACCGGGCACGGGTTCGACGAATTACCGCAATCCATAGCAATCCACCACAATCCGCTCGAAGTAGGCTAAAATCGACTAAACATGAGCGTTACCAAGCTCAAATTTTTGACTGGTATTGTAGTACACGTTTGATTTGATCTATCCACCAAATTTCATGTCACTTCGCGAAAGCACACTTATGCAAATGAGCTCTGACAATAGACGCCTGTACGTCAATCCATTGCAATTCATTCTAGTTCCTGTCAAACACTCCACAAATCAGCTGCGCACAGGTTCATAAAGTTTGGAGTATCAAACTAGGCTACACGTAAATTACAGCCAGAAAATTTCACGTGATTCTGCTCATGCGTTCTCACAAAGTCCACTGAAATAACATTGCATTGGCCCAGGCCTATACAGCAGTCCATCGAAATCCACTGCAATCCACCACGAAAAGACAAAAATCTTGTGCTCCTTTTTTGACTGCATATGACAGCGCACTCTGTAAAAATTGCACTTAATAAATTTCACCTGTATTGGCACGGCCGTTCTCGTGCAACGTGCTGCAATCAACTGCAGTAGCCCGGGCCAATACCATGATCCACTTCAATCCACCGAAAACGCACCAAAATAGAAGTAGATTGAGCCGAGCTCCAGTTTTTATTGCATATTAAAGTGCACCATGCTGTGTGCACAACAAGGTACAATAAAAAAGAAATTGTGCATCCTCGCACTGCGGCAATGGGCGGCAATCACCTGAAATGATCTGGAAAACTACGGAAATCCACTCCATTCCACTGCAAATCATCCTCAAATCGACATCGCGAGCTCTAATTGATATTGCATGTACAACTAGACTCAGTTCAAAGTGCATCCAAAATTGTACTCCGTTGTGCACACACATTCTCATGCAATGAATTGCAATCGACTGCAACGGCCTGGTCCCATACCACGATCCACCTCAAACCGCCGAAATCCACTGCAATTCGCCGCATAGCGACCATAACGCGTACACTAGAAGCTCTAATTATGATTGCACGCTGCTCTACTCTTCGGTTATTGTATGCTCGCATAAGTTCACCGTAATTGCCTCGGCCATTCTGCAGCAATGCACTGCAATCGACTGCAACTGCCCGGGCCAATACCGAAATCTACAGCAATCTGATGCAAAATGCCCTGAAATTGGTTTCGCAATGCTCCAATTTCTAATGCATGTTACAAAGCACACTGGTTAAAGTCAACCACATCATTTTAATCAATTGCGCTCGTAAAATCTCGGGCAAGGAATGGCAATCTACGGCAACGGCTCGGCTCGAAGTAGCAATCTACTACAATCCATGTCAAGTCAACCACAAATTGGCTGTACAAAGTGCCAATTGTCATCGCATTTCACATTTCTTTGCGCTAAAATTGAAATCATTGACTTTCAAGATATTTTGCACGCGAATTGTCAACAATGCACGGCGGTTGACAGCAATGGCAGGGACCAATACCGAAATCCATGGCAAATCTACAAGAAATCGGCTGCACCAAGCTCCGATTCTTATTCCACGTAACACCTCACTGCGTGCACATATACTTTCAATTCCTTTTAACCAGCTCTGACCCTTCAATCTTTGGCAATGCGTGGCAATTGGCGGCAATGGCCCAGGCAAATACGGCAACCCATAATAATAATACGTTTGATAAAGTGCCCTCAGAGAACTCAATCTCTTTCTAGGCGTTTTTCATTTGCTGCAAAAGAAACGCGATCGAATAGTGAGTAGTATTATGCTTGATAAACAAAATAAATAGCATGGTTAGGGGTGACATGCACAGGGTCAGCATGCAAGTATGTTTAGTGGCAGCATGCACAGTGCCAGCACGCAAAAGCACTCCGATCCATCGCAAATCACTGGAAAGTGACTGGGCCAAGATAAAATATATCTTACCTGTAATCACCCAATTTGTTTAAAGTGCAATCAAATCCTTTCAACCAATCATGCACGTACAATCTCGAGCTCCCTTTGCAGCAAATGTAAAGCACCTAGAAAGAGATTAAGTTCTCTGAGGGCGCTTTATCAAGTAAATTATTATTATTATTATTAGCAATGAATTACAATGAACAGCAATGTCCCTGGCCAATACCCCAATTTCTGGCTCATTAAAGAGACTTTGGCAGTGCGAAAGCCTCAATTGTCATTATCATATAACATTCCTCTGCGTCCAAAGTAAAATCGTGGCATTTTAAAAATGCTGTGCTTGTTAACTGTCAGCAATGCACAGCAATCCATATGGTAGGAGCCTATAGCAAAATCAGTGGAAAATATACAAGATTGGTTGCAATAAAGTGCTACTCTAATTCCACGTAGCATGTATGTACGTGTGTGCACGCATAGTTTTCACCCATTGTGCGAGTTTAATCGAAGGCAATGCACGGAAATCGACGGCAATAGCTCAGGGAAATACGCCAATACATAACGGTCAATTACAAATAGACCAACTGTTCCTGAGAAAAGATCAAACTTTTCTTGCGTATTGCACTACACTGCATTACAAGTGCAGCCACACTCTTTTAAGCGATCGATAAAGGCACAATTGAGGGCAATGCAGGTAATCGACGCCAATGGCCCGGCCTCTACCGCAATTTGTTTCAAATTTGCTGGAAATCGGCTATTTGAAATTGTAATTATCCTACCACATAACGCACACTGTGGGCGCACGTACTGTCATTTTTCGCGTTCAACTTTGGGCAATCCATCGCAGTCGACAACAACTGAAGAGGAGATGTCAATGTAAAGCAGTGAGCTGTTATTGTGATGTTTCGAAAGGAGCACAGAAACCGGACGGGGAGCGGGAAAAGGACGTTAAGCGTAACCCAATGATCGAACTGAGCTCGTTCCTTAAAGTCCAAGAGGTGGCCGATGAGCTATGCATCGCACAGTCATTAAGTCAGCAAGCAAGCATGGGGCCGGATTCCTCATCGACCTGCTAGGCTATAGGAATGGTGTCGCCAAGCTCACATTTCCTCTCGCTGGCTAGAGAATAAGACTTGCTGTCATGGAGTTTTCAAGGAACTAGCATATAAGGAGTCAGGTTTAAGGGCCCATGGTGATCAGGAAGATTGCTTAGTCCCTCTAGGTTGGGCTGATGGCCGACACATTGGCCTTAACGAGGCCAGCTCGAGGCTCGCTGCGGGCTCGTTGTGAGCTTTTACATGTGACATTCGGTCGTACGCTTTGTCACTCCAAAATTATTTGCAATCCGGGTGATTTATATACAGCCTTCGCGATCGTCAACCCCACTCCGACGCTAACGCGGTCTGTTGAAACAAATCCATTACAGTCAATAATAGCAGGTAGAATAAGGCTTTTTCACTGAGAGCATGCTCGATTTGCCTTTGCAACTGCAGCAACTTACAGTGTAAGTCAGTTTCCTCGAGCGC